>CM058169.1:13142500-13468743 GCA_030254885.1 Vitis rotundifolia
TGAACTGACTATAAACAACTTATCTACTTACAAAGAACCGGTGACTTGTATCTTCTATACAACTCCTAATGCACCCAATCATGTACAATGTAAAAGATATGGGTTGAATGCTTAAATCTATGTCAATACACCAAAGGAATTAGAAAGAGACAGTTAAGTCTAACTTTATTACATCATGTTTTACTTTTAGGGGCTTATTCCCAACATTTAAGTGTTTTATTTAGGTAAGGAAAATTAATGCAAATTTTGTAAAGGAAATAATTTTCTTTTTATTTTTTATTTTGAAATGTGTAAAATGTAATTTTTGTTTCTATTCATGGATTAAATATATTTTGCATGAAAAAATTCTTAAGACATTTTTCTCTTGTTCCTAACAAAAAAATATGGAGATATTATGTTTTTTTGCTTTTTTATTTTATTTTATTTTATTTTTGTAAGTTTGAATAAATTAAAGAAATTGTTTAGCTCTGGTTTATTTAGCCCTAGTCAATGAGATATAATAGTTAACATGTCAGCCCTACTCAATGGGATATAATAGTTGACTTTTCGACCTTTGTCAACGGGATATAATGGTTGAACTTTACATTTCTTGGTGGAGAATGTAATTGATTTGGACCCCAGCTTCCAAGGGTTTGGTTAGAGGTTACTAGTACTAGTAGCGTTTGGTTCCGTCCACCTTAAAATGAACAAATTTGAGGCTAGCCACCCATTTATAAAGTCCCACCCAACCAAAGACCATTTGTTATTTGATAACCAGAGTAAAAAAATATTTTGAATGTATTATTTGAATTGATATCAAATTGTTTTGACATAAATTTGAAAATATTTGGTTGAAAAGTTTTGAATGTATTAGCATTTTTGAACTCAAAAGATTTTTATAAAAAGGATTATACATCATATCTCCTATTTGCAATCTTAATAAAAAATGTTTGATTCATGAAATTATATTAATATTCTTTATTGAGCTTTAAGTTGTTAACAAATTTTCAGATACTCCCAATTCAGGCGAGGAGTGATGATTAGGATGAGGTTTTAGCATTATTAGGACTTTAAGTTTAAACTTTATTTTTGTGCATTATTTAAAAGTTAGAATTTAATGATTGTTTGAATTGTCAAGTTTGAAATCATTTGGATGCTTTAATTGATATGTTAGTTATAAAGTTGAGATTTGAAGACTATAAAATTTTGTTCTACTACTCTAAATAGGAATTTGGTAATTAGTAACTTCTAGTTACAAGATAAATGTTTGTGTTAAGTCATTCTTTGAGCCTTTGGACTCGGGGTGTGAAATGATCATCACGCCCTTGGGGTGGGTCTTAGGCCATGACAAAAATTCTATGGTTTATTTTGTTATGTCAACTTTCACTTTAATACTTATAATCAAGGAAAAAGATTTGTAATCGCTTCTAGGAATAACATTGCATTCGCTTCAAGGAATAAAATTGATTTCTTGTGTTGCTTCAAGTCACATCTATATACGAATTTGTTTTCTTTACATAGTTTATAGCTATAAGAAAATTATAAAATTATTTCCTTTAAAGTAATTTCGCATAACTTCCTGTTATAATTTGCAAATAGCTTTTTTCTAAGAGCAAAATTTTTACGTAGTTTCTAGTTACAAGAATAATTTTTACACAACTTTTGATTACATAATAATTTGTATGTAACATTTAGCAATAATTACATTATATGAGATTTGTTCATAGCTCCTAGCCATGACCAAGCAAAATAATTTGCTTGACTTTTGGCTACATAAAACAAAATAGTTATTAATAAAAATATGCAATATTTATGTTATATTAACAATCCCGAATTAAAGATCAGTTAATTACCTTTAAAGTAACTCGTGTTGATAATGTGTTATAAAACGAAAATAAACAAAACACAAGTTATAAAGAAGAATAAAGATAAATATGTAAATACTCTCCTAAATGTATGAAGGAGAAGACCATTGAGACAACCAGAAAGAGCGAGAAAGAGACTTTTTTTTTTTTTTTTGTTGAGAATGTCTTTTCTTTTCATTCTAAGAGCCTTTTATAGGATTTGCTAAAGTCCAAAAAAATAATGTCTCCATTTACTCAATAGTAATAGTAAGTATTAATTGAGGACTTGAAATTAGATTCTTTTAATATCAAAGGACATAAAGTGGTGATATGCACCATTTGCATTTACAAGAACTCATATTTTTTTATTGAAGGGAAATTTGCATGCACAATGATTAACATAAAAAATAAAATAAAATAAAATGGAAAAGAAGATGAGAGAAGAAATTATAATTTAGGGGATGTTGTATATCACATTTCTGCTATGGAATTATTAGATATCATATATAGAAGATATGAGAAAAATGATGGACATATTATGTCATGTGTCTTATATTATTTTACTCTCTCAAAACATACACACATTTATATCACGGGCTTCTATGGCTATTATGGATCTTATATTATAGTCAAGCCCAAATGAGAAGAGCCCACAGGTCGCTGAAATGGTTACGATCCGCATCTTTGTGATGGCTGGTTCAATAAACTATTTCATATCTGACTTTTATTTGTAGAAGATGGACAAAGCCATTAAAAAGAATTCATTATCGCTGTCTTCCCAGTAATTAAATTTGATGAGTGGGATGCATAACCTACCAAAAAATAAAATTAAAAGACGAGAAATAAAGAAAGAGATTCATCCATCATATTATCTCACATAAGGATCCACCTTCAAATTAACTTTCAATCGTTTCAACTTCACATTTTCTCACTTTAATCTGTCTCTGAAGATACCAGGGATACGTTTTACTGCAAGTACAAAACCAAACTTTGTTTCATGTAGAGGGAAGATACTTACATCAAACTTTTGAAGAGAAAAGAAGGGAAATTTGAACTAACTTCAGTAAGCCTATCTATTTTGAATCAATTTCCTAACATGTGGGAAGTGGGTGGGGGGAGTTTGAGAGGTGCAACCATCATGTGGCTGCCACTTTCTGGAAGAACACAAGCCTATTATCAGCCAATCTTGAGTTGTATGCAGATCTTTTATACTCGAACCATGTAAACTCTTTGTAATGGCTCTCCTCTCCTTCCATGAGTGAGGGCAATGGTGCTATTTTCTCACTCAATGGTGGTCCTCCAAAGTATATCATCGAAACTCTAGATTTACTGCTATTGGTCAACACCCTATGCTTCACACTCTGAAACCGCCCATTTGTCATCACCTGCATACCCACAACCCAACCAACAAAGTTCAAAACAAATGTTATGCAAAGCAAAGAATGGCAGAAAAAATAAAAAATAAAAAATAAAAAATAAAATAAAAAATAAATAAAAAATAAAAAATAAAAACTAAAAAACAAAAATAATTAGTGACTGCAATGATAGATAATATGCAAAAGTGACTGCAAAAGCATGGCAATAATTAGTGAAAACTCGAAGTATTTTTGTACTGAATAGAAAAAGATTGAAAAGAAGCAAGAAATATTGAAAACCCAAGTGATAAAAGGAAAAAGGAAAATAAAAGAAGAAAACAAAAGGAAAAACGCCTTTTAACTCTTCAACTTTGGAATTCATAGAAATTGAAATTTTGTGCAGTGGAGCACTGGTTTATACTTTTGTCTTCATTCATTCATCCGTGTTATGAAAATAGTTGTTGTACCTGCAAGGAGTCGCCAACGTTGATGAAGAAGGAGTTTTCATCTGGTGGAACTGAAATCCAATTCCCATTTCTCAAAGAGATTTGCAGTCCAGATGTGTTGTTAGATCTTAAAACAGATATGATCTGAGGGTCGGTGTGCTCTCCAAATCCAATCGTACACTTTCCACTCAAAGCTTGGCGTTCTGGATATGGTGGATAATGATTTAGCCTGAAAACAGAGTCACTCTGTTCATCCATTAAAAGCTTACTGAACACATTCCTTGGTTGAATCATCAGCCCGTCAGCCAACAATTCAAGAATCTGACAAGCCATCTTCCTCACGGCTGATAGATAATCACTCACTGCTGAACTGAAACAACAAATGTCAACAAAAAACGGTTAGTTTCAGCCATAGAACACAGTCCCAAATGAATGAAAAACCAGAACAAGATTGAGTCTGTACCGAAACACATCTGGGTTTTGGCCAAAAACAGAGGGGAAGCTCTGCGGATTGAGCAGAAGATACTCAACCCGACCAATATCGCCGCTTGATCCAATTCTCTTGTTTCCGTATCCAGAAGGATTAGGAGGCCCTGCTTTTTCCTTCTCAGAGAGAGGAAGTGAGAAGAAGTTGACAGCTTCAGCTTCCAACTTGGAGATGAGGTCCATCGGGACACCATGGTTGATGACCTTGAAGAAGCCAAACTCTTGGCAGGCCTCAATGAGGAGGGCTTCGGAGTCAGGTTGTGAGAGGTCTATGAGAGGAATTCCAGAGAAGGGCATGCAGTTTCTGATGAGAGGCAACTGTTCAATTGCTGGTTTTGAGAAGACACCCATGGTGGTGAGGGCTTCGGAAGAACACGTAGAATTCTAAAAATGGGTATTGGGTGTTGATGATATTAAGAAATGGATGATGACGAGTTGGTATTGTTTGAGCGGAGGCATATGAACGCAGTGTCTGGGGCTCTGCTTGGCTATTTATAAGTGTGTGCCAGTGAGAGACACGGCGTGGGGAGAGGACCCTCTTTTTATTTTCATTTTATTTTTTTATTTATTTATTGTGCTTTCGTAATGAGATGATATGAAATTAAAACATAGAATTCTTTTTTTAAAAAAAAAAAAAAAAAAAAAAAAATCCTATTTCCCTTTACTATTATTCTGAAAACTTGTATGGCCATCGCAATCATACTAAAATGCAATCTCAGTCATCACCTCATACTTTTCCCAAGAAATAGACTTGATGTAATAATCTCAGGAATAAGAAATTGTCAAATCTTCTCTTTGTCATCCGGGTGGCGCGAGGTTATTTTCATTAATTAACTAGGAAAAGTTCAGCCCTATATCTATATTAAAAAATGATAATGAAGGCCAATGTGTAGTTGAAGGACTAAAAGATTCCTTTGAGTTTAGCTAGGCTTGTTTGCAGGTATGGGGCCTTGAAATTTAAAGAAAAGATAAGTGTCTTAATTTTGGATAACAATATAATGAAGGCCAATGTGTAGTTGAAGCACTAAATTATTAAGATTGGGGAGAAATCACAAAGATTCTTTTGAGTTTAGCTAGCTAGGCTTGTTTGCAGGTACGGGGCCTTATGGGATAGAAAAATAATTAAAAGGAACGAAATGGGTCATAATTTTGGATGACAATCATGATGGGACAAGCCAACCTAAAATCGTAGCATATTCAATGCTTGTTAATTGGTTCTTGGAAAAATGGTAAACATGTTTAAAGAGTGATGATTGGGAGGGATGAGGGGACAACCAGCATTGTAGCTAGGGTTCATTGACCTACTGCTTTATTAATCATATTCTAGGTCTTTAGTACATTGCACTTTTATTCAATTTCACGTGCAGGGAAAGGGTACAAGGACCATGGCTTAAGAAGAAATGTAAATATATTAATACCAATCTTCATTATTATTCAAATAAGATCAACTCTTTTGACTTGTTCATTTTGTACCCAAAACTGTTACGCCCTGATAGATACCCTTCTGGAGCCCATCCAGCTGTTCGTAAGTTCCCTTCATCTCTTTAGTCTTTGAAAACAACTCCGACAGTAACTACTAAACGAATATTTTAATGACCGTTCACATGGACTTCGGAAGTTGAAACACGCAAACATTGGGCCACGCCTTCGATGCTTCGACGTTGGAGGGAGACGTGTCCCAGATCCCCCTTTACCTGGTAAACCCACCGTTTTGGGGGCTATACAACACACGTGTTGAAAGCCCATCCACTCATCTCCTTACGCGTGTATCGCTGGACGCCCCACCTCCTTTAGCGGCAACGTGGCCTCCTCTCATTCGGTCCTTTTTCTGTGTCGGTCACACTATTATTGTGGGGCGTGTCCGCTTCTCAATTGCTGTGCTATCTATCCAGGTTGGCGCTAAGCCCACCTCCATTGTTTACCCCCCTCCCCCCTCCTCCCTCCTCCCTCTTTCCCTTGTTTCTAATTTTTAATTTCTTTTCTTTTCTTTTTATCTTTTCTCCGCAACCCTGCTGGTCTCATGATCTCATTGACGACATGGACCCCTTCTCAATCTTTATCTACCTTTTTTATCTATATAAGAAATTATCAGAGAGATGAAAATGATTGGCTGATTTACTATATTAGTAGAGACCGTGACAAGATATAATATATATATAAGTATTTTTATATTTCTGTATTGAACAGGAGAGCTGGTGATAAGACAGGAGAGAATGAATACTCTCAATCCTTATGGACTTTTTCTCTATAAAAGAAATTATTAAAAAGATCAAAATGATTGGCGGATTTACCACATTAGAACAGACCGTGATATGATATGATATATATTATGTGGATTCAACAAGAAAACCGATAAGAATCATTATTCTCCGGTCGTTGTTTCGTTTTTTCCATCCCTCTTTCTAGGGCTTTTCTGAATTGAATTTAATATGAAGCTAATAATGTAATTGATGGTGGGTCCAAAATAGAACATTGTACCAATCAGTAGCTGCATTCATCTTTCGTTGGTACCATTATTGCTTTAATAGGGATGTCTTGGATATCTAGCAGGCCACTTAGAGATTTGTATACCATGAATCAAGTTCATCACTTGAGCATACCATACCTTTTTCCCCCAATTATGAGCTACCCTCTTCCATTATTACGGCTTTTATGGTCAATTTTTCCAACTTTTTTTTTTAATTTAAAAACTTTTTTTTTTTAAAGTTGCATTTTCTTAGCTTATTATGACCACACTTTTGGTATCCTTGTGTTGGTATTAAGTGGTAAATAAAGCTAAGAATGGGTAAATGAATTGGCAATTATGAGTCTAAAAGAAAAGATTTTTTTTTTTTTTTTTTTTTTTTTTCTCTTAAAAGGGGGGGGGGGGGGGGGGGGGGGGGGGGGGGGGGGGGGGGGGCAGTGTGGAAGAGAAAAACAATCTTCTCCTCAAATAGACTGATCAGATGATGTATAATATTCAATGTAAGGGATCCAATCATGCAAAGAAAGCCTAGATATGTGGAGTGATGGTACAATAATTTGAAGGCAAACATCTAATTGCAAGGTGTGTGTGTGCGCGCGCGATGCATAATAATTGGGTTGATTTTGATGTGACTGGTGATCACGCCAAGCTTCCCACCCTTTGACCCCCATGGATGGTGAGGCCACCACCATCCTACCCTCCTCGACCCACACATTTCAACGTGTATCCCCGTGGTCCAAAACCACCCCCTTTTATTTAATTAAATCCTACATGGACTTGTACATATGTAGGTCCCAAAGCGCAGTAACCTTCATCACAGTTGCGAGTGTGATTGTGGATGGAAGGTCAGAGTTGAGAGCATGACTCATGCCCTGATGCAATTTGCTTTTGCAATTGCAGACATTTCCATTGACATGCAGATGTACACGTATATGACCAGTGACATTTCAAGTTATAATAAATGTATGATGACCAGCCTGACTGCCTGAGGCCATGCTGAGGAGGAAGGATTAGGTCAAAGCATAAAAGGTGGGAATATAATATTGGATAATATGACATATGAATTAAAAGAAGAAGGATAAGGGTGCGGATGAATCAAAATTGAACACGCATGTGAATAAAAAAATATCCCACTAAGTATTTGTATTGATAAAATGAGTGAACCAAGTTGAATTTCATTCATTGAGGGGACCCTAAGGTCATCGTGTAGTCAAACCATACTAAAAAGCTTGATGTAAAATGAACGGTGGAATGTAAGAGGGGGGGAAGCCATTGAGAAGAGAGCGCCACGTAAGAGAAGTGGGTGTTGAAAATGAAAGAAAGGGAATAGGGGATCTTGTCACGGGAATAGGCGCGCGCAGGCAGGCAGGCAGGCAGCCCATGGGTGTGTTATAGTCAAAAACCTATTCACCACTCATCTTTAATTATTTTTCAATTTTAGAAATATCTTTTTGGATTCCATTTGACTTCCAAGTACAATATTCATCTTCATCATAACCAAAAAATTAAAAGTACCAGCCTTTTAAATGCCCCATAAATTGACACACATCACATGTACTCCCCTGCATCTGCATCACTGGTCGCCATTGGACCCCCACTCCTCCTCTATGATTCCGCCTACTAATTAATTAAAAAAATATACCTTTGTTTTTTTTTTTCTCTCTCATATCACTTTTTCCAACCTCCCGTGATTTGTGCATTTTCTTATAAAATATTTTTAATTTTATTTTTTAAAATATTTCAACCCTTCATATTTATTAATTTTGATTATTTTAATAAAATATTAATTAATGATAATGAGAATACATTAATTATAAATATAAATATATAATCAACACAAACTAAAAATATTATTCTACAAATAATACACTTAATAATTTCAAATATGAATTCTAATGATATATTTGATAATTTAGGCTTTGAATTTTAAAGATACGTTTTATTATTTAAAGTTTTAAGATATAATATTTTTTATATTAATATCAAATAAAATAAGTATTTATTTTATAAATCTTTATCACCTATAAATTAAAATCTTGTTGTAATATTATTTTATTGTTTATATCATTTTTAATTTAAAATTTTCAAATTAAAATTACAATTAAGGATTATGATTTTAATTTGGTATTTACTTATAATTTTAAATTTTTATTTATATAAAATAAAAAATAAAATACAAATGTTTCATTTTAAAAATTGTATTAAATATTCTAATGAAGTTTGGGGTCTTATAAAAGTACTTGAAGGGATAAAATTTATAGGGTGTAAGTGAGTTACAAGAGAAAGAGAGGAATAGATGAAAATGTTAAGATATATAAGACTAAGCTTTTAGTAAAGGGTTATAATAAACAACCTGGTTTCGATTATGAAAAGACATTTTCATCTATAGTCATGCTCAAATTCATCAAATTGATCATATCTATTATGGCATATATCAATTATGAGATGTGACAAATGAATTATTAAGATGGTGTTATATTATGTCGATCTCGCTATTGAAATTGATGATTTTGTCAAGCCAAATGTATGCCTAATCTCAAGTGCAATAGTATGTCCTACAAGTTGTGAAATCTCCCTCCATCAAAGAAGCATAGAAGTAGCTCATAATCTAATGATTATATCTCTACCACATGGTATATTTTGGATTGAGAGTGGGTTGTTGAAGATGGAGAAATTTCTAGGGGTAAGGATGGGTTAGTTGGATGGGTTACCTCAGTGAACTTTTTCATTCCATTTGCTATATAATATTAAGAAGATGATTTTTCTAAAGAAGATAGTTGTTATGATCTAGTTTGATTGCAATGGGTTTGATTGAAGCAAAAGAGAATGGGAATAAGAAGATTTGTCAAAGTTACAATATCTTGGTTTTGAGTTCCAGTGGGCTGGTTTGGAAGGATGGGTTGAGTTTGGATATAAGATTGAGAAGAATTATTTTGGGAATTTGGATTTGAAAGATAAGATAGTTTATCAGCTTGAAGGTATTTTCCATACAAACCATTTCTGCTCGAACTAGGAGCTTCGATACCAAGATAGAAAGGGGTTCTCTAAGAAAGAAAGGAAAAAGGTTAAAGTATTTTGTAACAATGGCTAACTACAATTGATTGAAATGATAGGGTTATAAGGACTCTTGAGTTTTATTCTGTCTACCATTTAGTGGTCTTGAAGTTGGCCGTGTGACATAAATAAAAAATAAAAAATAAAAAATAAAACAAAAAGATTTCAAACGTGGTGGCTGTGAGCAACTCAAGAGTCAAGGCGATATCTCTACTTTTTGGTGGTTGGTTGGCTTAAATCCAGAGGATGGCATCTATCAATCAAATCTATGAAAAAAAAGGAAAATGTATTTGACAATGGCAGCAGTGGATGGGAGTCAAAAAGAAACTCGATGGCCGCGTGAACCGACATGTTCTCAGTCAAAGTCCTCTTCCTTCAAAGCACCTCTCATCTTCATTCTTATTTCTTCTCTTTTACAGCTGAGATACACATTTTAAATGCGTAGGCACGTAAGCCCACGTTCACACTTGCTGCAAAGCCGACATTTTTTTGTAGGGGCCAAAACTTTGACCACAATTTAAGGAAAGTTGTGTTTTTAAAATGCTTGCATGAAAAGTTTGAGAGGCTCTTTCTCTCGTTGCTAGTTTTAGCTAAAAATTAGATAAGCTTGCCCATTTAATGGTATCTTTCACCGTCAAGAACCAAATGATATTGCAAGGCTAGGTGAATTGAACCACTATTCCCTTTTGAGCGTCACTCTCTCTCCTGAACTTGGTGTAATGGCATCCATACTGATTTCCAATTTTATAACTGCATACTTGGATTTGTTTGGATATTATGCTTTGGTGAAGCGAAATATTTTCTCTAAATTTAGTAGAAGCTTTTTTTTTTTTTTAACTTTTTGGATATATTTTTGAGAAGTTAAGGGTCTGTTTAATAATTTTTTTGGAGAATGATTTTTTGGTTTTTAAAATAAAAAATAAAAAAATATATTTAATAACTAAAAACTTTTCCTACTTTATATCTTTAAGAATAAAAAATATGATATTTAATATTTTTATTTTATAATAATTTAATAAAATAATTATATAAATATATAAGATGATTAAAAATAAAATATTATACATAAAAATTATTTTTAAAATATTAAAAATAGTTAAAAATATTTTACATTTCTAAATAGACTTTTGTTTTATAAACATCAAATAACAATTCTAAAAAATTATTTTTTAAATTTATTTTTAAAAACAATTATGAAACAACTTTTAAAGATTTTTCTTTTTCTATATTTATTACAAGTTTTGGTACCAATTTTTAAGTCATGTTGTCTTTAATTTAGAAAATATAAAAATATTATTTTCATGCTAAAAAGTTTATTTACTTTAAAAAATTATTTTATATTTAATAAAATTTTATATATCAATAGTATGTTTTGAATTTGGTTTCATCTTCTAATTAAAGTTAAATCCAAAAAGCTATTCTAATGACTTTTATAACCCTTTTGGTAGTTTTCTCGGTGCTTTCTAACTTGCAAGGAAGTTTTTCTTTTCTTATGTTTACATATTTCTGTAACAGGATAAAGCAAACTAATTGAGAAACTTGCAAGGAGCTGGCTGTTCACTCGCTTTTTCTACTTATGTGCAAGACAGGCTGGGTTGTTGGTAAGGAGCGGGGACCGGCAGGGCAAACACAAGTAGGTGGACTCACGTACGTAGGGCCCTTTTGTAGTGTGGCCCACACACGGCCAGGATGGAAGTAAACCAGGGCATAGAACTTGATGACCGAAAAAATGGTGAGGGAAAAAGAAGGGGAGAATTGGGATTTTTGATAAATGTAGGGCTATTGGGGAAAGTAATTTTTAAAATGCCGTAGATTGGAAAATAATTCCAATTCTACGGCATTTTTTAACACGTAGGATGAGAGTGGAAAAAAATAGCATTTTATATTTGAAAAGAAGAGGAAACCCATTTTCCCGCGTGCTAATCATGTAGTGGAGATCCTTGCCTCAACACTAATAGGAAGGAAGTGAAGTGCAGATCTGAGAGACCATTGTCCTTGGTGTTTTCTGTAAGTTTTGTGGTTATATTTGGTGGTGTGGTTGTGTTTGGTCACCAAGAAAGTGTGGGAAAGTTGAAAAAATAATGTTTTCGTTTTTTTTACAATGAAACCGAGTAGATTAAAACTTATGGAGAAAGTTTTCATTTTTTTTTGTGGTTCGGCTTGTTGTGATTCTGTTTGGTTGCCAAGAAAGTGTGGGAAAGTTGAAAAAAAATAAAGTTTTCATTTTTTTTTTTTTACCATGAAACCGAGTAGACTAAAAATTATAGAGAAAGTTTTCATTTTTTTTGTGGTTCGGCTTATTGTGATTCAGTTTGGTTGCCAAGAAAGTGTGGGAAAGTTGAAAATTTTGTTTTCGTTTTTTTATCGGTCGGCTCCAACACAATATTCGTCACAGATTATGTGTCCATTTTTTTTTATTATTATTATTATAAAAAAACATAAGATGCTATTTGGTAATCTGATCATGATTTGCGGGGAAAGGTTGTGTTTTTCAGTCTGGCTCAAAATTTGTGGATTTAGGGTTCGTGAAATTTAAATCCAATGGCACAAAAGCAAAGAGACCCCTATAATAGATCCAGAAAGCACAGGGAGCAAAAAAAAAAAAAAAAAAAAAAAGCATTTTTATTTGGTTTTCGATGGGGGTTTTGCATGGATTTTCTCGGAAATCAAACGAGGATGAATTTTCTCGGAAATCGAATGGGGGATGGATGAATCAAACGGGGGTTGCAAAAAAAAAAAAATAATAATAACATGATTAGATTAGTACCTACGAGGATTGAGAGTGGTAGACGAAAATAGGGCCTTTTTCATGAGGGTAAAATGGGATTCTTCACTGGGTGAAGCTTTTTGCCAATGTAGAGAAGGAAATGCTACCAGTGGTGGCAAATTCAATTTCATGGGGCAAAATGGGATTCTTCACTGGGTTGCAACTTCGAACCAAATCCAACGAGATTCTTGACTGGGCAAAATGGATATACTATCTTTTTATTTGTTAAAATTAAATAGTTTATCTTGTATAAAATGAATACATTAAATTGAATATGATAAATTAAAATAAATTTAATTTGATTCAGTCTTATATATCTTTCATTTGATTTTTTTTAGGTACATGAATGAATAGTTTGCTGACAATTGTGTGTTACAAGGATGGTAAAATAATTGATGACCCAAATGGGGTGTGTTATAATTGTCCTCTTAAAAAAGGTGTTTTAGTGAACAATTTGATCAATTATGATGAGTTTGCTTACAATTTGATCAATTGTCCACCACCTCATCAGCAGCCGATATCATCCATTACTCAATCAAGAGGTGTACGGACTAGAGGGGGAGGGGCTCATACGAGAGGGACTAGGCATACATATATTCTTCGAGATGCACCATTGACTAACATTAGCTCGCCACTTATTCAGGAGACTCCTATTACACCTATGGAGGTGCCATCCACCCCACCTGTAGTATCGCTTGTTGCATCATCAACACCATTGATAGAGGCTACATTGGTTGATGAGGAGTTAGTTCATAAAGCAAATGATGATCAGCAAGGACAAAAGAATGATCGTGGTCGAGGACATGGTCGAGGACGTGGTAGGAGACGTGGTCGTGGAGCTCATGGAAGGTTACATGTTAGCCCCATAGAGCCAATAGTGGAGTATGCATATCATAGACGTCCATAACGGAAGAGGAAGGCTCCTTTGTGCGGTACGCATTAAGGATGTTACTACATCTGACTTGTATTTTGGATACTATTAGTATTTTACATATCATTATTTTGGACAAATACTCAAGATGTGTATTTATACTTGTTATATTTTGGATTAATTAACTTTTTGTTAATACAAGTTCTATAGTATTCTATTTATTTTGGGCTTATTTTACACAAATAGTATTGTTACTATTTTGGAAATGTGCTAACTTAATTGACATTTGGTTTACTTGTTTTCATTGGTTTTGGATTGAATGTCAAAATATTGATTATAATGTATACAGGGTGATAAACTTTACACATTTGTTGTATAGCAGGTAATACTAATTAAGAGATAGATTTTTTTTTTTCTTTTGTAGAAGGTGTCTCTTCAAGAGACATCTTCAGCATAAATTTAAAATTTTCCACTGTGTATGGAAATTGTGGAAAGTGTCTCTTGACACTTTCAGTATAAACCCATTTTTTTTAAAATTATGGAAGGTGTCTTTTCAAGAGACACTTCTAGTATAATTCCATTTTTTGGGAATTGTGGAAGGTGTCTCTTCGTATAAACCCAATTTTTTAAAAATTATGGAAGGTGTCTCTTGAAAAGACACTTTTAGTATAAACCCAAGAAAAATGGAATTATAATGAAAGTGCCTCTTAAAGAGACACCTTCCATAATTTTTAAAAAATTGGGTTTGTACTGAACAATTCCATGCACAGTAGAAAATTTCGAATTTATGTTGAAAGTGTCTCTTCAAGAGACATCTTTAGCTTTAAAATCATTTCCATAATTTTTAATACATATTGAATTTTGTGAAATTGTGGAAAGTGTCTTTTCATGAGACACCTTTAGTATAAATCAAATTTTTGCAATTGTAGAAGGTGTCTCTTGAAGAGACACTTTTAGTATATATATTGGAAAGTGTCTCTTCAAGAGACATCTTTAACTTTAAAATCAAATTCATGAGACATTCAAATTTGTCAAATTGTGAAAGGTGTCTCTTCAAGAGACACCTTTAATGCATATTAGATTTTATGGAATTGTGAAAAGTGTCTTTTCAAGAGACACCTTTAGTATAAATCCAATTTTCTGGAATTGTAGAAGGTGTCTTTTAAAGAGACACCTTTAGCTTAAATTCATTTATTTTAAATGTGTATCATGATTTTGAAAATTGTGGAAAGTGTCTCTTTAAAAGACACCTTCCACGTGGCAGAAACTGCCGTAGATTTGTCAATGTTTTCACAACTACCATTTTTTAATAATTATTTTTAAAAATTGCTGCAAAAGTTAAAAAATCTTGGGAGAATTGTGTTTCCACCCCAATTGGGTTGGAGAATTGAGTTAAGGTCCTCATATCACCCATAATTAAACTCAAAACCCAATGAAATAGTAGAGATTGAGAGGAAGGATATTGCCTTTAAAAAATCCCTAAAATACCCTTTACTATTAAATGAAAAAACTACCAATCACTCATACCTTTCTCATTCTCCCTTTGACTTTTTCACCTTTCTCTCACCTATTTGTTAGTGAGATCAAATTGAATGATTTACAAATCATTTTTCTCCAATAAATTGAACATGAAAGATAAATGGTTAAAAATTATTATTGTCAAATGCATTTTTAAAGTAAATAATTTTTAAATACCTTATCAAATATTATTCTTTTTTTCAAACTTACATAATATATAATAAATATTATTCTTTATTTCAAACTTACATTATTTCTCATATATATTAAATAATTTTTAAACACCTCATAAAATATTAGTATTCTTTATTTGTTCTAACTAGCAAATTAGACATCATTAAATATTTTTTTTCTCAAACTTATAGAATATATAATAAATATTTTTTAAATACCTTAGCAAATATTTTTTTTGTTTCTTATTTACAAAATAATAAATATGTTGTACATTATTTCTCATTAGTCTTAATGGTATAGTTTGGTAAAATAAAAAAATAAAAAATAAAAATAAAAACTATCAATAATCATTCAAATGTCAAGCTCAAGTTATTTAAAAATCGTACAAAACCTATTAAGAGTCTTGTACACCCTTGTACACTTGACACATTTCCCTTGTACAATTAGTATAATATTGTACAGTGGTGTAAATTTCATATCTCTCATAAGTTATGTGCCCATGTAGGTGTATTAAGCATATTTTTAATCATTTGGTTGAGATAATGGTGGATGACTTATGGTCAAAAAAATTTACCTAAACATCATTATTGGGAAAAACATTGGAATTTCCATATGGGAGTTAAATAAAGTATATGACATGAGTATACAATCCTTGGGTGACAAGGAAAATAAAGAAGTGATTTAGAATCGATTGAAATTTTTCACAATTGGTAGCCTTGTACTATACACTTAATATATTTCCCTTGTATAGTTAGTGTAATACCCTTGTACAGTGGTACAAATTTCAAATTTCATATCCCTCCTAAATTATATGTCTATGTAGGTGTGTTAATCATGTTTCCACGTAGGTGTGTTAACCATGTTTCTAATTGTTTGGTTAAGAAAATATTGGATGACTTTGGGTCAATTTTTTTCCTTAAACATCATTACTAGGGAAGTTATTGAAATTTTTATGTGAGAGTTAAATAAAGTGTATGATATGAGTGTACAATATGTGGGTAACAAGGAAAATAAAATGGAGTGGTTCATAATCAATTAAAATCTTTCGGTAGCTTTATACACCCTTGTACACTTAGTACATTTTTATTGTATAGTTAATGTAATACCCTTGTACAGTGACACAAATTTCATGTTCCTCTAAGTTATGTATTCACTTCAGTGTGTTAATCATGTTTTCAATGGTTTGGTTGAGAAAATGGTGGATGACTTAGGGTCAATTTTTTTTCTCCAAACATCATTATTGTAGAAAGTATTAAAATTTCTATGTGGAAGTTACATAAAGTGTATGTCTTAGGGTCAAACTCTTTTGAGTCTTTTTATTATTTTCATATGAAAAATAGTACTAAACAAGGTTTTCAATTTTCATTTTTTAAAATAGTTTTCATTTTTTAATTAACCGTATTTTCAAAAAGATACCATATAGAAAATAAAAATTATTTTATAAAATAAAAAATAAAAAATAAAAACTATTTTAAAAAATAAAAAATAAAAAATAAAAACTATTTTATAAAATAAAAAGTAGAAAAATATTTTTAAACCAAACTCAAATACAATCTATTTAATTTTTAACTTCTTGTTTTCATTTAAAATGAGTAAATATAACTTTTAACCCTTTTTTTAAAGAAAAATTCAATATCTACTATATATATAGATATAATTCACTTCTAAAATTAAGTCATATGAAAACATTTTAATTATATATTTAAAATAAAAACTCTTCATCCATCCTATTTCTTTCTTTTACTTTTTTTTTTTTCTCTTATTTTGATCATTTTTCAATTAATTAAAATCATTAAAAAAAAAAAAAACAAATTTACATCATTTCATATAACTTATTACTAAAAGTTATGTTCAAAAAAGTTATTAAAATAGGAAAGGAAGAAAATTAAAAAAAAAAAAATAGAATTTTTTATTTTATAATAGAAAAAAGAAAACTTTAAAATACTTTTTAGTATAAAAGAAAATAAAAAATCAAGAGACAAAAAATCATACCTTTTTCCAAGCCTCTCGGGTCCAAAAAATCCAAGAACAAACCAGCCTTGGGGGACAGTAACATGATAATCGCAAGTGCATGTGGGATCTTTCATCTTAAGAGGGAGATAAAATTTGAAAGAAAGAAAGAGAAAGGGAGAAAGAAGAGAAGCCATATGTGAAAAAGATGGAAAAGGAAGAGAGGCCAACATGAGTAAGGGTCAATGGGAATGAGAATAAGAAAAGGAAAGGGTTGGTCAGAAGGAGGGCAATGTCAGCTACTGGTGGCGGTGTCGCCATCCGTGGTGAAAGGCATGAGTATATGGGATGAGTGAGAAAGAAAGAAAAAGAAATAAAAAGAAAATGAAAGAAAAATGGGGGGATGAGTGGTTGTAAATGAGGATGGAAAGTGGGTATGAGTGGAGAAAATTAGGGCAAAAATTTGGGATCAACAAATATGCTCCTCTTTGGTAAGGTCCACAAGTGAAGGGAGTGCATATATGAGTGAAACGAAGTGGGCTCTGCTAAAAAACAAGAAAGACTGCCAAATTTGTCCTAATGAAACACAAGCTCTCTAAGGTCATGAAATATGCCCATTGATTTATTTGTAGGGAAACATGCAACATCCACATGGATTTCAAGGAAGGGTTCGTTGAATGGGGCAACAACAACGTCTATATGAAATGCCAAGAACCAAGCTATCAAAAGGGGAATGAGCAAGTAAACAAAAGGAAGAAATAAAAGAACAATAAGGAAACTAATGATTAGGGGGTCGAATAAGGGCTAATAAGGTAAAAGCATAAAAAGGCTAGAAGTTAGAGCATGCCACTAAAAGAAATATAAAAATTTTAGATAGTCAGAGCATGTCACTAAGAGGAAACTAAAATGGTTGAACAGTTAACGTGTGACACTAACAGAAACACAAAAAAAGAAATTGGACAGTCAGGGCGTAACTTTAGGAAAACATAAAAGAAGTTGAACAGTCAAGGTGTGACTCTAGGAAACCTAAACAAGAAAGGCTAGACAATGAGGGTGGGGCTTTAGGAAACATAATAAGGAAAAGCCAGATAATCAAGATGCCGCTCTAGGAAACATAATTAGAAAATCTGGACAGTTAAGGAGCAACTCTAGGAAACATAAATGAAAGGTCGCATAGTTAGGGTGTGACACAAAGAAAACATAAAGGAAAAGTCGAACAATTAGGGTGTGACTTGAAGGCAAAATAAAAGAAAGGTCAAATGGTTAGGGAGCGACTCTAAAGAAACATAGGAAGATAGGATAGTCAAGGCGCGACTTTAGGAGACATAAACATGTCGAATAGTCAAGGCGCAACTCTAGGAAACCTAAATGGCCGGACAGTTAGGATGGGGCTTTAGGAAACATAATTGGGAAAAGTCGAATAGAAGACGCGACTTTAAGAAACATAAAGGAAATGTTGGACAGTTAGGACACAACATGAAGGAAACATAAAGAAAAAGCCAAATAATTAGGGCACGGTTTGAAAAAAACATAAAGAAAGGCTTGATAGTTAGGTGTGACTTTAAAGAAACATGAGAAGGTCTGACAGACAAGGTGAGACTCTAGAAGACATAAATAGGTTAAATAGTCAAGGCGTGACTTTAGAAAACCTAAACAGCTGAATAGTCAAGTCGCAACTGTAACATCCATATTTTTTAATATCAATATTTTTTAAGTTTCCTTTCAATTACCTCCTTGCTAAGAAAGAACATCACCTTCTTGCCTATCCCTTTCCAAGAATGAGGTGTCAGTAAAACAGATAACCAAGCACGAAGTGTTTAAGACATAAAACCAAGCACGAGGTGTCTAAGGTAGGCAACCAAGCATGAGGTGTCTAAGGTAGGCAACCAAACACGGGGTGTCTAAGTTGCTACACTTACCAAGCAGCTACAAAGATTAAACACATGCCATGTGTCATCTCCAACAAGCTACTATAAGGATTAAGCAAGTGCCATGTTTCGTCTCCATGCAATAAGGGGGACACTAATCACTTCCCCTTGGTCGACATGTAGCAATGACTCACCTATGAGCTTTCTTACTTAGGTTCTTATAAATAGGGCATTCACCTACCAAGAAAAAAAACTAGAGAAGTATAAAAAGCTCTTATGGTGGTACTATTCTGAAGGTTGGATCTTTGAGTCCTCATAACAGATGTAATGCGATAATTCCTATCTGAAAGGTGAGTGATCTTATAATTCATGATTTTATATGGTTTTAGGATTATATATCTCATGTTTCAAACATTATACATGTAGTCATTATTTTTTAAATATCATGAGATATGTTTTGAAAATGTGTTGGTCAAATGCTATGTTCATAATAAATATGTGTTCCTTGCATCATTGAGATATATGTATATAAATAGTTAAGATGGTTCGATGATCATGAAGGGATGGGTATGGTTTAGGGAAGATTTGTCTAAGGAGGCTGGGTTTTAAGCGGGACCATTATGACCCCTCTAGTCTTTTCTAGGAGCCTACCTAGTATGTACTATAAAATGAAAATCACTAGTACTATCATTATGGTAGTTTATATTATTGATACAATTGTGATTGTAGTATAACTTGGGACCTACATCGTGCCGTAAAGATTGAGGAGGCCCACTGTGTAGCTAATAGACCTTGTGATCTTGTGTAGAGAGATGAAAGGGCATAAGAGTAGTTTGTATGAAAAGTGTGTTGAGAGGTGTAGGGGCATTGTGTCTATAAGGGACCATGATATGTGAGACATATGTTGTTTGAGGATGCATATGTGAGATATATGTCATTTGCGGATGCATATGTGATATATGCCGATTGAGAAAAGGGCAATGTAGCAGTTATATTGCATGATATTAAGATGTGTCGAGAGTTACAAAATGGGCATCGTGGATTATGCATGTGTTTGATTGATTATACATTGGGTTGTCAATGTTGTACGTATGCTTACTTATTTATTATGCTATATATTATATATGTTGAGTGTTAAATGCATGATGAAACTTCTTTTTCTATCTTGGACTGACCATCCTAAAACTTACATTATATGATCATTCACTGAGTTATAATCACTTTGTAAGTTCCCAAAATTTTTTAGATGAGGACTTAGTAGAATTAGATATTGAGCAATTCCTACATGACGGACAATAAGGCATATAGCCATTGTTGTCCCTTTCTTTTTACTTATTTTGGATAGACCGCTAGCATGTAGCCGTTTCCTTAGGAATGTACAAGTTTTGGTCCCATAAAGCCCCACCTTGGCGTACTAAAAGCTTTGTATATAAAAAAAGTAATGATTATATAGCTCCTTCAATATGCTCATTTTGTAGCTTTGACACAGTTTACTTGCTTACAAGTTAATTTTCCCTTTGTAGGATAGTATCTCCATTTCATTCTTAGACTAGAGAAGAGGCACTGTCTTGCGGGGATGGCGCTTATAAGGGCGGGTTGTCATAGTGGCTATAAGAAACATAAAGGAAAAGCTGAATAGTTAGGGCGCGACTTGAAGAAAACATAAAGGAAAGGTCGGGCAGTTAAGGTGCAATTCCAAAGAAACACGGGAAGGCCAAACAGTTAAGACATGACTCTAAGAGACATAAACAGGCTGAACAGTCAAGGCATGACTCTAGAAAACATAGAGGAAAAGTCAAACAGTCAGGACGCGACTTGAAGCAAACTAAAGGAAAGGTTAAACAATTTAAGTGCAGTTTTAAAGAAACACAAGATAGATGAATAGTTAAGGCAAGATTCTAGGAGACATAAACAGGTTGAATAGTCAAGACACAACTTTAGGAAACATAAAGGAAAAACTAAACAATCAGGGCATGGCTTAAAGAAAACATAAAGGAAAGGCCAGGTAGTTAGGGTGAGGTTTTAAAGAAACACAGGAAGGCTAAACAACGACTCTAAGAGACATAAACAAGTTGAACAATCAAGGTGCAACTTTAAGAAACATAAATAGTCGAACGGTTAAGGTGCGACTCTAGGAAACCTGAAGGAAAAGTCGAATAGTTAGGGCACAACTTGAAGAAAACATAAAGGAAAGGCCAAACAATTAGGGTGTGACTTTGAAGAAACATGGGAAGGTTGGATAGTCAAGGTGCAACTCTAGGAAACCTAACCAGTTAGATAGTTAGGGTGCGGTTTTAAAGAAACAAGGGAAGGTTAGATAGTTAAGGTGCGACTTTAAGAGTCATAAACAGGCTGAATAGTCAAGATGCAACATGAAGGAAACATAGAAAAGGTCGGACATGTCGGGGCACAATGAAACAAAAGAGAGGTTAAACAGTAAAACGACCAAGCTAGATAACACAAAACACCACCATGCTAAACCCTAACCGATAACCAGATTGACCAAAAATAACTGTTATTATGAAGCAAATGAGAGGCCTGAGCAATAAGAGAAAAAAAAAAAAAAAAAAGAGCCAACAATGAAGATCATGATAACATAGTCAATTGTTAAGGTGTAAGAGATAATTGAGTAATCATGGATAGAAAATAGTTGATGGGCACACAAATCTCCTAGGGCTTAGATTGTTGGGATTGGGCCCCTAAAAGCAAGACATGATGTAACCATCCCCTTACTATCCTTTTGGTGTATTGACATTGATTTGAACATTTAGTCCATGTCTCTTACCATTGTATATGACTTGAGTGCATTAGGAGTTGCATAGAAGATACAAGTCATGGGTTTCTTGTAAGTAAATAAATTGTCCATAGTTGGTTTGTAGATTTGGGCAATCTAGTAGAGATTGTAGTCCACCACCTCCTAATTGGAGAAATGACTTGTCTTGGCCGTTAGGATAGGTTTCCCATGGTGAGTGTACTAATGTATGTGATACACACTAGATAGGACCTACGGTGAATCATGACGCAAGGCTATCATTTTTTATAATTTACTAAGCTGCTATACTTTGAGAGGATATTAAGCTTGTACTGAAATCAACAGGAGACCTTGACCTTTGGGTGAGACCCTAAAGTGGTTATATATCCTTATGGATTGAGTCACTATTGATGGAGGATGGTGGCAATAGGTACTCTTAATATAGGCACCATGATATCTCATGGGATTGAGATAGTGTGTCCCCTTAGGTGATCTTAATGACATGTGTTCATGAAATTTATGGCCACAGTAATTCCTTTAGTGGAATTTGACATATGCTCCTTGGAGTTAAAGTATGTCAGTGGATCATATAATAAGTGAGATTTATAATTCAAAGATTTGAGAGGTAATTTTGATAGGTGATAGCACTATCTTGTTAGATTACGGATACCAGTACATGAGGAGTCTGCATGTAGTAGATAATAGGTCACAGACCTAAGTACTTAGTGTCTCATTATTATTTACATAGGATAATGGAGTTCGATTAATTCTCTATAATGGGATATTGAATCTACTTTAAAATAGGATTTTGAGGAAGCCAGTACCCTTATGGGTTTCAATGGTCCCCACTTTGAGCTCATATACCTTGTTAGCATGGATTATGAGGGTTGGATTGGCTATAGGTTCACTTTTGTGTATAAGGGCATTTTAGTAATTATGCAATATTGCATAGGGGTAAGTGAATAAGGTTTTTAGATTGGGCTCATTGATTAATTAATAGGCTCTATTGGGTTAATTAATCAATTATGACTCATTTTGGGCAAGATTAAGTGACCTAAGCCCATGTGGGCTCAAGTAACTTAAGCTTAGTTGGGATCCCTATAAATACCCCCTAGGGGTTAGGGTTTCCATAACTTTTGTTTTCCACCATTTAGAGAGAAAAAGAGCCATAGTCTCCACCCTCATTTCCTCTCCACTAGAAGTATGCCATGAATAAGGTTGATTCATCAGGCGGAAGATCGTGGGTTTACAAGACTTCCAACAACTTCAAGGTCTTCTTCAATACTTGGAATTTAAGGATTGGGAACATCCAAACTTAAAGGTTAGTACTTTAAAACTAAAAAATCAATTTTTTAAAAGTTGGTATTACTTTCGTTGCTTAGATCTAAGATGCCAACACAGATGCATCGACACGATATGAAAAAGGAATGAATAGTGCAGTCCAAGGCATAAAGAATCCTTTACCCAAGGGATATGCCCTAGTATGTAGATGTCAACACATCTTTATCAATAGACACACCAAAATCATATATTAATAACTCACAACAATGACTCACATGATAGTTTTGCTCCTACTAACGACCTCCAATGGAATCGATCCTTCAATGGGCTTAGGTGCAAAAAAACCCTAAAGAGGGTATGCCTCAATGTAATTACCATCAACATCAATATACCATACTTTGAGTTATTAATCGATTGAAATGATAAAAAAATGGTATGCTCCAATATAACATATGAATTGTTAAGTCATCAAGTAAAGACAACCTCAAAGGAATATGCCCTAGTATGATGGCTATCTAAGTCAATGAATCATATCAAAAGTCACAAAACTGATCACAAGGATGATAGGGGTTATGCCCCGGTATAACAAACAGATCATGAAGTCACAAAGAGAGAAAGCATCATGAAGCAAATATGCCTCAGTATAATGATTATCCATATCAATTAGCCGCACTAAAAAGTTATAAATCCAATCAAAATGATAATAGGCGGTAAGCCCTAGTATGGAATATGCACTAAGCCAAATAATTCCAACTTTATGTCAACAAAACCTCTACACATGATCTAATAACAAACTGCCTCACGTGAGCTATCAGGGGCATGATGAAATGGTGAACATGATTTACCAAAGAATACTTGAGCTGCCCATGTACATCGTTGAGGATATCAATAATGCTCTAGCTTTTTTTTAAGACTCCAAGTGATCAATGGTACAACCCATCAAGAATATATGAATTGTCCTACTCTTGTAGAAAAAATAAATAAATAAAAAATAAAAAAATAAAACGAATGTCTCATGTGATTGTTAGGAACCTTGGATTACTTTGTTCTCATGCCCTAGATCGTGTAGGGTGCATGCAAATCTATCTTAACCTTTTTAAATCTATCGCAACGGATAAATAGGTATTAAAAAAAAATGATACCATAGAAAACATAAATCTAGAGAATAAAACCACATACCTTTGATCCGGATGTTCCCGAATCAATTCCAATTGTAGTAGATAACTCCATAGTCGTAATGGATTTCGTAAACACCATGATCCTCCACCCAATGACTCTTCCTTGTGTCTAGGCATTGAGATAGTGAAGATCTCAAGGATGGAGTCTAGGATTCTCTCTCTAGATTGAAAGAGAGAATGACAAGACACCCTAACCCCTAAAGGGGTGTTTATAGGCTTCCTACTAGGCTTAAGTGACGTAAGCTCACCATTGGCTTAGGTCACTTAATTTAGCCCTAAAAGGTTGCTAATTGATTAATTAACCATACAAGGCCTAATTAATCAATTAACCTAGTCTAGGGATACCACTTACCTATCCCTATGCAACCTTGCATAATTACTAAAATGTCTTTATGCATAAAAGTGAACTAAAAACCCATCCAACCCTCATAAGTCATGCCAACAAGGAATATGAGCTTAAAGCGGGGACCACTGGGACTCATAGGAGTACTGCCCTCCTTAGAATCAAAATTTGAAATTGACTCAGCATCCCACACAAAGAGTCAACTACACTCCAGTACCTTATGTATATTACAACAAGACACCAAGTGCTCAAGTCCGTGACCTACTATCCACTGCATGCAAACTCTCCATCAATTGGTGTTCGTAATCTAACAAGGTAGTGCTATCACCTATCAAGATTACCTCTCAAATCCTTGAGTTATAGATCTCACTTATTATGTGGTCAAATGACATATCCTAGCTCTACGAAACATATGTCAAATTCCATTAAAGGAATTACTATGGCCATAGATTTCATGATCACATGTCTTTTGGTTCACCCAAGGGGATAGACATGTGTCAATCCTATGAGATATCATGGTGCCTATAATATTGAGAATACATGTTGCCACCAGCCTCCATCAATAGTGACCCAATCTATAGGGATATATGACCACTTTAGGGTCTCGCCCATAGGTCAAAGTCTCCTCTAGATTTTGGCATAGACTCAATATCCTCTTAAAGTTGAGAATCCATGTAGTATAGTAGCTTAGTGAATCATGACAATTGATAGCCTTACATCATGATTCGCCATAGATCATGTCTAGTGTGCATTACATACACTAGTACACTCATCATGGGAAACCCATCCCGATGACCAAGACAAGTCATCCCTCCAATTAGGAGGTGGTGCACTAAAGTCTTTACTGGATTGCCCAAATCCATAAACAAATTGTGGACAACTTATCTTCTTACAAGGAACCAATGACTTGTATCTTTTATGCAACTCTTAATGCACCCAAATCGTGTACAATGTAAAAGATATGGGTTGAATGCTCAAATCAATGTCAATACACCAAAGGGATAGCAAGGGGATAGTTAAGTCTAACTTTGTTATATCATGTCTTTTTTTTAGGGGCTTAATCCTAATAGTGATAACACTCTAACAAAGGATGTAACTACAACTCGAAGGTGGTTGTGCCCCAATGTGAGGGCCGAATTGGATGTCAAGTGTGAAATGCACTAATTGGGAACATCAATGTCATGTTAGATCCTAATGAAAACATGTCATCAATAAGTTGTGTTTGTGGATGAAGTCAGGCTTAAAGTTGAGAACAGGTGGAGAGTATCTCTTAGAGATGAGCACATGACGATACTTGAACCTCCATTAACTCTCAAGCACCATCCAAGCAGAGTCTATAGAATATAATGTAAGATCTCATGGCCTCAGGGTGGTCTTAAGACATGGGACGTAATGTAGGCTTAGGTTAAGGGTAAAAGAAACAAAGAAAAACTCAACTCAAGCACCTAATGATAAATCCTCAATCCCCTTGTAGGTAAAATGAAATGGAATGCATCACAAATCTCATAGGTGAAGGATCAGGGTGATACTCTATAAAGTACAGGCAAAGGTCGAGGAAAGGCATAAAACTCAAGTAAAGATGGAAGTATTCAAAATGATAAGGTGAACTAGGTATGATAGACCAAATAAATCAAAGGAGCAACATGAAAACAAAGATCAAAATGTCTCAAGTATGAATAACAATATGAGGATAAAAATAGCAAGACGTGAAAGGCAACGACAAGAAGAAAGAGAATGTCATTGTGGATGAAAAAAGGCTACATAAAAGGGAATGATAATTAGTTCACCTCAAAGTGTTGAGAAGAATTATACCATAAGTAAATAGAGTGATGGAATGGGCTGATCAAGAGACATTTGAGAACCTTAAACAACCACATGGGACACCCTCTTAAGGATTATCCTAACATACCTATAAAAAGGAGATATTCTTACCCACATGCCTACTTAATGAACAAATGAACTCTGTGGAGAACCCACCAATCACTATTACAAAAACTCAAAACAATGACACTTTATTCCTTGACGTTTTCAAAAAGCATCATTATTTAATTTCTACAAGGATGCTCAATCCATCATTGGTGCTTAAAAAAGAAATATCTAAACCATGACGCTCTTTGGTGAAAGAAAATGGCGCTTCCTATAGCCTGACTCTTATTATAAGCGTCCTTAAATTTTTCCTTTTTACCTTGGTGTTTTATTCACGCGTAATTGAAATAGCCTATATATAAAACTCAAAAACCCCCATTTTGTCTTACACTCTCATCACACACCACACATTACCTTTAGTTTTGCAAAATCGAGCAAAGCTCAAAAACCATCATCGTTCCCACATAAGCCAGTGAATAATGAGCTACCTACCACACCACCATCGCTCTATCAACATAAATCATACAATAGATGGGTCTCTCAACATCAGAGATCTGACTGCGCTAAAGATCTTGTTGCACGAGAGATATTAGTGCTCTAAAGATCTTTCCAAGCCCTAGTGTGAGATCCAAAAAAAGAACATCCATTTTCTAAACCTTGTGAACCCTCGACGCCGAACCCTTGTCAAAGAAATCAAGCACTAAAAGCCCTAGCAAACAACCCCATTAACATGAAATCCATTCCCGACTGAAATCCCCGTTGAAAAAGTGCAAGCTAATGATTGAAAGTACTACAATCATAACAAAAGAATTGTATTTTCTCATCAACCAAATAGGTACCAATTTATTATTATTTTTCTTTAATTAATTTTTGCCCACAAAGAAAAAATGAACAATAATTGTTAGAGATTTAATCTTTTTGTTCATTTTCTTTGTCTTTTTCTATCTTTTCTCATTCACTAAGCAGAGTCTACCCAACGCTATTAATCATTTAGATTATATTAGGTGGTATAGTTAGTTGTAGGTTTGAGTTTGTTTATTAATTTTTTGAATACCCAGATAAGCGTTACTTGAAAGAAGGAAGCCTTTTTGTTACATTTTATAGCCGACAAAACAAAGCCCAACTCAAAGTCTAAGCCATTTTAGAAATGGAAGCCTTTTTGTTTGATTAGTTTGGATAATTAATTAATTAAATGGAGATAACAGAGTACTAAGCGTATGAGGAAAAAAAAAAATACTATTGTTATTAACTAAGAACTATCTCGGAATTTTTTTTTTTTTTTTTTTTTGATTAGTTTGGATAATTTAGTCAACTAAATGGTTACAACAGAGTGCTGAGTGAATGAAGGAAAAAAGAACTATTGTTATTAATTATTTTAAAATTCAAAATCAATGATTGAACCCAAATCTTTTCCAAATCAATCTAACACATGATAAACATTCCACCAAAAATTCCTTTTTGTTTATTTAAAATTTTAAAAATAAAAATAATCTACTGGAAAATTTAGTATGGCCAAGTTGGATTCTTTGGGTTCTTCATGCTTGTATCATACCCCAATGTGTTTTCTATTTTATTTTTCATTTAGTTGTTCTTTCAAGAAAGGTTTCATTAATTTTAAAACTCTATTTCACCATAGTGGCAGAGTAATTGATATTTTGAAGTAATAATTCATTTGTGTCCGAATTCTATGTTCTTTACATTCACAATCTTGTGGTGTTGTAAAGGTCTAAAAGGAATTAGTCTCGAGTTTTGATATCACTAAGATCATCCCATAGTTCCTTTAATCCTTTACTTATGTTAGTATCATAATAAATATATCAATATTGAAAGCCATTCTTTCGGTTGTGTTGCTATGCATGGTTAGGAAGGTCACACGTGGATAGATAAATAGATGTGGGAAGGACTCAAACTTAAACCTCATGTTAAGTTACCAATTGTCTAAAAAATTTAAGTTTCTAGGAATTTGGGCCCAAAAGTTATACCATTCTCTTAACATTAACAATAATGAGAATAAATAGCTTTAGCTTGGATGCTTACGAGAGGGAATGATGGTGTATATCATGATGGTGGTGGTAGAGACACCTTGTGATTGTGGGATGTTAAAAATATCATGTGTGGTGATATTCTGGATGTTTCTAAATATGCGTGCCATAGTTATGTTTTTATGGTTGGTCTTTGGCTATGAAGGTAGCTTCATGCTGTGAAGTAACAATATACAATCCAAAATTCTTTATGTTTTATGTTTAGCATTCAAGCTCTGACAAATGTGTGTTTTTTGGAAGTAATTGTTTTTCATTGATACAAAGAGCAACTACAGGGCATAACTTTATTAATCCTCTAGCTTGTTGTATCAAGCCTAGCAGTTTGTGCTTCAATTTCTTCACCCAAAACTATTTTAATTAATACACTTGTATAATTCCTTTTGAAGCTTGTCTTGTTTTTGTCATTAAACTATATTCATTATTATGAAAAATATTATTATTTCCTATCAAAGATATTTTGATCTATGTTATGGTTCTACTAGAACTGGCAAGACTCTCTTAGCTAGAGCTGTGGCCAATAGAACTGATGCATGTTTTATTCATGTTATTGGGAGTGAACTCGTTGGTGAGGATGCCTGCATGGTCTGACAGCTTTTTTAGGTAAAGGACTATTTCATGTGTTCAGTAACTTGTTAATTAAATAATTTTTGTTTTTGCCTGCTTTAATTATTTAACCAACATTTATGGCATTAATTTTCTCTAGATAGCACAATCAAAGAAGGCTTGCATTGTATGTTTTGATGAACTTGATGCCATAAGCGGTGCACGTTTTGATGATGGTGAGGGTGGACACAGAGAAGTACAATGTACCATACTTGAAATTGTAAATCGGCTTGATGGTTTTGATGCTCAAGAAAACATCACAGTTATACTCGCAACAAACAGGTTAGTTGGCAATCAATCTATATTTCAAGATTTTGTTCAATGAATACTGTTTTATTTATTCACTAATCAATTAGGCTTAATTAGCATGAAAAGCTTATTGATCCTATGTTGGTGTTCCACTTTTCAATCCTTAATTAATAGATTTAATTCTCTTTTGCCAATGAACTTTTATGTGGTTAATTGATTTGTTTTTTCATTAATTTTACTAAAATATTTTTAATAATTTTTAGAAATATTTTGTAAGAGAAATTTTGAAAAATTTAATAATCTCATTAATAATTTATTTGGATTTTGTTTAAATAATTAAATATATGATAGTTATAAAATTTTTATTTAAAAGTTATCTATGATGTAGGTATAATATTATTATTAAATCTTAGGTAGTCAACTCTAAATAATAAATGTTTGATTAAACCTAAAAATCTAAACATTTATAAAAAAATCTTTAAATTAAATTAAAAATAACCTATCAATAAAAAAGATATTTGATAAAATATCAAATATTTAAACAAAATTAAATTATATCAACAATTAAATAGCATATATTTGAATAAGTGTGTATGTATTCCTTAATTAAAAACTACTTGATTAAACCTAAAAGTCTAAATATTTAATAAATCTCAAAATTAAACAAAGCATAGCTCACAATAAAATAAAATAAAAATATCAATTACAAAATTATAAAAAAAATATTATTTTGTTAGATTTATTTTATGTATTTTAATTAGGAAGTAAATAAATTTAATTTTATTAACATTAAATAAAATTAAAAGTACAAACAAACAAATATTTTTATAAAATGTATTGAATATTCATATTATTTAATTTATTATTCTATCTTTTCTTTTTTCACACACAAAAGTAATTTTTTAAAGGGGGCAAACTTGTATTTTTATTTTTAAAACTTTTTAACATTCCTAATTAAACAAAAGAAATTTTTTATTTTTAAAATTTGAGCCCCCTTCAGCCTATGCTAGCTTCAGTTCTGATGTTGGGCATGTTGTGGCATTGTTTATACCATGCATCTTCTTGTATTTTTTTCTTTTTCTTTTTCTAAAAATTGTTAGCCTTGGATTTTTCTTGTAGGAGCTAACGTAAGGAGTGTTTGAGAATGGGATGTTTACTATTTATTAGAGCACGTAGGAAGATTGTGACAGAGCGATTTCCTAGATTCAATAAAAAAAGGTCATCAAGGGCCACCTCAAGTTCAGTGCAACACCAGAGTACATCATTTACAACTTACTGATATATAATGTGCTTTGTTGCACATAAAAGTACTTCACATCATTTTTTTTTTTTTTCATGCAAAATTCAATCAAGCTTTACATTTTTGGACTCTTAATTGATTAAATAGCATTGTTTCTCTTTAGTTTAGGCTCTTTTGACTTCTTACAAGGTCCTTCGTTTTCTAGTTTACTAATTTTGGCATGACCTCATTTAACATACTTTATGTCTTTGTCCTAATTTGATTTTTTTTTTTTTTTTTTTTTTTTTTTTTGTGATTTTTGTTTTATTTTTGGATTTTGTTTTGGATACTAGGTTGCATGCAAGTTTGAAGCTTCTATGATTTTCATGGCTTTTTCTTGTTTGGGTTTTTAGGCCTCAATTGAAATATTATTTTGTTCTTGAGTTTTTCTAGTATTTAGCTTTAAAGGACCAAATTCTTCTATTGTTATAAATTCATTTAGATCTTTTTATTGTTTTGAATGCAAGAAGGATTTTGATTAATTTACTTAGAAATGCAATGGTAAGGATTTGAATTAATTTACTTGAAGATACAATGGGTCGAAAGGTATACCAACTTGGATTGTATTAGACGATTTATTTGATCTATTTCTATAGGTTCCCAATTTGGGCAACTTGATTGATTGTCAATGAGAACTATACTTAAAAATATATTAAAATTGATTTATTTGATATATTGATTCACTACTATCTATGAATAATATGAGATGATGATATTGGTTCAACTGGTGCTCTTCCCTTGACTGCATTATAGGAAATGGATTCTTAGCTTTCAACTAAAGAATTTAATGCCAAGTTGATACTCTTTTAAGTAAGTTATGTAAACTTGACTATGTTAATATTAAAATAAATTGATCTATTCTTTATTCTTTAATTGTTTAGATGTTTACCTTTTTCTTGTTTTTATATATAGGTACTTCTAATAATTATTAAACTATTTGCATTAGTTTGTTTTTATATAAGTTTCTTTCTATTAGTTTGATGGTTTGCATTTTTTTCTTCATACTTTGCCTTGAATTATTCCTAAAATTATTCCTTTTGTATTTTCTTTGTATATTTGAATTTTTTTGTTCACTGTTCTATTTACTAATACAACTTTTATTTTAGGTCAATTTTTTATGTCATGTTTCATTTATCCTATTTTTGTTTTAGAGTTCTATGATTTGTTATGTTTAACTTTTCGATGTTATATCATATTTGGAAATATACTACTTTTGAAGATTTTTTTTATATTTTTATTGATGAAGCATTGCACACAATTTTACTGTAGAGTTTCTATACACAATTAGTAAAAGATATCTTATTCTCAAGTGATAATTAGAATTGACTATTTTTCTCAATTTTTTCTATATTTCATTGACATGGGTTCTAATTGCTTATTTTTTCCTCAAATATTTGTGAAAGTTATAGTTTTAATTATATCTATTAGTTGTTGCATGTATAATTTATAAAATTTATATTCTTCATATATTTTTTTATAGGTTGCAAAGGAAACTAATTTGCTAAAAGAAGAGAAATCCAGACGTTAAAGGAGGCAATGCCAAAAATCATGAAGATTACGTTGATCAGTAAGCTCATTAGGAGGTTAAACTAGGTCTTTGTAGATCATGATTTATTTTAATAGTCATTGTACTACTTGTTCAAATATTTTGATATAATTAACAAATTTGTTTGTAATTATTTTTTCTAAATAGTTACATTAACGGTTCAAATTAAGCTATTATACATCCATATTTGAAGATATTTTAATTAGTCAACTGTAATTTAATTGTATAACTTACAATTATTTTTCTTTTATTTAATTATACAGGAAATCCACCATTTTAATAACAAGATATAAATATTATTTTTCATAGAAAATGTGACAAAAGATGACGCTTCTAGAAGTTTCATTGATGAAAAATTAAAGGTGACGCTTTTATAAATGTCAAGATTGATAATTTTGTAAAAATTATTATTATTTTTGTAAAAAGTTCAAAGATGATGCTTTTACGATTGTCATTGTTTACATTATTTAAAGATGACGCTTCTTTAAGCGTCATTAAAAGCATTGACCAAAGATGGTTCTTTCTAAAAGTGACATTGTTTTCTAAAACAAACAATAACAGGCTAGAAGATGAGACTTTAGATAAGCGTCATCTTTTATCTTCCTTGACGCTTAAAAAACATCATTATTTAACTTTTTTCTTGTAGTGAATACATGCACCATGTGATACTCTTATAGGAACAATCTAAATATACCCATGAGAAGGAAATTTCCTCACCTACAAATTTACTTAAAGTACAAATCAACCCAATGGAGAATCCATCAATATATACAATCATGCACAAGAGAAGGGTTTTTTATTTTATTTTATTTTTTTGTTTGTTTTTTTTCATCATCATTTATTTATTTTTTGTATGTTCCCCGTGATCAAGCATATGTGACTAGTAACATGAATCCTCCACTAAGCATGTATATCTAGCAAACCATATCCCCCATTCAAATACAATCATACTATCTTGAGAAAAAGAAGAGCTCACAGAACCCCTAAGCCTTAAGATCAAACCCATAAGGAGATGAAATGAGGGGTGATATGTTCGTCATCAACACAAAAATGAGTGAACAACTACCAATCCATCGTGATAGGTGATGAAACAAAATGTCAAAAAGTGAGGAGGAGAAAAAGGTTAAATAAGGGAGTAAAAGTTAATGACAACAAACATGGAAGAAAAGGAATACCTAATGACAACAACTCTATAAAAGCGTGCATTGAAAGATAAGAAATGGAAATACAAACAAAGGGTGACACGACATCACTCTAGATCCAATTGCCCATAAAATCTATGACCACACATCTTACTCATTGTGGGGTCCCTACCGAGCGTGAAAAAGGTAGTCAAAGCAATAAGAAACACAAGGTCACTACTCTTGCGAGGCTCAAATGGCTAGCAAAGGATCATATCAAATCAAAAGGTGATTAGGTATGGGGTTAATCAAAATGAAGGCCACCCATCTTCTAGACATGGTCTCAAACATAGTATTCTTTAGCTGATCCGCTTGGTTGGCTCTACGAAATGATTTTTGTCCAAATCCATCATCCATGCAGCCCCCTCTAGGGTCAACTCTCTAATAAAGTAAGGTCCACTCTAGTTAGGCTTGAACTTGCCATGGGAGTCTCCAACTAATCCTCTTAGAATCCTTAACACAAGATCGCCTTTTTGAAATTGCCTAGGCTTAACTCACTTTCTGAAGGTGTGAGTCATCTTCCTTTGATAAGCATGAGCATGATCTACTACTTTCAATCTCCTCGCTTGAGCCCACTCAACCTTAGATATCTTCTACTCTAATACTACCCTCAACGATCCCACTCTATCTAAATAGGTAGCAATGCCTCCATGTTATACATCAAAGCATAAGGTGTAGCTCCTGTAGAAGTGCGAAATGAGGTACAATATGCCCATAATGCAAAAAGGAGCTTCTATGATCAATCTCAAGAACTCTCAACCATCTTCCTCAAAATCCTCTTGATGTTCTTATTTGCAGCCCCTACTACCCCATTAGTCTAGGGTCTGTAAACAAATGATCGATGGTGTTGAATGTCATATCTCTCTAGTAGAGTATCAACCTAGGCTCTAAAGTGCACTCTTCTATCTAAGATCAACTTATGAGGGACTCCATAATAACAAATGATGTGTGACCTAATAAAGTTGGCAACTTTGGCTGCAATTAGCTTAGCATATGAGGCTACCTCCAACCACTTAGTGAAATAATCAATAACAATAAGGATGAACTCATGGTTGTTGGAAGCTTTCAAGGAAATCTTCTCGATAATGTTAATGTTGTTAGGATAGAGCCCTTAAAAGCATACCGTGATATAATAAATTTGGAATTTACTATTTATTTAATCATGTTCTAGTTTCATTTTTATCTATCCTTATTTCATGTATTATACTTTATGAGCATTCTTGCCTGCATCTTTTGCATTGTACTTGACTTAGGTGCATTAGGAGTTGCATAAAAGATCTAAGTCATGGGTTCCTTATAAATAGATGACTTGTTCACAACCAGTTCATGGGTCTAGCTAACCCATTAGAGGTTGTAGTGCACCACCTCCTCATTGGAGCGATGGCTGGTCTTAGTTATCGGGATGGGTTTCCCACGGTAAGTGCACTAGTGTGTATGGTTATACTTTTGATAGGACCCACGGTGAGTCATGACTTAAGGCTATCAAGTAGTCATGACCTTACCAAGCTGCTTCATTATGTTGTCTCTCAACCTTGAGAGAATATTGAGTTTATGCTAAAGTTAGCAATGATCCTGACTTACGAGTAAGATCGTAAGCTGATCATATATTCCCTATGGATTGGGTCATTGTTGATGGAAGCTGATAGCAATAGGTATTCTCAATAGAGACATCATGATATCTCTTGAGATTGAGACAGTGTGTTCATGGAAACTATGGCCATAGTAGTTCCTTAAGTGGAACTTGACATAGGTTATTTGAGAGCTAAGATATGTCAATTGAACACTCAAGAGAAGGATCTATAACTTAAGAATGGTAAAGGTAGTCTTGAAAGACTGATAGCTTTCACCTTGTTAAACTACGAACACCAGTTCAGAGGGAGACTGAACATAATGGATAGCAGGTCACGGACCTAAGCACCTGGTGTTTGTTGTTATTTACATAGGATATTGCAGTTTGGTTGATTATTTGTAGTGGGATGTTGAATCAACTTTAAAATTGGATTATGAGGGAGGCAGTATTCCTATAGGTCCCATTGGTCCTTGTTCTGAGCTCGTATACCTTGTTGGCATGGGTTATGAGGTTTGAATTAACTTTAGGTTCACTTTTGTGCATCAGGGCTTTTTGGTAATGACACAAAGTTCCATAGGGGTAAGTGAACGAGGTCTCTAGATTAGGCTAATTGATTAATTAGTAGGCCATAGTAGGTTAATTAATCATTTAGAACCCATTTTAGGCTAGATTAAGTGACCTAAGCCCATATGGGCTTAAGTCACTTAAGCCCACTTAAGCCCACTTAGGAACCCTATAAATACCCCTTAGGGGTTAAGGTTTCCATAGCTTTTGTCTTCCACCATCCAGAGAGATAGAGAGTCATAGCCTTCGCCCTCTTTTCCTCCACACCAGAAGTGTGCCAAGATCAAGGTGCAAGTCATTGGGCGGAAAACTTCGAGTTTACGAGACTTTTGCGATTTTCATCTTCATTTTCACCATGTGGATTTGATTCGAGAACATTTGAATATGAGGTATGGTTTTTGTTAGCACTTTCTAAATCCTTTTAAAGTATAAAATGTTATTTTTCCGTTGTGCATAGGACTTAGAAAAAGCCTAGGATAGTTATGCATGTTCCTAACCTGATCAGGACTTGGGAAACGGAGAGATTTGACTTTTTCCCATCAAATGCCCCATATTGAAAATGGCCATGGTGAGGTCAATGCATGCAAATATGATGGGGGCATGTGAATAAGTTCACCATGCATATGATATTCTAGACATCTTTGGATAAATTGACAACAATCAATCTCCATGGTTAACAAAAAATAACTACGTCATGATCTTTCTGTTGGCATCTTAGATCTAAGCAATGGAAGCAATAACAATTTTTTTTATAAAAAAAAATGATCTTTTAGGGTTAAAGATCTAACCTTTAGGTTTGGATATTCCCAAACCTTAAATTCCAAGTGTTGAAGAGGACCTTCAAGTTGTTGGAAGTCTCGTAAACCCACGATTTTTTGCTCGATGACTCAACCTTGTTCTTGGCACACTTTTAGTGGAGAGGAAAGAAGGGTAAAGACTATGACTCTCTTTCTTTTTGGATGGTGGAAAACAAAAGTTATGGAAATCCTAACCCCTAGGGGGTATTTATAGGGTTCCTAATTGGGCTTAAGTGACTTAAGCCCACATGGGCTCGGGTCACTTAATCTAGCCCAAAATGGGTCCTAATTGATTAACTAACCCAATAGGGCCTATTAATTAATCAATTAGCCCAATCTAGAGGCCTTATTCACTTACCCTGTGCAACCATTTATAATTACCAAAATGCCCTTATGCACAAAAGTGAACCTAAAGCTAATTCGACCCTTATAATCTATGCCAACAAGGTAAATGAAGTTAGAACGGGAACCATTGGGACCCATAAGAGTACTAGCTCCCTCATAATCCAATTCTTAAGTTGATTCAACATCTCACTACATAGAATTGATTGAACTCTAATATCCTATGTAAATAACAACAAACACCAAGTGCTCGGGTCCGTGACCTGCTATCCATTATGTTCAGTCTCTCTATGAACTGGTGTTCGTAGTCTAACAAGGTGAAAGCTATCAGTCTTTCAAGACTACCTCTACCAACTTGAGTTATAGATCCTTCTCTTGTGTGTTCAATTGACATATCTTAACTCTCAAATAGCCTATGTCAAGTTCCACTTAAGGAACTACTATGGTCATAGTTTCCATGAACACACCTCCTTAGGATCACCTAAGAGGACACACTGTCTTAATCCCATGAGATATCATGGTGTCTCTATTTAGAATACCTATTACTTTTAGCTTCCATCAATAGTGACTCAATCCATAGAAAATATATGATCAGCTTACGATCTCGGCCATAGGTCAAATCCACTGCTAATTTTAGTATAAGCTCAATATTCTCTCAAGGTTGAGAGACAACACACTGAAGCAACTTGGTGAGGTCATGACTACTTGATAGCCTTAAGTCATGCCTCACCACAGGTCCTGTCCAATGTGTAACCATACACTCTAGTGCACTCACCATGGGAAACCCATCCCCGATAGCTAAGACCAACCATTCCTCTACTTAGGAGGTAGTGCACTATAACCTTTAATAGGTTTCCTACACCCATGAACTAGTTGTGAACAAGTCATCTATTTAACCCATGACTTACATCTTCTATGCAACTCCTAATGCACCTAAGTCACGTACAATGCAAAATATGCAGATAAGAATGCTCATAAAGTATAATACATGGAATAAGAATATATAAAAGTGAAACTGGAACATCATTAAATAAATAACGAATTCCAAATTTATTACATCATGTTATGCTTTTAAGGGTTCTATCCTAACACTTTTGAGCCAGCATGTGCCCTCCCATGTGCAGTTCACAAACTTTGGCATGAACCTCTCTCATCACTTGATCTATAAAGGCTTGGTCCAAGCATAATAACAGGATACCATAAACTAAATGTCTGTATAATGACTTCCCACAAATCACAAATCTGGTAGCTAATTGTCTCAATGTTCTCTTATCCTTAGTTGAAGCAGTGCTAGGGTATATGCCAAATATGAGCAAGTGATAGATATCATAGTACCAAGGTAGGTTATCTTGGGCCTCGGTTTCTTGAATCATACAACAATAGGTAGAGGAAGTCTTTAACTCAATTACTAAAAGGCGGATGACAACATCAACAAGAATTTCTACCATGGAAGTTAGAGTAGCTAAGGCGTCAACAAACCAGTTTTGTGCTCTAGGTAGATGTGTATATCTCAACTAATCAAATCTCCTAACTAGTAGCTCCAAATAAGCATGGTATGGCCTCAACTTCATATCTTTAGTCTTCTAATCACTCTGAATCTTCCTAAGTACAAGGTTAGAGTCACTAAACACCTTAATTTGTTTGATCCCAAGCTCAAGAGTAGTCTCTAAACCAAGGATGCATGTCTCATACTCCACTATGTTTTTCGTGGCAAGATAATTATCAAAAAATGCTAGACAAACTAATCTTGGGAAATGGTCAGCACGAGGGGATATCAACAATACACTAATCCCACACCTAAAGTTGTTAGCAACTTCATCGAAATACATATGCTATCTTGACAAACCAGTCACAATAGAAATCTCCTCATCTGGAAAGTTATCATCAATTGCTTTACTGTCAGATGACAGAAGTGAGGCTAAATGATATGTGATAACACTCTCTTTAATAGACTTCTAAGAAACATATAGAAACTCAAGTATTCACTAAATTGGAATACTTGTGCTTATGACGAATATCTAATTTTATAAGTATTTTAAAATAAGAAAATCTTCCTTTAATATAAAAACTCAAGTCTTTTAAGATCTCAAAATTAGAAACTTTGAAAAAGGGACCATGGAAGGAATTTTTTAGAAAATAAAACTAGATTCACTCACAATTTTAAAAAAATCTGTTTATATAAAAATTTCCTTAATAGTAACATCATTCCAAATTTGAATAAAACTTTAATTTGGAAATAACCTTCTCCTGAAAATTTATTTTACACAAGAAAAACCAAAATTACTAACTTTGAAAATACTTCTCATCACATGCAATGTAAGTATATGCATAAAAAGGAAATATTCAAAAAGAGTTCCCATGGCTAAGGGATATTTTCACAACTTTCCAATTATGAATAAGAGTCATTGGTCTTCAACTTGGCATAACTTGGTACCAATATTGGCATCAAAACTTGCCAAAAGAAGCTCCTTTATAGCTTTCCACAATTTGACAGCTTTCAAGCCCAACAAGTGGCCCAAAAAATAAGCTCAAACAACCAAAAGAAATTGGACTTGTATGCAATCCCATAACAACATATATTCTGAGATTTAACTCTAAATTCTGAACCGTTTGAAATGATAGATTCTTGACTTCCTAAGCTTTAAAACCATAAGCAGCTTGCCCGAGTAAAATTAATAAGGTAGCCCCGATTTTGAGTCAAAGTGAATGTTGCTATGCTACCATAGATCTAAAAAAAAAAAAAAGAATGTTTTGCTTTCATCATTTCTTCTTTTTAATCGTTCAAAGGAAAGATTCATCTTTTCTTCCACAACCATTAAACTCCTTGATTCTTCATAGATGATGCTCCAATAAGGATCAAATCTTTATTGGCATCATGAAGGAATTCTTCTTTTGTAGCCTCAATAGATGATAAAAAAATTAATTTTGCAACATAAAATTAAAACCTAGGTTCCTATCATGGAGTTTCCATCCCAATTATGGAAAAGAATAAAACTTTACAAGAAAAAAAGAAAACCTAATCTCTTTTAATGGTGCTTACAACTGGATCTATGAAGAATCAAAGAAAGAAAACAAATTATCTCATTTAATCAACACATGCAACAATAGAAAAGATACATACATGCGTCCCTTGGCCATGAGATAATATTAAGCCTGCAAAAAAAAGGTTAGTATACCCTAAAAAAAGACCTAAGCATGCTTATAACATTATACTTTGATACTAGTTGTTGGCATCTTAGATCTAAGCAACATAATAATACCATTTTTTACCAAAAAAAGAAAAAAATGATCTTGAGGGTTAAAGTACTAACCTGTAGGTTTGGATGTTCCCAAACCTTAACTCTTAAGTGTTGAAGGATCAAAACGATGTTGTCGGAAGTCTCGTGAACTTATGATCTTTCACCCAATGACTTAACCTCGTTCCTTAACACAAAAATGGTGGGGAGTTTAGGAGGGTGGATGCTAGGACTCTCTCTTCTCTCTGGATGGTGGAAGATAAAAAGTGATGAAAACCCTAATCCCTAGAGGGTATTTATAAGGATCCTAGCTAGGCTTAAGTGACTTGTGCCCACATGGGCTTAGGTCACTTAATCTAACCCTAATTAGGTCTTAATTGATTAATTAACCCAATAAGGCCTACTAATTAATCAATTAGCTTAATTTAGATACCTTATTCACTCACCCCTATGCAATCTTGCATAATTACCAAAATGCCCTTATGCACAAAAATGAACCTAGAGTCGATTTGACCCTCATAACCCATGCTAATAAGGTATATGAGCTTAGAGAAGGGACCATTAGAACCCATAGGAGTACAATTGTTGGCATTTTAGATCTAAGCAACGGAAACAATACTAATTTTTACAAAAAAAATTAATCTTTAGGATTAAAGTACTAACATTTAGGTTTGGATGTTCTCAAACCTTAAATCCAAGTTTTGAAGAATTAAAACAATGTCGTTGAAAGTCTCATAGACACATGATCTTCCACCTAAGAACTCAACCTTCTTCCTTAGCACACAAATGGTGGGGAGTTTTGAAGGGTAGAGGTTAGAACTATCTCTTCTCTTTAGACGATGGAAGACAAAAGTGATGGAAACCCTAACCTTTAGGGGGCATTTATAAGGTTCTTAACTAGGCTTAAGTAACTTCAGCCCACATGGGCATAGGTCACTTAATCTACCTCAAATTAGGTCCTAATTGAATAATTAACCCAACAAGGCCTAATAATTAATCGATTAACCCAATCTAGAGACTTTGTTCACTAATTCTTGTGCAACCTTGTGTAATTACCAAAATGTCCTTATGCATAAAAGTGAACCTAGAGTTGGTCTGACCCTCATAACTTGTGGCGACAAAGTATATGAGCTAAGAGTAAGGACCATTAGGATCCATAGGAGTACAGTTGTTGGCATCTTAGATCTAAGTAATAGAAGTAATACCATATTTTTTTACAAAAAATAGATCTTTAGGATTAAAGTACCAACCATTAGGTTTGGACGTTCCCAAACCTTAAATCCAAGTGCTTGAAGAATCAAAATGATGTTGTCGGAAGTCTTGTTGACCCATTATCTTCCACCCGATCACTCAACCTTGTTCCTTAGCACACAAACAATGGGGAGTTTGGGAAGGTGGAAGCTAGGACTTTTTCTTCTTTTTGGATGGTGGAAGACAGAAGTGATAGAAACCTTAATCCCTAGGGGGTATTTATAAGGTTCTTAATTGAGCTTAAGTGACTTGAGTTCACATGGGCTTAGGTCACTTAATTTAGCCTAATTTGGGTCCTAATTGATTAATTGACCCAACAAGTCCTACTAATTAATCAATTAGCTCAATTCAAAGACATTGTTTTTTTACCCTTGTGCAACATTTTGTAATTACCAAAACGCCTTTATGCACAAAATTGAACTTAGCCAATTTAACTCTCAAAATTCATGCTAACAAGGTATATGAGCTTAGAGCGAGGACTATTGGGACCCATAGGAGTATTGACTTCCTTAGAATCCAATTTTGAAGTTTATTCAACATCCCATTATAGAGAATCATATGCAAATAGCGAGATACTACGTGCTCGAGTCCATGACCTCTTATTCATTTCATTCTGTCTCCCCATGAACTAGTGTTCGTAGTCTATTAAGGTAAAGGTTTTCAAGACTACCTCTACTATCTTTGAGTTACATATCCTCATATCGTTTATTCAACTAACATGTCTTAGTGATTGATTTTCTTTATTGTACCAAAATACTTATGCCTAATTGTGGATCAAACATTTCCGCGCATGCGCTTCCACTCGATGGTGAACTCACTTTTTATTTAAGAAAGATTTATTTTTTTAGAAAATGATTTGGAGTCGCCACTTATTTTTGTTTTATTTTTAAAGGGAAAACAAAATAAAAAAAAAACCTTAGGTGTGACTCCTTATTTAGAAAAGATGGTCTGCAAAAAACCAAATATGGGCTTGGGGGTCAGGTTACTTATTGAGAAGGTACGGTAAAGACCGTAGCATCCCTTTAAGCCCTTAAAATGAGTCTCTACTAAATAAAATGAAGCAAGTATGACAATTGACGAGGAAATCAATGGATACCGAAATGATCATACATTGGAAGCCAAAACATGCATGGAGAATAGTTGAAGTGAGAGTGCGTGCGTACCTTAGTAGCAAGCGATAATGCGTTATCATGAAATGGGGTTAGTGCACAATAATGAGCATAAAGCATGTCACACATGTCACTAAACAGAGTAAGAAACCATCACTAACAAATATTGCACTTCATTCAAATTTATTTTTTTGAGAAAATATCAATGATGTTAAGCCCTCACTGAAGCCCAATTTATTTTTGCATGAATCAATTCCATAGATTCCATAATTTAGAATTACAGAATTAAATTCATGCTTATTTTAAAACATTTAAAAAATCAAGGAAAATGTGAAATGATTCTTGTTGGAAAGAAAATGACAGCAAATTTTATTGGGAAAAGGGATTTTTGGTAAGCCTAAAAATTCTAAGGATGAAAATTTGAAGAGTTAACATTATTTGAAAAACTAGAATTTGGAAAAATTATTTGCAAATTGGAGTTTGGGAAATTATTTTTAAAATCAAGGATGAAGAAATGGAAGAATGGCATGTGACCCAAAGGTGGCCATGCATAAGTGCATGAGTGGAAGAGATGGTGGCAAGAATGAGAGTGATTCACATCCGGGTAGTGTACTATAGAAAACCTAATTTCGATTCCACATAGTTGCATCTTTACTGCTTCTTCAACTTTTACCTGCAACCATTTCATAACATCATCTTTTGCAAGAAATCTTCAACGTTAAGCTGAGTTGCTGTTGCAAATAGTTTCAGAGCCTTCCCTTTTACATTGGTATTGTCTTTTGGATAATAAGCTGGCCCAAGAGGACCTCTTGTTTTAGCATTCCTTTGAAATTATCTTTGCTACATCATGACAGTCATTAAAAATTCATAGATTCTTAACAACTTGAATTGTGGTTCCTTCACTAGTGCTAGTAAGCCCAAATGCAATTGCCAACTTCTCACTATCAATTGACAAAGCATCCTCTTTCTCTTCTTCATCAATGCTATGCACTACGAGGTCAGTTTTTGGTTTGTACCTAGATAGCTTCATTTTCCACGTTAATTCTCTTATCATTGAATATATCTTGTCAGACTCAGGGTGCGATAAATCTCCTATGAAGAACTCACGAACTGTGTTGTTCACCTCTATCCAACTGCATCCAAGAGTTTTTAGCACCCCATTCTCTCGCATTCTAAGCCTGCACTTTGTAGCATCATCTAATCTACCCATTGAAGAATGAACATTGGCGAGATAAACATAGCTTCTAGAATGGTCAGAATCTAGCTTAAGAATATGTTGGACGACTTGCTCTCCTCTTCCATTGTCCTTGTAAATCTGACAACCACCAAGCGACGCATCCCAAATTATGACATTGGGTTTCATAGGTATTGAGCTGATCATATCCTCTGCTTTGTTGAGTTCACCAACACGGCTGAGAAGATCAACCACACACCCATAATGTTCAACCTTAGGTCTGACTCCATACTCCTTGTCCATAGTATAGAAACGATTGAGCCCTTTCTCAACCAACCCTGCATGAATACATGCTGTTAACAATCCCATGAAAACAACATCATTTGGCTTTACTCCACAGTCGAGCATTTCATAAAAGCATCCAAAAGCTTCATCTACAAGTCCGTACATGGCCCACCCACATATGATTATACTCCATGAGATCACATCTCTCTCTTGCATCTTATTGAATGCCATTCTATATTCGCATAAACAGGTTCTTTAATATCAGTTGCATGAAGTGATGTTTCATGTTTGACAACAATGCTGTGCTAGGTGGTGCTATCAATTTGGAAGAAGCCTTTTATGGCTGCTTTAATTCGACTTCTGATGTCCAGTAGTATCATAACACTACTGCAACTGAAACTCCCAAACTCAAAGAGACTTGATATCCCAGCTCCCACAAGGTTAATGCATTTGTATTCACCAGCTGAAGATGCTATATTCTTAGTCAATTCTATGAGCTTAGGGTTATAAGGTCTAGTGGTTGGAAATGGTAATGGCAATCGAGCCCATGATAGCATTAACTAGGCCATTAGCATAGTTAGAGAGCAAATTGTGATCGAACCATATATGGCTTGAACCAAAAATTGAAATGGCATCGCCATTGGCCATTGTCCTCCACCCAAAGTGACTTGGTGAGCTTCTCACCATGGCATTTCCAGCAGGCTTGCAGTCATGGATGTGAAGACCATGAATTATAACCTTCGTGACAGATTGGATAGTGATGCATGCTTCACTAGCAATGTGGACATTGACCCCACGCCCATCAATTGTTTTGAAGTTGTTCACGATGAGCTCTAGCTTCAGTGTGATCACCATATCTATCTTGAACACAATCCAAAGAGAAGCATCCTGAATGTCAGCATGTTGTAGAGTGCGAGACTTGGGGTTGATAGGAACATCATCACTGGGGTCAGTGACCACATAGAAACGTCCATCATGACCCCCAATTGCATTTCGCCCAAAGTCAATGTCGCAATCTGCAAGGCGCTTATGGTTCCTTTGCCAATTATGGACACATCACCAGCAGTCATTAGTGGGATTACCAGTTCCACACGAGAAATAACCCAATTTCCTTCTCTCTGTGCTGTTCCGAATGCTCATGTCCACCATTGAAGCCATTGCATCTAGTTCATCAACTGCATGCTCATTTACCGCTGCAAAATGTAGGGCTATCCTTTTGCTCAAGTAATCTTCTTTTGCGACATTGCATCTAAAGAGTAGTAGAGTCTGAACAACTTCCCAAAGCCTATATCTACAAACTTGCATTGATACCGTTTGGCCATAGTAATTTCTGGAATTCACATCAGTTCCATTCTCCATCAGTAAAGCAACAATCTCATTGTGGCCCTTCGCAACCGGGATGTGGTTCCATTCACTTGAGGCTGTTGCACCACGACGTAATATAATTTGGCATTGTTTCATGATAATGTCAGAAATAGAGATGACATGTTTCATCTTTCTCTTCTTATTAGGTTTGCTTTTTAGACCTTCATCAAGCACAATTCCTAGCACCAAAAGAATGACTTTCTTTGTAGGTCCTAATGCATTGCCCTTATAAACCTCCTTACTGATTAAATGCGCCAAAATTCTGTTTGCCCATTCTAGTGGATCCTTCTCCAAAGCCTCATAAATACACTTTCTAATTCCGATTCTCACATTTGTAGGTAGCTTCCTAATAGATTCTAGAACCCGTGCCCACTCTGGGATATTGCCATCATTCACCACAATCCTATCATGGTCACCAGTAGCATCAGATCATTGCTCTTCTATAATAAGAATGTCATCTTCTTTGTTCAAAGAACCAAAAATCTGTTTTCTGGCCTTTGTAAACAAAAGTGCATTTGCTTACATTCCTGCAACTCCGATAAGTGAGTCACAAAGCGCCCTACCATCACCTTGTAAGCAGTGAAACACTTTGTCATTTTCGCGAATGGTAATCTCAATAAAGGCAAGGTTACCATCCCAATAAATCTCAACTGCCTTCAACATCCATGAGCCATTTTTAGCATTCCCACAATTGGATGAGCATGCTGTAACTTTTCCTACCCACATACTGAGAATACATCCTCTGTAGTTCCTTGCTTCCTCAGGCAGAGATGAGAAAATTGATGCACACCATGGACGGGTACTAAGAACAGAGGAAGATAGCAAGACAGAGCACCAAGGGTAGGATTAAGACGAACACATAAAAGCCTCGTTTCATGTTTTGATCAACGAGCTTAAATGTAAAAGGGTGTGCCAAAATGGATTTCAAATGGGTTTCAAAGAGAAATCAAGACATGATTGCCATTATCTCATATAAAATCTCAAAACAGAGCCTAGGAAAACTGGTTATAAATTAAGCATAAAAGGGGTATAAGCAAACTCAGATTCTATAAAAATATGCAAAAGTCTCCAATGCTCACATCCAGGTATCAAAATAAAATCCCATTATACATAGAAAACATAATAAAATGATATGAAAATGAAGGAATAAACAGTTTATAGAAACCATACCTGCGTTATCCCCCTTTTAAGACAACTCCCCTATGTGTTTCCTCCTCTTAAACTAACTCTTTCTTCACTCACTTCTATCTCTTCCTCTAGGACCCGCCTCAACTTTGGTTTCCCCCCTCTCACTATATCTCAGGCTCAGCTCACCATTTTCACTCACACAAGAAACGATTCTTTATGACCCTCCCCATCTCAGCCCACCCTTCTTCCCCTTTTCCTTTTCTCCTCACTAGCTGATTTTTCTTCTTCCTCATGCTATTACTCGTAAAGCAACAACCACGCTCCCTACTCAAGCAACCCTGCTCCTCCATAACGACCTGGATCTCTTTTCCATTTCTTCAAAATGGTCCAAGAATATTCCCACTGCACGTGTCGTTCTCTCATTGCACCTTCAGCCCACTGTTGTGATTTCCTAATGGCCTTTCCAAAGATGACATGTGGATCTCTAAGATTCTTCCATCTGGCAAAAATAAACTACAAAAATAAACCCCAAAATGGGGGTCTACACAAATACATAGTAGCTTTGGCCAATAAAAATTAGAGGAAACACTACTATTGCTTTTATAGTATTCTAAGGATCGTACTTAGGGACTAACTTATGAAATTTGTCAATACTAGGATAAATGAATCGCTTTTATTTAGATCCTAAAGTGAAAAACAAATTGGGAATTAACTTTTATGAAATAGAATTAGGTAAAAGAAACTAAATTAATAAAAAAATGAATATTGATGTTAAATTCAATTGATTCAATCTGGGGCTTTCCACAATCCAACTTAGGATATAGAAATTAAAGAAAACAAGGGTCTTTTAAGTAATATGATCTTAGGGTTTTAGGATTCTTGGCAGCTCGCAATCAACTTGAGCTCTAAAACTCAAGATTGCATTCGAAACCTAATTTTTCTTTTAAAAACAAACTCCTAAACCCATAAAATAAATGAGATGAATTACTAGTTTAAGATTTGACTTTTTAACTATTCCTACTCCTTATAGCTTTGTTATGGGGCTGATAATGATAGGGAAGACCAGGATAACTAATGATCAAGAGTTACCAAGAATCACTAGTATCGGACAATAACCTACCATATCATTCCCTAAACTAACTCACAAAGATAGGGTAAAAATAAAATTGATATATTGTAACTCAACCAATAATTAATTTCATTATTATAATGATTTATCCATTGTCCCTATAGGTTTCCTAGCTCTTAATTTTTCATGTTTCAAGCCTCAAGTTGGCTTTTAACCTCTCATGGGGGTGATGTCACAATCACAATCCATAAAAGAGTAAAATTCCATAATTTGAATTAAGAAGAACTAAAAACAATATACTTAATAAAGAAGAAAAGAAACAAACCAAAGTTCTTGTCTTCTTCCGCCTCTAATGTCAAAACTCTTGGAAAAGATCCAAGATGCCTAAACCTTAAAACTAAGAGAGTTTATATAATATCATCAATTACCTAACAAGTGTGGCACACTCTCATTGTCCACTTATTACAAAATAATTACCTAAAAATCACTAAAAAATAAAAATAAAATGATGATTTCTATTTATATGGGGTTTACTTAGGGTGAAGAGGAGGCGAAACACCAAAGTGGAAGTGGGTGAATTCAAAATTGGGGTCATTTCAAATTGGATTTCGAATTCATAAATTGAATTTCAAAATCATTTCAAAATGTATTTCAACTTTGCGCAATTGTCTTTAAATGACCATGAATTCTTCATTTCAGCTCCAATTTGCACATTGTTTAAACTATTGGACTCTTGACTTCTTGAGCTTCAAAATGATATATAGCATGCCTAAAATGAAATTCAAGAAATACTCCAACATTTTTCTCAAAGTCAAATTATATGTTACCACCATATTTTAAGTTATAAATTTCCATGCAACTTAATGAATCTTGCTTCATGTCTCATTTCCCATATTTGTGTGCCTTATTTCTTACTTTTTAATGGTCATTCATCATATCCCAAACTCATGATATTTTTGTCTTGCCTTTCCTTGTAATCCATGAGTTGTGACCCACTCATTTCCTCATTTAACCCTTTCTTGATCTTTCAAAATCTAAAGTAATTCAACTTGCACATTTTTCTTCTCTTAAACTTGAGATAAATCTCTAAAATGTAAGTTAAACTCATAGCTAGGGCCTTAGAATCAATTTGGGTAAAGTTGGATGATTTAAGTGTCTTATGGTGCATAAGTCATATCAAATATGTGCCATTATAGCATATATTTTGGCTCCAATCATTTAGCTCTTAAAGAACCTATGTCAATTTGCACTTAAAGAACTATTGTGACCATAGTTTCCATGAACACACCTCCTTAGGATCACCCAAGGGGACACTTTATCTTAATCCTAAGAGATATCATGGTGTCTCTATTGAGAATATCTATTGCTATTCCATCAATAATGACCCAATCCATAGGGAATATATTATTAGATTAAGATCTCACCCTTAGGTTGAAGCCATAACTAAATTTGGCACAAACTCATTATTCTCTCAAGTTTGAAAAATAACACAATGAAGTAGCTTGGTGAGGTAATGACTACTTGATAGCCTTAAGTTATGATTCATTGTAGGTTCTATCTAATGTGTACCCATACATACTAGCGCACTCACAATGGGAAACCTATCCCAATAGTTAAGACCAACCAAGCCTCCAATTAGGAGATGGTGTACTATACCCTCTGATGGGTTGCCTAGACCTATAAACTGATTGTGAATAAGTCATCTATTTGTAAGGAACCATGAATTGGATCTTCCATGGAACTCCTAATGCACCCAAATCACATACAATGCAAAAGATTCTAGGCGAGAATGCTCATAAAGTGTAATGCATGGAACAAGGATATATAAAAGTGAAACTGAAATATCATTAAATAATGTATTCCAAATTTGTCACATCATGTCATGCTTTTATTTGCTTTATGCTAACAATAGGTTCATGTATTTAGGAAAGTCTTTTGAGGCAATTATAAAGGAACATGAGTCTGATCCCATAGATTACGATGAAGTAATGAGTAGTGACGATGCTATTCTATGACAATGACCTATAGAGGCAAAATTGGAATCTATGTATTCTAACAGAGTTTGGGATCTTGTTGAAGCAGCTGAAGGGATAAAACCCATAGGGTGTAAGTAGATCTGCAAGAGAAAGAGAGAGATAGATGGAAATGTTGAGACTTATAAGGCTAGGCTGGTAGCTAAAGATCAAGGTGAGGTATAATATCTTCCTAGGATTAACGTCCTTTGGGACCGCAAGAATAGGAAGATTGTGTTGTTTTAGACCACCAACACGGGAAAGATTTTGGTTAAGTATGTGATGTAGGACTTCAAAAAGGGTTTGCTAACCTTTAGGCATGAAGTGTCTCTTTCTTAGGATTAGTGTCCTAAGATGAGGAGAAAGATCGCGTAAAGACAGGACCCTATGCTTCTATAGTGGGTAGCTTTATGTATGTGATGCTATATACTAGACCTAATATTTGCTTTGCAATAGGGGTGATGAGTAGGTATCAGTCTAATCCAAACATGAAGTATTAGAAGATGGTCAAGGATATACTTAAGTATCTTCAAATAATGAGGGATTATATACTTGTATATCATTGAGATGAGATGTTACCCCTTAGGTATATGATTCAAACTTTCAATTTGGTAAAGACTATCGTTAGTCTACCTTTGGGTTTGTGTTTACTCTAGGTGGTGGGGTTGTTAGTTGGAGAAGTGTGAAATAATCTTGTATTGTTGACTCCACTATGGAAGCCGAGTATGTTGTTGCTTTTGAAATAGTAAAGGAAGCTGTTTGGCTTCAGAAGTTCTTAATGGGACTTGGGGTAGTACCCTTGGCTATATCGCCTCTGGTATTGTTTTGTGATTACAGTGAGGCAATGACACAGTTTAAAGAACTAAGAAATGACCGAAAGGGTAAACACATTGAGAAAAAGTATCACTTGATATGTGAGATAGTATTGAGAAGAGATGTGGTTGTGGAGAAAATTGCTTCAATAGAGAACCTAGTGGATTCCTTTATGAAGACTTTGTCTAATAAAGTGTTTGATGGTCATAGGGATAACTTAGGTATCAAATTTGTTCCTAATATGCTTTAGGGCTAGTGAGAGTTTATTGAGATTGAGCCTTAGAAAGCATGACATGATGTCATAAATAAAGATTTATTAATAAATTTATTTATTTATGTTTCTTGGTTTCCTTGTATAATCCCACTTTCATTAATTGATTATTTGAGTATATACACCCCACATTATTTACATTGTACACGACTTAGGTGCATTAGGAGTTGCACAGAAGATTCAAGTCATGGATTCCTTGCAGAGTGATGAGTAGTCCATAGTCGATTAATGGATTTGGACAATCTATTTGAGATTGTAGTGCACTACCTCTTAATTGGAGGGATGACTTGTCTTGGTTATTGGGATAGTTTTTGCATGGTGAGTGCAGTAGTGTGTGTGATGCACACTAGATAAGACCTACATTGAATCATGACATAAGGCTATTAATTGTTTTGATTCACCAAGCTACTATACTGTATGGACTTTCAATCTTAAGAGGATATTGAGCCTTGTACCAAAATCAATAGGACACTTTAGCCTAAGGGTGAGATCCTAAAGTGGTTATATATTCCTATGGATTAGGTCACTATTAATGGAGACTGGTGGTAATAGGCATTGTTGATAAAGGCACCATGATATCTCATGGGATTGAGATAGTGTGTCCTCTTGGGTGATCCAAAGGACATGTGATCTAGAAGACTATGATCATAATATTTCCTTTAGTGGAAATTTGACATATGCTCCTTGGAATTAGAGTATGTCAATGATCATATAATAAGTGGGATCTATAACTCAAGGATTGAAGAGGTAATCTTGATAGACGATAACACTACCTTGTTAGATTATGTGTTCTTGGGGAGCTTGCATGCCATGGATAGTGGGTAACAAACCCAAGCTTCAACTCATTGTTATTTACATAAGGTACTAAAGTGGAGTTCATTCTCTTTAGTAGAATGTTGAATCAACTTCAGAATTTGATTTTCAAAGGACCAATACTCCTATGGGTCCCAATGGTCCCTACTTTGAGCTCATATACCATGATGATGCAGTTTTTGAGGGTTGGATTGACTTTAGGTTCACTTATGTGCATAATTTTATTTTGGTACTTACACAAGGTTGCACAGGGAATAGTGAAAAAGTTCCCTGGATTGGGTTAATTGATTAATTAGATAACCCTATGTGGTTAATTAATCAATTGGACCTCTTTTAAGCTAGATTAAGTGACCCAATCCTCAATGGGCTCAAGTCACTTAAGCCTAGTCGGGCAACCCTTTAAATACCTCCTTAGGGGTTAGGGTTTCCATAACTTTTATGTGATTATGTACTTGTTGTCTTGATTTGATCATTGTGTATGATTAGTGTATATTAGCTTGCTTTGCTCCTAGATTAGCCATCTTAGCTTTTGGATTTGAGTTGTGTATATTTTGATGTATTTTTTAGCTTTTGATTTGTCATTATATCTCTCATTTTTCTTATGAGCTAATCCTTTTTTCCTTGTGTAAGTATGTTGCCTTATTTTGGGCATTATTGAAGTACGTTTCTTCCATTTCTTAATTTATTCCTGTGATATGCTTTCCATGCTCTAAGTACTCTTTGGCTCATACTCCTTATCACCATTGCCTTCATGTATATTCTTTTTGTTGTCTCTTTGTATCCAAGGATTTGTTTAGCAAGCCCTAGGTTTTTCACTAAAAACTCTTTTGACAACTCCATTTTTAGCTTATTAATTTCTTGTATCCAAGCCCCTATAATCAACGTGTCATCAACATATAACAATAGAAGACCTATCCTGATAGCCAAGATAAAGTCATCCCTCCAATTAGGAGGTAGTGTACTACGACCTTTACTAGATTGCCTAAATCCATGAATTTGTTGTGGACAACTCATCTACTTACAAGAAACTCATGACTTGTATCATTTGTCATGGATGAAAATTTCGTGATATATTAGCGATATTTTGTCAATATATCGTGTGTCGGCAACTTTCGACATGATAAATGAGAGAAATTTCTAAGGCACAATATTTTCATAAAATCGGCTATTTTTCATCAATTTATCATCAATATAGTGATATTTTCACTATATTTTGACTAGTGGGCCAATATTTTAGTGCCACGTCATCCATGACATTTTTTTTTTCAAAAATCTTGCAATGGGCCCACTTCTTAGCCCACATTCTTAGGCCAACAGCTTTGTGCGCTTGATGTTCTGTCATGGCTTTTCAACTTAATACACCTTGGTGTTATCATTTTGTTGATGTGGGATTGCATTTTCCTTAAAAGGTAAAATTAAAGTGAAAGTGGAGCCAAGTGGATTTGAACCCTTAACATCACACTTGCAAAACCACTCTACCACCAACCGACTAACCATGTTTCACAACTAAGGGTGAAAATATCGATAAATATAGACATATTGATATTTTGACTTTATGGATATATCAGAAATATTGATAAAAAATTGATGGATATTTTGACAAAAATATCGATGAGATAGAAATTGTTCAAAATTCATAAAAATGCTTGAAAAAAGTTCAAAATATGATAAAATAAGCAAGAATACACATATTAAAGTTATTTTGTAAGTGTAATTAACATAGGTAAGATTAAGGATAATATTTATAAAAAAAATTTAGAAAAATTAGCTTAAATTCCTTTAATATATTTATATTCATTTATTTTAAAAATTAAAAACTATTTTTATTAAAACATGTTTTATTACATTTTAAGTAAAAAATTAAATTGATTTATATAAAATATTTTACTTAAGATTTAATTTTTAAAATTTTATTACAAATTTGTGGTGACAATTTTTTGCTATTAACATTAATTTATTTAAATAATTAAAATTATTAAACATTATATTAATAATTTATCTAATCAAATTAATTTTAATTTATAAAATATTATAACTTCATTAAATTTTTTATATTTTAACAAATTTTGAATAAATTTATATTTTTTTTCATATTTTAAAATAAAAAAATTAAAATTAAAAGGATAAATATAAAAAAAAATAAAAGTGAAGTGATAGTAATTTTTTAAAATAGGATAAATGAGATAGATATGAAAAATAATTTAAAATAAAAGGATAATATAACATAAAAGGTTAATATAAATTTAAAATAAAAGATAAATTAAAAAACAAAAAGAACACGAATTTTAAAAATAATCGTGATTTTAAAAAAAATCGTCAATTATTTTCCAATTTATCAACAATATATCGACAAGTTTTTCAAAAAATCGGTGATTTATCATTGAAAATCTGTTTCCACGTAAATGTGTTCACCACTTTTGATTTTTTGTTGAAAAGTCGATCATTGATCGATATATCAACAATATTTTGCCAAAATCATCAATTTTTTGCTAAAATTTCTCCTGACCAATAATCAGTGACCGGTCTCGTATCGACCACCTCTGTTATCTGATATTTCAATGAAATATCCTGATTTTTCAATCCATGTTCACAACAAAAAAAATGAACATATTTAATATTTATGTACATTATCAACATTAAATATATAAACCATATATGTATATACATTATATATATAACCATGTTTTACAATAGAAATTAAGCATATTTAATATATATGTACATTTATTAACATTAAATATATAAACCACACAAACACACACACACACACACACACACACACACACACACATATATATATATATATATTAGAAAGTTAATTAGAATAAAATTATTATAAATAAATAAATTTTGGTTATTGTGTCTTTTATAAAATAACTAAATATAGAATAAATATAAATATAAAAAATTTAAAATAAAAAATACTAAAAAATATGTATACAAATTATCATAATTTCTTCTTATCATTAAATATATCCAAATTAGATGAATATATATATATATATATCAATTTATTTAACGAAACAACCTTAATATTTCTATTATTACTTCTTATATAATTTTTTTTGGAGCTTTTCACAACATTTCCATGAATTTCGATTAATTTTTACTCCACCAATATTTCTCAATATATCCGTATAATCAAGTTACTGATATTTTCATTAAAACTGATATTTTTATTCTTGTCCTCTATGCAACTCCTAATATACCCAAATCATATATACAATGTAATAGATATGAGCTAAATACTCAAATCAATGTTAACGCATAAAAGGGATAACATGAGGATAGTGAAGTCTAACTTTGTTGCATGATATCTTACTTTTAGATGATCAATCCCAACAACAAAGTGTTATAAAAAGAAGCTCATGAGTCTAACTCTTAAAAGTTAATAGAACTATCAATAAATAAGAGTAGTGCATCATGTACTACCTCCTTAGTCACAACATTGGAGGTATCATTTTTATTCTCATCCTTTTTTAATGCTTTGCAATTCTATTTTATGTGAGTAGACTTGCTACAATTTTAACATTCCACATTTCACCGAGATTTGGATTCAATTCTTCCATTCTTTGAATTTGATCTGCCATATCCTTGTTAAAAGTCCTTTCATAACTCTTAACCTTGGTCCCAACATTTAGGGCAAAATTTGTTGTTGCTGCTTCACCTAAATATTTCTTGTGAACTTTTTGAACAAGAATTTGATCCCTAACATCATTGAACTTTAATTTGAAGTACCCTATATAGTTACTAACTATTGCTCTCATGGGCTCCCAACCACTTGGTAGTGAAACCAGAAGAATTACGACACAAACTTCATCATTGAAATTGATTTCAACCAAGAACAATTGATTGACAATCATGTTAAATTTATTCCGATGCTCTACCAGTAGAGCACCTTATCCTATCTTCAAATTAAATAATTTTTTCATGAGATATACCTTATCATTTGCATAAGGCTTCTCATGCATGTCAAACATAACCTCCATCAGTCCATTTGCGGTTTTCTTCCTTTGTTACATTATGTGCCACGTTCTTTGACAATGTTAATCTAATGACTCCCAACACTTATTTATCAAGGAAATTCTAATAAGCTTTTGACATTGATTCTCATTTTTGTTTGAAAAGAGGCAACTGCAACATTTTACCATGGAGATAATCTTCGATTTGCATTATCCAAAATGAAAAATTTGTGTCATTGAACTTGTCGATTATAAGCCCAAATCCATCTTCTCCAACCATTACTCTCATCCAAACTGGGCTCTGATCCACTTGTTAAGAAAAAAATCCCTATGTATGAGAGTAATAACACATAAGAAATAGACAATGGATGGAACATACTCAAGAAACTGTAATAGAAAGAATAGTGATTCTTTGTCTTGTTTGAATAAAGAACCACTAGGGAAAATAAATAGAGGAGAGAACATAATTCCTTTCCTCTTATTATAGGATACAAAAAATTAAACTTCCTAAACAGATTCCTCTAAAATAGGAAACAAAGTAAAGTAGGAAAATAAGGAATCTAGGTAATATCCTACCCAAATCCTTAAGGAAAGTCAAAACACAATAAAATCCATTAAATCCTATGTGCCTTATTAGTACACATATTCCTTTACTTTCTACACTTCCCTCAAGTTAGATAGTAGATGTTTATCATTCCCAACTTGGAACTCAAATCTTCAACATTTGTCTAAGGAAGAGCCTTGGTGAGAATCATTTCAATTTGGTGACGAGTTGGAGTATGAAGAAGAGCTATGGTCCAGCTGTCTATCTTCTCCTTGATGAAGTGATGATCTATCTCAACATGTTTGGTTTGATCATGGTGCATAGGGTTCTTTGCGATGCTTATTGCCACTTGATTATCACAAGGTAGATTCATTGGTCCTTCTACTGAAATGATCAATTTACTGAGAAGTCTCTTTAGCCATATTCCTTCACAAATTCCATGGGCCATTGCTCTAAATTCAACTTCAGCACTACCTCAAGCACTACAAATTGCTTTTTATTATGCCAAGTTACTAAATTCCCCCATACAAATGTACAGTACCCTAAAGTAGACTTGCAATTTGTTCTTGAACCTGCCTAGTCAGTTTTAGTGAAAACCTCAATCTTCCTGTCTAAGTTCTTCTTGAAAAATAACCCTTTTCCTAGAGTCAGTTTTAGGTATCTCAAAATTTGATAAACCACCTCAAAATGTTTCTCCATAGAATTATTCATGAATTGACTAACCATACTAATTGGAAAACCAATATCTAGTCTAGTGTGAGAGAGATAGATTTTTTGGGATTGAGCCCCTAAATGCAGACATGATGTAACAAAGTTAGACTTAACTATCCCCTTGCTATCCCTTTGGTGTATTGACATTGATTTGAGCATTCAACCCATATCTCTTACATTGTACATGACTTGAATGCATTAAGAGTTGCATAGAAGATACAAGTCATGAGTTCCTTATAAGTAGGTAAGTTGTCCATAGTTGGTTCATGGATTTAGGCAATCCAGTAGAGACTATAGTGCACCACCTCCTAATTGAAGGGATGACTTGTCTTAGCCATTGGGATGGGCTTCCCATCGTGAGTGCACTAGTGTATGTGATACACACTGGATAAGACCTATGGTTAATCATGATGCAAAACTATCAATTGTCATGATTCACCAAGCTACTATACTACATGGACTTTCAACCTTGAAAGGATATTGAGCATGTGCCAAAATCAACAAAAGACTTTTGACTTATGGGTGAGACCCTAAAGTGATTATACATCCCTATGGATTGGGTTACTATTGATGGATGCTCGTGGCAATAGGTATATTCAATAGAGGCACCATGATATCTCCTGGGATTGAGACACTGTGTCCATTTGGGTGATCCAAAGGACATGTGATCATGAAATCTGTGGCCATAGTAATTCCTTTAGAGGAATTTGACATATGTTAGTTGATTAAATAATAAGTGAGATCTGCAACTCAAGTATTTTAAAGGTAATCTCGATAGGTAATAACACTACCTTGTTAGATTATAGATACCAGTTCATGAGGAGTCTACATAGGGTATTAGACTATAGTTGACTCTCTGTAGTGGGATGTTGAGTCAATTTTAGACTTTGATTATGAGGGATTCAGTACTCTTATGGGTCCCAATGGTCCTTGCTCAAAGCTCATATTCCTTTATGGCACAGTTTATGAGGGTTGAGTGGGTTTTTAGTTCATTTTTTTGTATAAGGGCATTTTGGTAATTACGTAAGGTTGCACAGGGATAAGTGAGTGGTATCTTTAGACTAGGCTAATTGATTAATTAGAGCTTTATATGATTAATTAATCAATTAGAAACCCTTTTGGGCTATATTAAGTGACGTAAGCCCATGATGGGCTTAAGTCACTTTAGCCTAGTAGGAAACACATAAATACTCCTTTAGGGGTTAGGGTTTCCATGTCTTGTCATTTTCTCCCTATAATCTAGAGAGAGAACCATAACCCCCACCCTTGAGATCACCACCATCTCAGTGCCTAGACATAAGGATGAGTCATTGGATGGAAGATCATGGTGTATACGAGATCCATTATGACTTTGGAGTTATCTACATTGATTGAATCAATCTGGGAACATCCGGGTCAAAGTTAGGTGACTTAATTCTCTAGATTTATATTTTCTATGGTATCCATATTGTTTTTTAATACCTGTTTATCCACTATGATAGATTTAGAGGGCTTAAGATAGATTTGCATGCTTCTTACATGATTCAGGGCCTAGAAACAGAGTTATCCGGGGTTCCTAACAAGATTAGCCTACCAACAAGTCTCTAATACTTACCTTTATCTACTGGAGTACTATCATCTTTGATTCCAAGTGTAATAGAAGAATCCATAGGAGTATCTATTGATTGGCACCCATAGATCAATGACATATTTACTTTATGAGACTAAGATACCCTTCTATGATCAAGCAACCTCCATACCTAGGAAATATTTGAGACTTCCCAAGTCTTTAATCTCAAATTCTTTGGCTAGGAGTCTCTTGAGTCTGCTCATTTATTCTACAAAGTCCCTTGTGAAAATAATGTCATCTAAATAAACTATTAGAATAGTTGATTTACCTTTTGGTGATCTTTTGACAAAGAGTGTATGACTACCTTGACATTGTATATACCCTTATCATTTAACCACTTTGGTGAATCTATCGAACCAAGCACGTAGAGATTGCTTTAAGCTGTATAGGGACTTTTGGAGTTTGCAAACTTTGTTGGTTGTAACAGATGTGTGAAAACCGAGAAGAATTTCCATAAAGACTTCTTCTTCAAGGTCACCAATAAGGAAAGCATTCTTGACATCTAACTGGTAAAATGGCTAATCCAAGTTAGATGCAAAGGATAAGAGTACTCATATGGTGTTAAGTTTTGCTATAGGAGTAAATGTCTCTTGATAGTCAATTCCATAGGATTGAGTGGACCCTTTTTCCACGAGACATGCCTTGAATCTTTCAATATGTCCATTAGCTTTGTGTTTGAAAGTGAAAATCCACTTGCAACCCACAAGTCATTTTTCTAGTGGCAAGTTAGTAATGTCCTAGTTTTGTTCTTTTCAAGTGCTTGAATCCCCTTTCGGGCATTTTGATTGCCTCCTGTATGGAATGTGGTACCTATACCTATTGAGATTGGCGATAAAAGCTAGGAGAGAGAACCTTATAGAATACAAAACTATAGTTAGGGTGATTAATACAAGATCTCACACTCTTTCTCAAGACAATTAGTTTATTTAGGTCCTCACTGGGCAAGTCAACATTGATGGGTTCAAAGAAGATGTTACCTTGAGAATTTTTAGAAGTGCTTGAACTTGGGTTGGACTCCTGACCTTGCTTATGGTGTTTTGGGTTATTCACTCCTTTTTGAATGCTTTTCCTTTTGAAAATTAATAGCTTAGGGTTTTGAGTAAGAGGAATGCACAAACTAGGAGACAAAGTGTGCTAATTAGGGGAAATAACAACTTCAACTTGAGGAGTAGGAGCAATAGGTGTTGTAGCAGTAGGTGTTGTAACAACAGTAGAAGTAGTGTGTTAGTCTAACTAGGAGATAAAGTGTGTTGGTAAGGGGAAATAACAACTTCAACTTGAAGAGTAGTAGCAGTAGGTGTTGTAATAGCAGTAGGAATAATGTTCGAAAGCTGATATTCCTCAGGAAAATTCTCCCCCTAAATATCAGTTTTGGTGTAAAATGGTTCCTACTCAAAGAAAGTAACATCCATGGAATTGTAAAAATGTCTTGTAATAGTAGAATAACACTTGTACTCTTTCTTATTGGAGGAATATCATATGAATATGCATTTAATGACATAGGAATCAAGTTTACTCCTATTATGAGAGTGGATATGGACATAGGCAGAACACCCAAACACTTTCATGGGAATGGTTGAGATAATTCTAGTGTTTGGATAAAAGTTTGGGAGTATATGACTTGGAGTTTGAAAGTTGAGTACTTGAGAGGGCATCCTATTTATGAGATATGTTGTTGTTAGAATTGCTTCTCAAAAAAAATTTAGGAACATGTGTAGTGAACATGAGTGACTGGGCAACCTCAAGGAGGTGCCTATTTTTTCTTTCAACTACTTTGTTTTGTTGTGAAGTGTTAACACAAGAGCTTTGATGAACTATCCCCTGACTCAATAGATAATCACCCAGGATTAAGGCAAAATATTATTTCATATTGTCAATTTTCAACACTTGTATTTTTGTTTGAAATTGAGTTTGAATCATAGTGTTTAAGTTTTTAAATATTTGACTTGCCTCATATTTCTCTTTCATAAGGAATATCCATGTGACTCTAGTGTGATCATCTATGAATGAAATGAATCAATAAGTTCTTATTAAATTTTTAATTCTGGATGGCCCCCAAATGTTAGAGTGAATCAAGGGAACAAGATGTGATTTTTATATGATAGACTTGGATAAGAATTTCTCACATGTTTCGAGAATTGACAAACTTCACATGAATTTTTTTTGAACTTTTATTCTTGAATAATACGGGAAAAAGTTTCTTAACATAGGAAAACTTTAGATGACCTAGCTAATAATGACATAACATGATTTCAGTATCTTTATTGGAATTAAAACATGGTAAAGAGTTATGTTGACATTGACTTGTGAGCTTGAGAGCTTATGGAATCATCAACTTTGAGGAGAAAAAGCCCTAAACACACCTCAACACTGCCAATTGTCTTCCCCGAGTCTAAGGTGGTGTTTGTTTTTTGGCTGAATAGAAAAAGCCAAATATTTTAGCTTTTTCTATTCAGTCAAAAGTGACCTGTTGACGTCATCCAATATAACTAAAGTGAACTTGTTATCAATAAGTTTAATTTAGTTATGTTGGATGATGTCAACAGGTCACTTTTGGCTGAATAGAAAAAGCTAAAATATTTGGCTTTTTCTATTAAGAACAAAAACAAACACAACCTAAGTCCTAAAATTCACAAAGATTAGGAAGAAATTTAACACTGCAATTCCAATCATGGGTGAGCTTATTGATGGACAAAAGGTTACAATCAAGTTTTGACACCAATAAAACTAAATTGAGGGTTAATTAGTTTGAGATGCAAACAGAACTGATTCCAACAACTTTAGATAAAGAACCAAATGCAATTCTAACAATAAGTTTCTCATTGCATGGTTTATAATTTCTTAAAAAAGAGACATCACCCGTCATATGATCTGAGGCATCGGAATCCACTATCCATGACCCTTGTTTTACTTGTTTCACATTTAGGGCACTAATCAAATTACCTATTTGGGCCAAAGAAGTTGTACCAATCATGTTGTTACTCCGTGATTAAGTGAACATTTTATGGAGTAGTTCCATCTATTCTTTGTTGAATAGATTTGGTTCTGAAGAAGTGGTGTTGTCGTTGGTAGAAATTGTCATTAGAAAGATGATTCTAAGTTGTTGGTTTTCCATGGCTAGGTTTACGATAGTGATTGCACCAAGGTTGTCCTTTCCTTGGTCTGCTATCGTTGTTTAGGGCGTGTTCAAAACCACAAACAACCAAAGTAGATCATTCTCCAATGGATGAGGAACTTGATGATCCCATCATCACCTTTTGGCAACTTTCCTCCAAACGAACCTTTTAAAAAGCTTCTTGAACATTGGGTAGCAACTTTGTTCCTAAAATTCTTCCACATAGTTCATCAAGATCTTTGTTTAATCCCATCAGGAATTCAAACACACACTTCTTCTCGATGATCTGTTTGTATAATACTTCATTTTTAGGACACTTCCACTCATGCACTTCAAACATATCAAGTTGTTGCCATTGAAACCTAAGGGAATTGAAGTACTAGGTGATAGAGGAATCTCCATGTCGAAGTTTATGAAGGATACTTTTGATAGAAAATAGTTTTGATGTATTTTCAGAATTGGAGTAGGTTTCTTTGGCTACATATCAAATCTCTTTCATAGTACCATAAAGTAGGAAATTTTCTCTTATCTCATTTATCATAGAATTAATCAACCAAGACATTACCATATTATTTTCTAATTTATAGACTTTGAAAATTGGATCTTCTTTCTTTGGAATGGTTATTGTTCCGATGAGATGATCATCTTTGCTTTTCCCACAAATGAACATCATCACATATTAGGACCATTGGAGGTAGTTGTGGCCATTCAATTTGTGGCCTATGATGGGAAGAAAGTTTTTCAAACCCTTCATTAGATCTTGTGATGACAACTCCTGGATTGGACGTGACCTTAGATATGGAGCTTTGCCTTTTAGTGGCCATTTTGTATTTTATCATTAAGAAGAAAAGGTTTTAGAATCAAGCTCTAATACCATCAAGAAACTGTAATAGAAAGAATAGTGATTCTTTTTCTTGTTTGAATAAGGACACTATGGAAAATAAATAGAGGAGAGAACGTAACTCCATTCCTTTAATTATGGGATACAAAAAATTAAACTTCCTAAACAGATTCTTCTAAAATAAGAAACATAATAAACTAGGAAAACAAGGAATTTGGGTAATATCCTACCCAAATCCTTAGGGAAAGTCAAAGCACAGTAAAATCCCTTAAATCCCATGTGCCTTATTAGTACACATATTCCTGACTTTCTAGACATACAAAAGATTTATAGTGATTAACTCTTAATGTGAGAGCTACATTCACTTTGCAGTTAAAAGCTTCCACTATGATCAAAAAGAAAAATATAGTGTGATCTCAAGCCTAATCCACATAGATTTGTAGTGGTTCACTCTCAATGTGAGAGCTACATCCACTTTACCGTTATAGAATTTCCACTACAATCAAAAGAAAAATATAGGGTGATCTCGAGCCTAATCCACTTCTCTATTTTGACACACCCTCAACCTAAAAAGAGTCATCCCTAATAATCCTTCATATAATGATAAAATTATGACAAAATAATACATAAGTAAAATACCTAAAATACCCTTTAAATAAAAATTAGCTTGGGATTAACGTTTAACACTCAATTTAACTTCCCAAATGGGATTCTTAAATGAACCTGGACCACAGATGAAATACCCAAATGAATCTTAAACCCCAATATAGTGGAAAAATGAAGAAAATGACCAAATTTAAGCCCAAAGACCCAAACTCAATATAGTGAATTGATGCAGTAGCTTTCTTTTTTGTGAAACCCTTACGCAATAAAATCAATTAACAACGGGCAGGCGCAGTATTATAAATAATAAATTAAATAAAGAGCTTGCAAAATCAGACCTAACATCACCACTCTATGCTTCTATGCTAGCTAATTCAAGTTCACCAAATTAATCTTCCTTCAAATTTTCCTATACATATTTATTGGCCTGTGGGGACATACAGCTTCAGAGTTTGATTTTTCTCTGTTCTAATAGTAGTAAGTTTAAAAAATCTAGGCTTATCAACATCTAAGCTTTACAGCGGTTTCTAAAAGTCCCCTGAAGCAAATAGTTAGAGGAAATGGTTCTTTTTATCTCAATGATCTGCATGTCATTCATTGGGAATCTCTTGTCCACTCAACAAAAATTATCTTTAAAGCTGCATGGCTTAATAAAGCAAACAGGCCAATCAGGACCAAATATTTCATTTAAAATATCCATTTTATCAGAACCGATCAACTGCACGGTTTCTTTTGCGAGACTGGTTCCTTTCGAAAAGAAATGACTGAAGAAGGCACCAAATTAAGGGTAGTTTTAAATGTAAGCTCTTTTTACTGAGGCAAAAGAGAGAAAAAGATGAACTTGAAATCATGCAGTTTTTTGGAGTTGTACCGATTTTTCTAACACTTGAAAATTTATTTTCTTCTCTTCCACATTCTTATCATCAACCATATAAAGCATTAACTCATCAGACAGTATCTTTCCTGAACATATCCTAAATACCTCCTCCATTGTTATACTTTCAACTACTCCACATCTGTTTCAGCTCCCTTTCTTTTAATTAATTCTTGTTGATCTACGGTTATTTTGCTTTTTGTTTTTCTGCTTCTTTGTCGCCTGTTTTCTTATTGGTCATTTTATCTCTTGAACTATCAGCACTCTCTTTATTTGAGGAAATCAATATATGTGAATAATAATTTATTTGCCATTCTTTGGTATGTTGAGAAACATATGACTGCTACATCGATCCACAGAGGGTCTAATATCTGCAAAATTCCTATTTCTAAATAAATTTATATTCTTATGAATCGTCTAAACAAAAATGACTGCTTCCATGGTTTCAGGCTACTTTGAATCGCTTCAACTCGAGGAAACAGATTGATAATGAAAGAATATTTATAGTGCAGATAGACTTTCCATAGAAGGAAAAGATTCCATTTTGTTTAGCCATGCATCTAATGCAAAAACTCTCTTGTATGATATGAACCATTAACAAATACGAAAATCAAATGCATATGATAGTAAACAAGAAAAAAAAAAAAAAGAGAATCCTAATTGGAACAAAGGATGCTCACGTCAAATGGTTTTGAAAAAATAAAATGGACTTGGTAAGCAAATCAATGGCAATTGAATTACTGCCTTGCCATTATACATTCAATGCAAAACACTACTTTCCTAACATTTGAAACAAAAACATTGGTTATAAAGAGTTCGTGCACAAATCTATCTCGTAGAACATAACCATTCGAGAAAATGAAGTCTTCACTACAAATGATATTGAAGACTTATTAAGTCTTTCACTACTTAATAACTTAAAGCGCATATATATTTAATAAAATAATTTAATATTACAATAATTTTAAATATTAAGTAAATATATTTAATTTATTTTTAATTTCAAATCCTTTTATCTTATTTGTCCATACTAATGAGAGTATATTTAATAATTATGACTTCATATCCATAAATCATTTTTTATAATAAATATTTTATGGTTTATATATATATATATATAATACTTTAAATATGAATGTTTTATCAATAATTTATTCCTTAAAATAAAATAAAATAAATATAAGTTAAAATTAATGAGGATAAATATCAGTTAAAATTAATAAGGGTAGATGTGTCAATTTGAAGATTTAGAATAAGTTTTAAGTTAACTTTATCAAACAATCTTAATACTTGAAATAGAAAGTAAATAATAGTTTTAAAGTAACAACTTAAGAATAATTGAACTTAAAGCTAGTTAGATTTGACCAAACATTCACTTAATTGATAAATAGTATTAGAACCATGGTTAATTAGAGGTCTTAAAGCCAATTAGAGATTTGTCTCTTCACAATGTAGGTATGGCACCTTACAGGAGTGTTTAAGCTTTCGAAAAGTTGGTAGCTTAATGTATTTATTTACTTTTCTTTGGTAAAGCCACAAGCTGATGAACATTTAAATAGCATAGGATCACATGTAAACATTTAAGAATGCATTGAACGGGAAAAAACGAAAACGGTTACCTTGGTTGATGTCGTGAAAAGCCATTTCTTCTCTACTAATATCCAAGAAGCTGCTCCAAGTGCTTGATGGTGCGAGAATTAGGATTCAATGAGCTCTTCCCTTCTTCCCCAAAATTCTGTCCAAATTCGTGCTCTCGTGTGTGCAATGTGTGTGCCCTCAAGAAGGAAGAAAAAGATCTCTTCCAACATGCACACACCTCAATATATATATATAAATAAATTAATATATATATATTACACATTTCACACATTATTTGGACCACTTGACTTAATGGGCCAGTCAAGTGAATTAAGGTGAGCCCATAAAAAATTAAGCAACTATATGTGTCTAGTCCCATTATGGACCACAATGCAAAAATAAATTAACACTGATTTATGACATTATCAAATTGATTATAGAAGTCCACACATAAAAATTCCAACAATCTCCCACTTGGACTACATAATCAAACATTAACATATACATAATCATAAATCAATGTTCCATAGAATCTCATCAAAATAAATAATCAAAAGCAATCATACATGCTTCATTGCTTGATTCATAGGGAAATATACAATAGTAGCAATCGTTCCAACAATACTATAATATTACAATACCAAAAAATGGCTCCCACTAACTTAATGCAACCTAGGCTTCCAACAACCCCATTTGAGATACATGTTCATGAAACACAACTATGGGTAAGCCTTTTGTTAGTGGATCTGCCAACATACCTTTTGTTGACATGTACTTAATATCAATAAGAGACTCTACCACTTTCTCCTTAACAAAATAGAACTTTACATCAATATGCTTGGAGCAAGAAGTACTCCTAGCGTTCTTAGAGAAAGCAACAACTGCGGAATTATCACAAAATAATTTCAGCGGTCTAGAAATGGAGTCAACAACTCCTAAAGCTGAAATAAAATTCCGCATCCATATAGCATGACAACAAGCCTCATAACAAGCCACATACTCTGCCTCCATAGTTAAGGATGTTGTAAGTGTCTGCTTGACACTTTTCCAAGATACAACTCCTCTTGCCATCACAAAAATATAGCCCGTAGTGGATTTCTTATCATCTATGCAGCTTGCAAAATCAGCATCACAAAACCCAACTGCATTAAGCATGTTGGTGCGCCGATAGGTCAACATTAAGTCCTTAGTTCCTTGGAAATATCTAAGGACCTTCTTAGCAGCTTTCCAATGTTGACTCCCAGGATTGCTCAAGTACCTACCCAACATGCCCACAACAAAAGTAATATCAGGGCGTGTACATACTTGAGCATACATAAGGCTGTCAACCAAAGATGAATAAGGAATGGTTCTCATTTCCTCTCTGTCATCATCATTTTGAGGACACTGAGCCTTTGAAAACTTATCACCCTTCACAATTGGCGCTCTAGTAGAACTACAGTTGTGCATATTGAACCTTTTCAATATCTTCTCAATATAGGTTCTTGAGACAATTTAAGCACTCCATTAGCCCTATCACGAAGAATCTTTATGCCCAAAACATAAGAAGCCTCACCAAGATCCTTCATGTCAAAATAGGTTGACAACATGTGCTTTGTCTCAATCAACAAGTCAGAATCATTTTATGAGAGTAGTATATCATCAACATATAAAACAAGAAATATGTTACTACTCCCACTGACCCTCAAATATATGCATCTGTCAACTGTATTCTCTTTAAAACCATTTTGGGTAATAATACTATCAAACTTCAGATACCACTGCCTCGAAGCCTGTTTAAGACCATAAATTGACTTATTGAGCTTGCAAACTAAATCTTCATTTCCAACTTCTGCAAAACCAATGGGCTGCTCCATATACACGTCCTCATCCAGATCACCATTCAAGAAAGCTGTCTTGACATCCATCTGATGTAACTCCAAATCAAAGTGAGCTACTATGGCCATAATCACTCTAAAAGAGTCCTTGGTCGACACAGGTGAGAAAGTTTCTTTAAAATCAATTCCTTCTCTTTGACTATAACCTTTAACCACAAGTCTAGCTTTGTATCTCTCTATTTGCCCACTAGAATCACGTTCGGTCTTAAAAACCAACTAGCATCCAACTGGTTTACAACCATATGGCAATTCAATCAAATCCCAAACACATATACATAGAGTTCATTTCATCATCCATGGCTTCTTTCCAAGAAGTGAACTGAGGACAATGAATTGCTTCTTGATAAGTGACTGGATCATAAGCATCATAACCATCATACTCATGCTCCTACAAATAGATCATGTAATCATCTGAAATAGCCGGCCTACGAACCGTCTGTGATATTCTCAAAGGAATCCCATCAACAACAGTACCATCAACAGGAATGTCAGGTTCCACTTGATCACCATGGTCTCCTTGATTAGTGGCTGGCGGTTGGATAATAGGAACATCCACATTAGGAACATGAGATGTAGGAAAAGGAATCACAACATGCTCTTCTCTAGAAGGTATCTCACGAGGTACAAAATTGGGATCAACATTAACTTCATCCTCAAAGTATACAACCCTGTTTGACTCAATGATCCTGGTGGTATGAGATGGACAATAAAATCTGGAACCCCTTAACCCAATGCAATAACCAACAAAGAAACCACTGATAGTTTTAGGATCAAGTTTCTTTGACTGTGGGTTCTATGGCCTAACCTCAGCCTTACATCCCCAAACATGGAAATGATGAAGGCTCGGTTTCTTCCCTGACTATAGCTCATAAGGTGTCTTAGGCACAAACTTACTGGGCACTTGATTCAAAATATATGCCGTAGTCCTTAAGGCTTAACCCCACAGAAATTTTGGTAAGGAGGAATTAGATAACATGCATCTCACCATATCCAACAATGTGTAATTCCTCCTTTTTGCAACCCCATTCTGTTGAGGAGTGTCTGGCATTGTATATCTAGCATCAATGCCGCATTCCAACAGAAACTTAGCGAATGGTCCAGGATTTCATTCAGTCTCATCATATCTCCCATAGTACTCACCACCTCTATCAGACTTCACAGCTTTAATAGGTTTTCCCAACTACAACTCCACCTTAGCCTTAAAGGCCTTACACACATTTAGGGAATCAGATTTCTCATGGATTAGTTCAACATAACCATATCTAGAGAAATCATCAATAAAAGTGATGAACTATTTATAACCCCCTAAAGCATTTGGTGTCAAAGGACCACATATATCTGTGTGGATCAAGTCTAGAGTGCTTCCACACCTATCAACCTTCTCATTTCTGGTCTTAGCTGTTGTCTTCCCCTTTAAGCAAACAACACAAGTCTCGAAGTCTGAGAAATCAAGATTAGAAAGCACACCATCTCTAACCAATCTCTCTAATCTTTGCCTAGAAATATGACCCAGGCGTTTGTGCCATAACATGGAAGAACTCAAATTCAATCTAGCATGCTTGCAACCAACAATAGAATTAACAGAAGATGAATCACATAAAGGACCATGATGCAAACTGAGACTATAAAGATTGCCAAACAAAACAACATCGCCAATTAGAACTAAGTTGCAAAATATATCCACTTTTCCTCCTCCAAAGTGGAAAGTGTAACCTTGTCTATCCAAAATAGATACAGAAATCAAATTCCTCCTAAGTGAGGGTATGTAAGCAACATTTTGTAACAACAAAAAACTTTCTATGGTCAACCTAAGCTTTATCATGCCAAAAAATTCCACTTTCACTTTGCTTTCATCACCTATATACACCAATTCTTCATGCTTTGACGGCCTCCTTTTGTTTATCAACTCCTGTAAAGAATTAGTAACATGAATAGTGGCCCCAGTATCTAAGCACCAAGAATTGGCATGAACATCAACAATATTAGTCTCAATCATGTTTGCATTCAAATTAACCACAACCACAATTTCACATTTCTTCTTCTTTTCTAGCCAATTTTTGAATTTGAAGCAATCAACCTGCTTGTGGCCAACCTTGTGGCAAAATTGCACTTCCCCTTGAATCTTTCATTCTTTCCAGCATTAGAAGAAACAGAAGCATTGGAGGTTCCTTGATTTGAATTCCCTTTCTTCTTGAATTTCCCAGAGCCCCCAAAATTCTTGTGTGGAGGTCTTTTCTTCACATTGCTCACTTCACCAATAACAAGAGCAAGGGAATGAGTCTCATTTTTCTTCAGTGAGACTTCATGTTGCACCACGAGGGACATCAACTCCTCCAAAGTCCATTCTTCCTTTAAATCATTGTAAGTCAACTTTACTGCATCAAAGGAAATAGGAAGAGACTCAAGTATCAACCACTTCAGGAATTTCTCACCCAACTCCACTTTCATCTCATTTGCTTTGTTGAAGTAGTGCTTTAGCTTGATGATGTGGTCTCTAACCCCACCTACTCCATCATAAACAGTGGTTGTGAGAAGCTTCAAGTAAGTTTCCATTTCTGACTTATCAATCTTGGTATAATTGGCCTTCACATATTCCAGAAAATCTTTGGCCCTCTCTGTCTTTGGCACACATTCTTTGATAGAATTGTCCATTGTGTATTTCATCACCATCAAACAACTCCTATTGGAGTGTTCCTATTTCTCATAAAATGATCTTTCATCTGCAGAGCTCACATCAGTGGCTACTTGGCTCATCAACCCTCAAAGCCAAGTCCAGATTATGCAAAGTCATATGCACGTTGAAAGACTCAAACCATTCCTCAAAATTGTTTCCAGTTAGAGGTTTGATGGCAGACAATTGCAGAGTAATACCACGATTGCTAGTGGTTGATAAATAGCAAAATTCAACAATATGCATATTATTACAATATCATGCATTTGCTAGTTTCCAGAATTTCTCAATTTAGCAATAGCTTGAAATTTTGAAAATTCCACGGCGGTAAGGACAACCAATTAAATATCACAACCAAGATGCACTAATTTTATTACCGAAAGGGCAAAGAAAATTAGTATGGTTCATATCATATAATTAATTTCCTTCACCAATCTAAGCATCCTACCAAGTATTATTATCATCGATAGGACAATCACAATACCCATATGGACCTTAGTTATGACAATAATAAAACAACCAAAAGTGGGAGATAAAATATCTCAACAAAGACAATTTGACACATATAGGATTACGATAGGCAACCACATATATGTTCATTATCATCATGATAAATTCAAAATATCTCAATTTTCACAACTTGACACACTTGGAATTGCGATAGGCAATCACACAAGTGTGCTTCATTGCCACAATAAATTGAAATATTTAACAAAATTGATATAGGACAACATTATTGGTATAAGGAAAAATTATACCATAAAGAACAATAATAATAATAATTGTCCAAATAAAATCAAATTTAATAACATGCATAATAAATCTAATATATTCATAATCAATCCAAGAATACCAAGACAACCAACAAAAAAAAAAAAAAAAATGGTTTTTTTTATGATGTCATGATGACGTCAGCAAGGTGTTGTTCACCTTTTTCTCCAACTGAATCGACCTAGTTCTGGAGAGAAAAAAAAAATTCCTTTTTCGGCCAAAATTTTGGGCATTTCCGACAAAAAATGCTTAGATTTCCATCCTCAAACATCAAACCTTCAATCTAATCCCAAAAATTGCATAAAAAATGCATAATAGAAAGAACCAAAGTAAGCCCTAATTTTCAAAATCCCATCAAACAAGCTCCAAAAATCAAATAAAATGATGGGCTTTGCTCCAAACAATATTCTCTACAAGTTTCCAACAACAATCGGGCTTGAAAACAGAGAATCAACATCAAACGAGAATTTTTTTAAAAAAAAAATGGCTTTCATAACCCAGAAAATGGGAAACCCAAAATTGTAGCTCAAATGTCATCCATGTCTGCTCTGATACCAATTGATGAACATTTAAATAGCATAGGATCACATGTAAACATTTAAGCATGCATTGAACGGGAAAAAACAAAAACGGTTACCTTGGTTGATGCCGTGAAAAGCCATTTCTTCTCCACTAATATCCAAGAAGCTGCTCCAAGTGCTTGATGGTGCGAGAATTAGGATTCAATGAGCTCTTCCCTTCTTCCCTAAAATTCTGTTCAAATTCGTGCTCTCATGTGTGCAGTGTGTGTGCTCTCAAGAAGGAAGAAAAAGATCTCTTCCAACATGCACACACCTTAATATATATATATAAATAAATTAATATATATATTACACATTTCACACATTATTTGGACCACTTGACTTAATGGGCCAGTCAAGTGAATTAGAGTGAGCTCATAAAAAATCAAGCAACTATATGTGTCCAGTCCCATTATGGACCACAATGCAAAAATAAATTAACACTGATTTATGACATTATCAAATTGATTATGTAAGTCCACACATAAAAATTCCAACACAAGCAACACAAAAAAACTATTGCAGTAAGGCAGAGCCAAGACCAAGAGGGTCGTTTCTTGTCTTATGAAATGGGATCAAAGAGCCAAGTAACAAATTGGCTTGGCCATTTGTGATCCTTGTTTGTCACTTGGCAAAATGAGCAACTTAATGATCCAGTCCGACACAAAGAAATAAGATAAACTAGATACTGTGTACTGTGTTTGGAACAGAAGAGACAGGAGTGAATTAGACCTAACTAAATCCTTCTTTTTTCATTCCATTACCAATTAACTCCATCATTGTGACTGAGGGATTAATAATGCCAGTAATGAACTGCCTAGAATCCAGAACCGCATCTGCAACAACAGGTCAATAGCTTTTCTCCATTAGCCGCTTCAGAGTTTTAGGAGCTCATCTCGAATCAAATTAATCCCTACAAAGTCCACTTGGAGAGACCTTAAACAATAAGCAATGCACATGGACACTTGATTGAACTCCAACCAAAATCAATTGAATTAGTGCTAAAGCTATACACCCTATGCGCATTCTTTGCCATACTTAATAGTTCTTATTCAAGGAACCTAAATGTTGTGAGAGGATTTATAAGGAGAAAAACAAAGTTGATTGTCTCCTAAATATTGAATCCATTGATAATGTTACAAATTAATACCATAGGATTAAGTTTGTCCTCAACATTAATTTACAGTCATCTAAAATAAAGCAAAATTAACAAAGAAAGCAGTTAAAATGTAGCGTTAAAATACTCCAGATATCAAGCACATTCAATTTGCAGAATTCTCAAAATATACCAAGCAATATAAACCACAATGAAGACAACTGGTTAATTAACAAAATCACAATTCCATACCTTTGTTTATGATTCCTTGTTCAGTTTTTTATGCTTGTTGATTCTGACGAGCCACATCATAAGTTGCATGGAGACCAATAAAAAGATAGTAAATTAGCATTACTGCACTACAAATGAGGAACCTCAAGAATGCATGATAGCCCAGTGATCCTACGAGAAACAGGTTCATCGCAACTGATAGAGATGGCAGCCAGGGGACAAGTGGAACACCCTAGACATTTGCAACTTGCTGCTTCGGAAGCAACGCCATCCCCAAAGTTCCAAGAAACCAAATAAATGCTGCCACTGCATATCCAATCCATCCTATCTTGTTTGAATTCCAAAGCACTGCTATTCTAATCGATGATCCAATAATAACAAATAAACAAGCCAGAAATTTGACTAAATCATGCTTCATAGTAGTATCCTTCACATAATATCGCCTCACGAGCAATGCAACAACAATCAACGAAAAGATTAAGAGTGTACAGAATGAAAAAATACTAGACAACACATCTAAGCTAGAAAAAAGAGCGACTGTAGCACTGGGTATGGCCACCAGTAGAGTTGCATTTATGGGGGTTCCGGTCTGCGGGTGAATAAGGGCAAACCAGGGTGGAATTATATGAGCTCTTGCAATCTGGGTCATGTATTGAGCTTGCCCAAGGCCTCCAATTAGCAAGCTCATAGTCATGCCCTTGAGGGCGTATATACTCACAAGATACTTAGCCCATTTCATGCCAAGTCTTTCAAACACAACCGCATAAGCAACATTTACATCTAACTCGTATTTTTCCATCATGGAAAGGACCAAGGCCATCAAGCAATAAACAACAGTGATCATTGTCATCGAACCAACCAAACCCAGTGGTATGTCTCTGGTGGGATTCTTGGTTTCTTCTGAAAGTCAATGAGAGTAAGTACATTTTCATGATTCTCTATATCAATGACATTTTACTTGCTAGTAGTGATGTGAATCTCTTGAATGATACCAAGCGTATTTTGTCTACTAATTTTAACATGAAGAATCTCGGAGAAGCATCTTTTGTGTTGGGTATTGAGATTTATCGTGATAGATCTCGAAACCTCCTTGGGCTATCTCAGAGAGCCTATATCAATCGTGTGCTTAAAATTTTTAGTTTTTATTTTATTTTATTTTCGATTTCCAATTGTAGATCCTAATTCATGTAAACCTGGCTCTGATACCACATGTAGAATAATTACATAATCACATAAATAAATTATACATGATTAAAGGATACTAACAATAGGAAATCATTGTAAAGAACATACCTGTTTGAGCCATCAAAAATCATGATTGATTGTCGCAAGTCTTCCTCTCTATGATCTTGATAATAGCTATGGTGGCTATTTGGGAAAATAGAAAAACCCTATTTATCCAGATTAGAGAGGGGACCTAGCATAACTCAATATTGGGTTCTCATTGGGCCCTCCCATAATGGGCTTCAATGAGACCCATAACCTACACTTGCCACTCAACTGAGCTTCTACTCAAAAGATGCTAAGCCCAATCCAAAATGTGATCACTAGTTAATTGGGCTCACTAAATAATAGACTATCCATTAACCCATTTTTACAAATACAAATTATTCAATTAATGTTAGCCCATATAAAAAATTTTCCAACATCTTCAGCCATGGTCGCAACCATGTCGAAACTGGTATAGGACCAGTACACAACTGCCGCAGCCCTGAAAACCCCTCTTGCACCATACGAAACGAAGGGAACCAAATTTGAAGTCTTGCCACAAATGAACCCAAGTATAATAATAAACAAAATTACCATAAAACTTATCACAGAACTAATCCAATTCAAAATAGATGTCCCCCTTGTCCTGCACATGGCTATGCCGTCTGCAATTAACAAAACACCAGCTGCTATTGGGTCCAACAGATTGAAACCATCTGCTAAATGACTAACCCGAATACGCAAAAAATCGGTATTTGTATTGATCATACTGGCAAAGTAGGAGGACCAAGACTGAGCCAGACCAACAGCACCAACAATGGCCTCCAAGAGAATGTTCCCGGCCGTGAGAAATGCAACGAAGTCGCCTAATTCTACTCTAAGATAAGAGAAAGACCCTCCTGAAACTGGTATTTCAACTGCGAACTCAGTGTAACAAAGCACAAAAAGCAATGCAGAGAGACCCGAAGTCGCATATGATAATACAATGGCGGGTCCTGCATGGTTACGAGTTTCTTGCCCAGTGATGACAAATATGCCAGACCTAACAATTGAGCCAAAGCTCATCCAGGCCAAGTCCCACCAGGTGAGGCACTTTTTCAAGGGGTTTTCACTCTCCCTCTGTTGAAGAAACACCTCGTTTGCAACGGAGGATCAGCTTAGAAGGCGGTCCTTGAGCCTGAAACACGTCTACAAAAGAGCAGTTCTGTATGAAGCCAAGTTTTGGAAAGACTCTTCTGGAAAAAAGTCTTGTCTACTCCATCTCCAATAGCTTCTTGTGGGTTGTTTGTGGTTTTGGGTCTGCTCGGCCATGGTGGTGGAGAAGAGAAGTGAAGAGAGATAGGAATGGGTGTCGGCGTTGAGAGGCAACATGTATGAAGGGGAAACAGAGGGAAAAGAGGAAGGGGGAGTCATTCGCCAATTGACTTGAGGGTGAATGATGTGGTGACACCCAAATCCTAGATGTAGCCGTAACTGAATGTCCTAGCTGTAAATTCATCCTCATCCATCATAATTTGGTAGCACGATTCTTTACCATGTTGAGGACTCCATCGACATCAATTAAAAACCATTAATAAATAACAAATATAGTAAATATAAAAATATTCTAATATCACCATTACTTACCATATAATCACATGATAAAAAATCACACAAATTTCATAAAAATATTTTCACACCAATATTACTTCCAAATACTTACACCTGAAATTCAATTTATTCCTGAATGTTTAGAAGAATCCGTCACCACTAAGGAATCCATCATCATTAAGGAAAGAACACCATTGCTTGCCAAATAATTACATGATAAAAAATCACCCAAATTTCATAAAATATTTTGATATCAATATTACTTACGAAATACTTATGCCATAAAAAGAACGCTTAAAAAAACACCCCGATTTCACAAAAATATTATGCTATCAATATTACTCACCAAATACTTGCACCATAAAAAAAGCACTTGAATTCCATTTATTCTTGAATGCTTGAAAGAATCATTATTATCATCATTGTTATGGTTATTATTATTATATTTGTTTATTTATTTATTTTTTTAGGATCCATTTGGTAAGTATTTTTGGTCTCATTCTATTTTAATTTTGGCCTAATTTTCATGCTTATGTTCATAGCCATTAGCAAGACCAAATTTGGGTCATTCATTTTAACTCAAATCCTCACCATCCATTTTTAAACCCTAGTAGACTTGATTAATTTTATATTTTGCATAAATATGGGGTCAAATATTGCATCTTAAACTTGAGTATATCATTAAAAGCACCTGTCAACGAAGCAATTGTATGTCATCTTGTAGATGTCCAATTTTCTTTGATATTTTTGTGTTCAAAATTATATTTCATGAATAATGATGATCTTGATATTCTTCTTGGGACATCCTAGATGCAAGGATGAAGGGTGAATTGAACCGAAAAACCAAAAGTGAAAGGAGGTCTTAGGTGCTATCTAACCAATAAAATGTTTTAAGGTGATCAAAGGGGTTAGACTTGTCCAATCGAATTGAAACTAATTTTGTTGGATTTCTCACTTTTTGAACATAGATCTAACCAAATTTAAGTAATTTTGGAGGTCATTTGCTCAAGGAATTAATTAGAGAAATATGAGTGTTATCCTAGTTCAAAAGGGTGCTACCAGGGGCTCTATAAAGGGCACCACTCCCTAGTCGTTGCCCCCTTATTTTAATTAAGGAGCATGTGAATATAGCCCAAAAGTGACCTTTTTCAGATGTTTAAACTCAAGGAAATGGGCTAGGCCCAATGACTTACTAATTCTAAACCATCCTTGGGCCTTTTTCATGTGGAGGGGAGATGCTCTCACATGAAGGAACTTAGGGTGAATATAAAAAGGGAATAAACAACCATTGAGGGGGTTTGGATCCTCTCTCTTAGGGGTAGTTTTTGATGTACTTGCTAGCCTGGTTCTTGGAGTCTACCTTAGAGGAAGAAGAGATCTTGGAATTTCTTTTCATGTTTTTGGTTTTTCTTTACATTCTTGTTTTTGTTAATTCATATGCTTAGTTGTCTAATCTTTGTTCTATTCATTCAATTTATTTATTTTTTCTTTTTTTAATGTATAGTGAGTAGTCACTTGGGTTGAGAAAAGAGAGCCCTAGGGCATCCCACTTTGTTCATGAGGTCTTCATAGTTTATATTCACCTAATTTTTGGATCCCTATCATTTAAATAAAGACACCATTTCTTGATATATGGAAATTGGAGTTTAGGGGTTGCTTCAAGGCATTTCACTTTAATACCCTTTTGATTTTAAATGACCATTATTGAGCGCTTAATGGAACAATTTAACAAATAGAAGACCATTAGGCTTGAGCAAAATAACCAAACTTTTATAAATTTGGAAAATGGAGTTTAATGGTTGCTTTAGGGTATTTCTAGTGCTTAAGGGCGATACTCTTTTGACTTGGAATGATCACTATTGAATCATTAATATTGCAATTTGGAAAATAAATGAGGTTTCATGAAAAGTCACTACGATAAATATCACTTTTTACCATGAATTTTTTGCCATAAACTAAATTTTATGATAAAATGTCACTTTTAGCCACAAATTTCCTTTTAGTCACTAAAAATATGACAAGAATAATTCTTGTTGAATGTATGACATTTTGCCTTAACTCCACTTTTAACTATAAAATTATTCATGGTAAATATTACCTATCATTACAAATTTACCTTTTGTTGCTAAAAATATGGTGGGAATATTTTTTCACTTTGAAAAAATGGGAATTGCTCTTAATACCACTTGAACAACAACTAAAAGTCTAATAAGGAACACCAAGAGGGGGGTGAATGAGTGATTTAAAAATTTAAATCAATATTTATGAATTATAACCAACCTTTTCTTACTCCAATAGATATCAGGGATAAGCCAAATAACTAAATGGATTATACTTAAAATCTTTAGGTATATAAAAATATGATTTTTAACTTTTAGGGATACCCAGCAATTTGTTAGGGATAAAATAATATAATTGTTAATATCTCAAATATATATTGAGATATGTTAGGGGTAATAATAACCACCAGAATAACCAACCTAAAAAACTCAATAACAATCCTAACAAACCAATAAAAAGATATCTTGATAAAACGTAGGGAAAACAATAATTAGTTATAGTTATAACTAACTCAACCACCTCAATAACAAACTAACCAATTAATAAAAAAAGTTTATCAATATCATCAACCAAAATATATGTAGTACTAAATAGATATGTAATGAGCCATAAGATTTTTATGTGGAAAACCCCCAAAAACTATGGAGATAAAAAAACCACGAGGTCTAAGACATACCAATCTAAATTTACTATTTGAAATCAAGTTACACATATTTACTTGGCCACTTTACCCTAAAGACTTACTATCTAACACCTATAACTTGATCCATGTCTGCAACACAACAACTCCCTATTGCTCTCTAGTAGATCCTTTGACCACTTTGAAGGGATTAAGGTTTTCAATCTACGATTCAAAGATTCAAATCCTTGAATGAGATATTAAGAAATATGTAGCACTTTAAGCTTCCTCTTTAAGAGATTTAAAATGATCTTACCAATGAGACCCTCTCAACTAAAGTGAGATCTCTAACCCTTAAGGGGTTATAATGAGGTATTTATAGGAAAATACCAAAGAGTTTTGGTATGTTAAGTTCCCAAATTAGAGTTTGAGTGAAATTCATCCAAAATCTACTTCTAAACTTGACATGATTGTCATGACCGCTTGCGCAGGCTTAAATTGCTTGAGCACTTAGCTTGATCGATCTTTACTGCTTGAGCAACCCCTGCTTCTTTTGAAAAATTATTTTAAAATATTTTAAGTTCAAAAATGATGTAAAACCTTTTATACCTCAAAGAAGCCTTATATACCACAAGTCAAACCTTTTTAAACATACTTGTGACTTCCTGGTTTGATGAACAACAACCTTTAATCTTCAATGGAGAGCAAGTCACTATCTAAAAAGACTTTTATGGTCAAACATTAGTTGGAACAAAATTTCCAACATATAAATAAGACTTAATGTCCTAGCAATCTCCCCCTTTGGCAATTTTGTGATAGACTCTCATAAAGGAGTTTACATAACACATTGTAGACCTTTCATTTTGTCCTCCTAGTACATGTCCTATTAGGTATTTGATTACTACTCGAAAGTGCTATTTTGTAAGCTTGTAATTAACTCTTTTAAACACTTTTGAGTAGTAGTTATTACCTTTTAACCCAATTAACATATTAAGGACCCTTGCAATCAATTCTAATCAAAGTGTGTAAGTTTTGGTGTTTTTGTTAGTAATTTGATCACCAAAGCAATCCAAGATTGAGGAGAGTTCTTTGGAATCCATGGCAAAGCAATAGAAAGCTCAGAAACATGAAGAACCAAAGCCTTGAAGCTTTAAAGTCCTTTGCCATAAGCAAATTCGGAATGCAAGGAGGGGAAGCAAAGAGAAATCTGTCATGAAGAAAAATAGAGGACAGCAGTTGCAGTCTTCTTTTGCACTTTTGGAGCACTTCCTGGAGTCCATTTTCTACATGCTATATACCATTTCAAAGCTCAGGAAGTCAAGAATCTAATGCTTCAAATAGTACGCGATTCGGAGTTGAAATGAAGGAGTTACAACCATTGGAAGTCGATCACTCCAAGCTAAAGGCAAATTTCCCACGGCTGTGAAATGGTGTCCTTTATGCTGCGAAATTTCGCAGCCCTCTTGCACAGCTGTGAAATTCTCCTGAAGCTTCCCGATATTTGTGACCGACATCTTGAGATTTTTTTGCTTTAGATATTTGATGTCTAAATCCCCAAACTCTCCTTGTAAACCACCTATCATAGGATTCCTTAGTCTTTAAGTAAGAACAAAGGGTAAATAAATCCTTACTTAATGCTTGTAAGCTTCCATTGAAAAAAAAGGAGACAGAAGCTTGTTCTCAGAACTTTGTATAGTTTTTGAAGGAAGTAAAATTCATGGATTTTCTATACCTTACCTTCCTATTTTGATTGTATTTCTCTTATAAGCCAAACAAGCTCTGAGGAAGTTTCCTCAGAGAATGAGTGGCTAGGCTTTTAGTTCCTTGGAGTTAAGGTTGCCGGGGATGGTTCCAACTGCAAAAATTGGTAGTTTTGTTGTTTCAGCCATTAATGAAGAGAAAGTGTGACCCATTAATGATTTCTATGTTTTTAGTTAACTTAAAACACCTTCAATTCACTTGAGCCAACACTTGGTAAGGCAAGTGATCTCCGTCCATGGAAATGCACTAGTTTACCTCTTGCGAGCTTTTGGGAGGTGACTTGAAGGTGGAATTTTCTAGAATTGCCAACACTTGGTAAACTTTTGGACTCCAAAGAGACATCCATTAGTTATCTCTTGCGAGCTTGAGAAGGGAAGTCCAAGGTTAATGATCACCTTGAATGGCAAATGCTAGATGAGAGGCACGAGCCATTGCAAGTTGCATCAGTGAGAGGGAATTAGTGCTGAAATCCATTAAAGGGAAGCATCTGTACAACACCAATTAGAGAATTGACTATATGTTAATTCTCTAATGCGAGGAAATGAACCAAGTGACCGAAACTCTATTTTTGCATGAGGAGCCTCCCCTGTGAACCTAAACCTCCAAGGAATGCTTTTCTTTATAAGTAATTTCCATTACTTTCTTTTTAGTTAGCTTGAAACAAAACCTTTTTCAACCAAAGTTTGTGTTTTTTCTTAAGCTAACCTTGAAATGAAAAAACACCAATTTAACTATGAATTGGTATCAGTTGTGAGTTGAAAACCCTTCCCAGTGAAAGATCCTAGAGCCACTATGCTATATTAGCTAAAGCTATCCTAATGCATGGTGATATAGGTTATAAATTTTGTTGATTACTCCCTCAATCAAGGAACACCAACTGGACGTGAATCAGCTGAGACACCAATTGGGACACGAATCAAATGGCGTCGTTGCCGGGGAAGGTGCCAACTTCACAGTGATATTATTTCAGCGTACTTGTGGTTTTCATCACAAGTTTGGTGAATTTTCTTTCATCTTACCAACTCTTTTAGTTGTTTCTTTTACTCGTTCATATTCTAACATAGTTTTTAATTTAGTTTTAGTTAATCTAAGTCTTTTTGGTAGTTTTGTTTTTTTTTTTTGTTTTCCTCTGTTTTTGTTTTTTTCGTTGTTACAATTGATACTAGTTGTGTATGCCAAATTGGATACGAGATAGTGGAGGAAGGCTTGTTAAACTTGAAACACCTCATAAAAAGGAGTTGGAATTGAGCTTGAATATCATGGAAACTACACCTGAAGATCAGCATAGTCACCATGTTCATCAAGACAATCCAAATGAATTCAGATCAATGAGGGACCGCATGCATCCACCTCGTATGAGTGCACCATCTTGTATAGTGCCCCCTACAGAGCAGCTAGTTATCAGACCACATATTGTTCCACTTTTACCAACTTTCCATGGGATGGAAAGTGAGAATCCCTATGCACATATCAAGGAATTTGAAGAAGTCTGTAATACATTCCAAGAGGGAGGAGCTTCGATCGATTTGATGAGGCTTAAGCTATTTCCTTTTACTTTAAAGGATAAGGCCAAGATTTGGCTTAATTCTTTAAGGCCAAGGAGTATCCATACTTGGACTGATTTACAAGCTGAATTCCTCAAGAAGTTTTTTCCTACTCACAGAACAAATGGCTTGAAAAGACAAATTTCAAACTTCTCAGCTAAAGAGAACAAGAAATTCTATGAGTGTTGGGAAAGATACATGGAGGCCATCAATGCTTATCCTCACCATGGTTTTGATACATGGCTGTTGGTGAGTTATTTCTATGATGGGGATGTCTTCCTCAATGAAGCAACTCCTCGAAACAATGTGTGGAGGGGATTTCATAAGTAAGAATCCTGAGGAAGCTATGGATTTCTTGAGTTATGTAGCTGAAGTCTCAAGGGGATGGGATGAACCGAATAGAGGAGAAGTGGGGAAGATGAAGTCTCAACCAAATGCCTCTAATGCTAAGGCTGGGATGTACACTTTGAATGAGGATGTTGATATGAAAGCAAAATTTACGGCAATGACAAGAAGATTGGAGGAGCTAGAACTGAAAAAGATGCATGAAGTGCAAGCCGTTGCTGAAACACCAATGCAAGTAAAGCCATGTTTTATTTGTCAATCTTATGAGCACTTGGTGGAGGAGTGCCCTACAATTCCAGTTGCTAGAGAAATGTTTGGAGATCAAGCAAATGTCATTAGACAATTCAAGCCCAATAGCAATGCTTCGTATGGCAATACTTACAACTCAAGTTGGAGGAATCATCCAAATTTTTCATGGAAGCCAAGAGCACCTCAGTACCAACAGCCGGCTCAACCATCTCAACAAGCTTCAAATCTTGAGCAAGCAATAATGAATCTCAGCAAGGTTGTGGGAGATTTTGTTGGAGACCAAAAATCCATCAATGCTCAACTCAGTCAAAGAATTGACAGTGTAGAGAGCACATTGAACAAAAAGATGGATGGGATGCAAAATGATTTATCTTAGAAGATAGATAATCTCCAATACTCAATCTCAAGGCTCACTAATTTGAACACAGTGCAAGAGAAGGGTAGATTTCCTTCTCAACCTCACCAAAACCCCAAGGGTGTCCATGAAGTGGAACCTCGTGAGGGAGAATCTTCACAGGTGAGAGATGTTAAAGCCTTGATCACTTTAAGGAGTGGTAAAAAGGTTGAGTCACCAACACCCAAGCCACATGTTGAAGAGAAAGAAAAAGAAGAGACAAAGAAGAGGGAGCAAATGAAAGAAAAGAAGAAAGATATCAGTGAAGGCAAAGAAGACCATGATTCAACAGTGAAGTCAAATCCGGAGAAAGAGCTTATTAAGGAAGAACTGATGAAGAAACATACATCTCCACCTTTTCCTCAAGCTTTGCATGGGAAAAAGGGGATTAGAAATGCATCAGAAATCCTTGAAGTATTGAGGTAAGTGAAGGTCAATATTCCATTGCTGGATATGATTAAGCAAGTTCCAACATATGCAAAATTCCTAAAGGACCTGTGTACTATCAAAAGAGGGTTGAATGTGAATAAGAAAGCCTTCTTGACTGAGCAAGTAAGTGCCATCATACAATGCAAGTCTCCTTTGAAGTACAAAGATCCGGGATGTCTTACCATTTCAGTCATGATAGGAGGAAAGGTAGTGGAAAAAGCTTTGTTAGATTTGGGAGCAAGTGTGAATTTGTTACCATACTCTGTCTACAAGCAATTGGGACTTGGTGAATTGAAGCCAACATCAATCACTCTATCCTTAGCTGATAGATCAGTGAAAATTCCAAGGGGGATAATTGAAGATGTCTTAGTTCAAGTTGATAATTTCTACTATCTAGTAGATTTTGTTGTTCTTGATACTGATCCTTTTGTTAAGGAAGCTAATTATGTTCCTATCATCCTTGGAAGGCCATTTCTTGCTACTTCAAATGCAATCATCAATTGTAGGAATGGACTTATGCAACTCACTTTTGGCAACATGACACTTGAGCTTAATATCTTTTATATGTTTAAGAAGCTAACTACTCTAGAAGAAGAAGAAGGTCCAGAAGAGGTATGCATTATTGACACTCTAGTGGAGGAGCACTGTAATCAGAATATGCAAGACAAGTTGAATGAAAGTCTTGAGGATCTTGAAGAAGGGTTGTCTGAACCCGCTGATGTGCTTGCTACTCTACAAGGTTGGAGGAGGAAAGAAGAGATTCTACCTTTATTCAATAAAGAGGAGGCACAAGAAGCTGTTAAGGAAGAGATCCCAAAGCTCAATTTGAAACCTCTGCCCATGGAGTTGAAATATACGTACTTGGAAGAAAATAACCAATGCCCTGTTGTTATATCTTCATCTCTTACTACTCATCAGGAGATTTCTCTACTTGAAGTTCTTAAGAGGTGTAAGAAAGCAATAGGATGGCAAATATCTGACTTAAAATGAATCAGTCCTTTGGTTTGTACACATCACATATATATGGAGGAAGAAGCTAAACCAATTCGTCAACCTCAAAGAAGATTGAATCCTTATTTACAAGAAGTGGTACGAGCTGAGGTGCTGAAGCTACTTCAAGCAGGTATTATTTATCCCATATCTGACAGCCCTTGGGTGAGTCCTACTCAAGTGGTACCAAAGAAGTCAGGGATTACTGTAATTCAAAATGAAAAAGGAGAAGAAATTGCTACACGCCTCACTTCAAGTTGGAGGGTGTGTATTGATTATAGGAAATTGAATGCTGTGACAAGGAAAGATCATTTTCCACTCCCGTTTATTGATCAAGTGCTGGAGAGAGTCTCTAGCCATCCTTTTTATTGTTTTTTGGACAGGTACTCAGGGTATTTCCAAATTGAAATTGATGTTGAAGATCAGGAGAAGACCACTTTCACATGTCCATTTGGAACATACGCCTATAGAAGAATGCCTTTTGGTTTATGCAATGCGCTTGCAACATTCCAAAGATGTATGCTTAGTATCTTCAGTGATATGGTGGAGCGTATTATGGAGGTTTTCATGGATGATATCACCATATATGGAGGTACATTTGAAGAATGCTTAGTCAATTTGGAAGTGGTTCTTAATAGATGCATTGAGAAAGACTTGGTGCTCAACTGGGAGAAATGCCATTTTATGGTACATCAAGGAATTGTCCTTGGCCATATCATCTCCGAGAAAGGCATTGAAGTTGATAAAGCAAAGGTGGAACTTATTGTCAAATTGCCATCCCCAACCACTATAAAAGGAGTAAGGCAATTCCTTGGCCATGCAGGGTTCTACAAGAGATTTATACAAGACTTCTCTAAGCTTTCAAAGCCTCTTTGTGAACTTTTAGCTAAGAATGCTAAGTTTATATAGGATGAAAGATGTCAAAAGAGTTTGATCAATTGAAGCAATTTTTGACAACCGCTCCAATAGTGAGGGCCCCTAACTGGCAACTACCCTTTGAAGTCATGTGTGATGCCAGTGACTTTGCTATAGGAGTTGTACTTGGCCAAAGAGAAGATGGGAAACCCTATGTGATCTACTATGCTAGCAAAACATTGAACGAAGCTCAAAGGAACTACACAACTACAGAGAAGGAATTGTTAGCTGTGGTGTTTGCCTTGGATAAGTTTCGTGCTTATTTGGTAGGGTCTTTCATCATTGTTTTCACTGATCATTCAGCCTTGAAGTATTTATTGACAAAGCAAGATGTAAAAGCAAGGTTGATTAGATGGATTCTTTTGTTACAAGAGTTCGATCTCCAAATCCGAGACAAGAAAGGAGTGGAGAATGTGGTAGCTGACCACCTTTCAAGGTTGGCTATAGCACACAATTCCCATGTCTTACCTATTAATGATGACTTTCCTGAGGAATCACTCATGTTGCTAGAGAAAGCTCCTTGGTATGCTCACATTGCTAACTATTTGGTTACTGGTGAAGTTCCAAGTGAGTGGAAAGCACAAGACAGGAAGCACTTCTTTGCAAAGATTCATGCTTATTGATTCGTGCCCAATTGGTGTCTCAACTGATTCAGGTCCAGCTGGTGTTCCTTGAGTGAGGGAGTAATCAACAAAATTTATAACCTATATCACCATGCATTAGGATAGCCTCAACTAGTATAGCATAGTGGCTCTAGGATCGTTCACTGGGAAGGGTTTTCAAGTTACAACTGATATCAATTCAAAGATGACTTGGTACTTTTTCATTTCAAGGTTAGCTTCAAAAGAAAACATAATCTTGGGTTGGAAAAGGATTGGTTTTAAGCTAACCAAAAAGAAAGTAATGGAAATTACTTACGAAGAAAAACATTCCTTGGAGGTTTAGGTTCATAGGGGAGGTTCCTCATGCAAAAACAGAGCTCCAGTCACTTGGTTCAATTCCTCGCATTAGAGAATTAACATATGGTTAATCCTCTAATCGGTGTTGTACAGATGCCACCCTTTAATGGATTTCAGCACTAAATCCCTCTCACTAATACAACTTGCAATGACTCGTGCCTCTCACCTAGCATTTGCCATTCAAGGTGATCATTAACCTTGGTCTTCCCTTCTCAAGCTCGCAAGAGATAACTAATGGATGTCTCCTTGGAGTCCAAAAGCTTACCAAGTGTTGGCAATTCAAGAAAATCCCACCTTCAAGTCACCTCCCAAAAGCTCGCAAGAGGTAAACTAGTGCATCTCCATGGACGGAGACCACTTGCCTTACCAAGTGTTGGCTCAGGTGAATTGCAAGGTGTTTTAAGTTAACTAAAAACATAGAAATCATTAATGGGTCACACTTTCTCTTCTTTAATGGCTGAAACAACAAAACTACCAATTCTTGCAGTTGGAACCTTCCCTGGCAACCTTAGCTCTAAGGAATTAAATGCTTAGCCACTCATTCTTTGAGGAAACTTCCTCAGAGCTTGTTTGGCTAGTAAGAAAATACAATCAAAATGGGAGGGTAAGGTATAGAAAAATCCTGAATTTTACTTCCTTCAAAAAAATATACAAAGTTGTCTCAGAACAAGCTTCCGTCTCTTTTTAAGTGCTTACAAGAGAGTTTATATAGGAAGGTAATTTACCCTTCCTTGAATACTTCCTAGCTAAGGAATTACATGAATGGCTGAATACAAGGAGAAAATGGAGATTTAGATACAAAATATCTGAAGAAAAATATCAAAAAGAGTCGGTGCACAAATATCCCAGTTCGCATGTTGGTTTCGCACGTTGCATGGTGACTTGCGAAAATTTTGCAAGTTGATTTCGCAACTTGGATTCCATTTTCGCACGTTGAGCTCCAAGTTCGCAAGGTGCAAAATTACTTTCGCATGTTGGGCTTCTCCGTGACTGCACAGCTGCCATCCATTTCCATTTCGCAAGGCTGGCTTTAAATTTCACACTTTGGAGTTCCAATTTCGCAAGGTGCGAAATTGTCCCTCAGCTTGATGCAGTTGTCTTCCGAAGGCCATATCTTCCTCATTTCAGCTCCAATTTGGACATGGTTTGAAGCATTGGATTCTTGACTTCTTAAGCTTTAAAATGGTTATAGCATGTAGAAAATGGACTTCGGGAAGTGCTCTAAAAGTGCGAAAGAAGACTGCAGCAGCTGTCCTCTATTTTCTTCACTCTGTTTTTCCTCTCTCCGTTGTTCTTTCCTTGCATACTTTGGACGACTTTGGAAAAGGGCTATGGAGCTCCAAAGCTTGGTTCTTCATGAATTTGAGCTTCCAAAAGCTTTGCCATGAACTATATATAGCTCTCCCTCATTCTTAAATTGCTTTGGTGAGCAAAAAGCTATCAAAAACACCAAAACTTAACACCATTTGATTAGAAACGATTGCAAAGGCCCTTAACATGTCAATTGAGTTAAAAGGTAATAATTACTACTCAAGAGTGTTTAAAAGAGTTAATTACAAGCTATGAAATAACACTTTTTGAGTAGTAATCACTTATTATTGGGAAGAGCCCTTTTTTTTCAAGTATTATGCAGATCAGATCATAAGGAAGTGTGTCCCTGAGCAAGAGCAACAAGGAATCCTCAGCCATTGCCATGAGAATGCATGTGGAGGCCACTTTGCCTCTCAAAAAACAGCCATAAAGGTCTTGCAATCAGGGTTTACTTGGCCATCACTTTTTAAAGATTCCCACATCATGTGTAGGAGTTGTGATAGATGCCAAAGACTTGGGAAGCTTACAAAAAGAAATCAAATGCCCATGAACCCCATCCTTATAGTCGATCTTTTTGATGTTTGGGGTATTGACTTCATGGGACCTTTCCCAATGTCTTTTGGTAACTCTTATATATTGGTGGGGGTGGACTATGTTTCTAAATGGGTTCAGGCAATCCCCTGTAAACACAATGATCATAGGGTGGTTCTCAAATTTCTTAAGGAGAATATCTTCTCAAGATTTGGGGTGGCCAAGGCCATAATCAGTGATGGAGGTACTCATTTTTGCAACAAACCTTTTGAAACCCTATTAGCCAAGTATGGAGTGAAGCATAAGGTAGCTACACCTTATCACCCTCAAACTTCCAGGCAAGTGGAGCTGGCAAACAGGGAAATCAAGAACATATTGATGAAAGTGGTGATTGCAAGCAGAAAAGATTGGTCTATCAAGCTTCATGATTCATTATGGGCATATAGAACAGCTTATAAGACTATTCTTGGCATGTCTCCCTATCGTCTAGTCTATGGCAAAGCATGCCATCTCCCTGTGGAAGTTGAATATAAGGCTTGGTGGGCAATCAAGAGGTTGAACATGGACTTGATCAGAGCTGGGGCAAAGAGGTGCTTAGACCTTAATGAGATGGAGGAATTAAGAAATGATGCTTACATTAATTCCAAAGTTGCAAAACAGAGGATGAAGAGGTGGCATGATCAATTAATCTCCAACAAAGAATTCTGGAAAGGACAAAGAGTCCTACTCTATGACTCAAGGCTCCATATCTTTCCAGGGAAGCTCAAGTCAAGGTGGATAGGTCCTTTCATTATTCACCAAGTGCATCTCAATGGAGTGGTGGAATTACTGAATTCCAATGGCACAAACACCTTTAAAGTCAATGGTCATCGCCTTAAGCCATTCGTTGAGCCATTTAAGCAAGAAAAGGAGGAAATCAACCTCCTTGAGCCACAAAAAGCCTGATCAAAGAAGGGTTAGATGGACTTGGTTTCACCAAAGTCCATATTTTTGTTTAAATATGTTAATTTATAAGCTTTGTAAATTGTTTTGATTTTAATTTTGGTCTTAAATTGTGTTATTTATATGTAACTTAATCTTTTTAAATGATCAAAATCAGGAGGAATTGCAAGGAAATTGAAAGAAGGAAGCTAGGAATCAAAAGGAGCTCAAAAGCAAGGAGAAAGCTTCAGCTGCGAAATTTCGCAGCCTAAAGTGGGTCGCTGCGAAAATCGCCCTTCGTTGCGAAAATCCCCATCCTCGCTATGAAAATCGATTCCCGCTGCAAAACCACTTCGCAGCCGCCTTGCGCCCTCTGCGAAAATTTTCGCAGCTGCGAAGAGGCCCCTTGGCACACGAGTGCCATTTCGCAGGCGAGTACACTCGTTTCGCAGCTTCGAAATGGCTACGAATTTTTCACGCCTGGAGATCCACCGTTTCGCAGTCGAGGCACCATTTCGAAGGATGTTTCGCACCTGTGAAACCACCCTTTGGCACACGAGTGCCACTTCGTAGCGCCGTACGCCTGTTTCGCAGCTGCGAAATGGGTTGCGAAATCGATGCCAAAATACCTCCCTCTGCGAAATCCACCCCTTGCTGCGAAATCGACCATCTGCTGTGAAAATAAAAACCGTCCCTTGGCATCCCTTTTAAATGGTATAAATTCCATTTTTCCTATTCTAACCGGTCATTTGAACTTCAAATAGGTACCAAAGAGGAGCCAAACCAGAGCAACTTTCCGTCTGCCTCCTTCGCCTGAGCAAGTCGAGAGCATCCCCGGCCATTTTCGCCGACACCGTCATGGCCAGAACACGAGGAGCAAAATCTTCATCCCCATCGACTCGCTTGAGAATCCCAAGAGACGCGCCTGTCAAAGGTTCCACATCCGAGCCGTCGCGGCCACAAGTCATCCCACCTCCAGTTGAGGACGCACCCATCAGTCCTCCGGCCAGGCACTATAATACAAGGAGATCACTTACCATTGCCGATGCGAGCTCTTCCAGAGGCCAAAAATCAGGTACTGGTCCCCCAAAGAAGAAAGCCAAGGTCTTTGAGCCAATTGATCTGATAGAGTCATCTTTAGAGCCTACGCCATCTCCACCGCCTGCCAAAAAGTCTCCAACGCCTGCCAAGAAGCCTCAGTCATCTCAGACACCAGCAAAAGTGTCTCAGATTCCCTCAGGCATGACTCCTGAGGTGGTTATCAGACGCCCCATGGTCACTCAGCCGCCAATTGAAGGAAATATGGATTGCAGGGCACGGCCGTTCCACTCCGAGCTCTGTTTCGACATAGCCACCTTCAGACTTCAGCCTGACCTCAGGGAGTCCTTCCGTCTACTACAGAGGTATCAATTGGAGCATTTGCTGACTCCCAGGGATTTTTTCTATCCCCGTGTGGCATTGGACTTCTATCAGTCCATGACTATAAACCAAGTCCGCGATCGTACAATCATCCATTTTACCATAGATGGACGACATGGTATTTTGGGAGCGCGCCATATAGCAGAGGCACTCCATATCCCCTATGAGCCAACATGTCCAGAGGATTTTCGAGCCTGGACTCATCCTTCACAGAGTGACATGGTTCATACTCTGTCCAGAGGGGCATCTTCACACTATTACATCCTGAGGAAGGAGCTTCCCCCCAGCATGTTCTTCATTGATGCACTCCTCCGCCACAACATTTTCCCGCTTCAGCATTGGGTACAGAGGAGAGGAGTGTTGCTGGAGGCATTGTATAGGATCTCTGAGGGATACTTCTTTGGCCCTCACCATCTCATTATGGCTGCTCTTCTATACTTTGAAGAGAAGGTGCATTGAAAGAAGCTGCTCCGAGCGGATTCCATTCCACTCCTCTTCCCCAGACTATTATGCCAGATATTGAAGCACCTGGGATACCCAGTAGAGCCTCAGTATGAGTGTAAACGTATTTGTCGAGAGATTTTCACTCTCGAAAAATGGACTAGTATGACAGTTTATCGTGGTGCAGACCAGGGAGCACCAGAGCATCCAGAGGAGCCAGAGGAGCCAGTTGACATACCTGCTGACACTCAGCCACCTGCCCCTATAGTGGCCTCTAGTGAGCCTACACCAGATCTTCCACCCTCTGCTCCTCAGGCCACATGATTACTACTCAAAAAGTGCTATTTCATAGCTTGTAATTAACTCTTTTGAACTCTCTTGAGTATTAATTATTACCTTTTAACCCAATTAATATATTAAGGGCCTTTGCATTTGTTTCTAATCAAATTGTGTTAAGTTTTGGTGTTTTTGATAGTTTTTTGCTCACCAAAGCAATTTAAGAATGAGGGAGAGCTGTATAAAGTTCATGACAAAGCTTTTGGAAGTTCAAATTCATGAAGAAACTAAGCTTTGGAGCCTCATAGTCCTTTGCCATAGTCGTTCAAAGTATACAAGGAAAGAGCAAAGGAGAGAGGAAAACAGAGTGAAGAAAACAGAGGACAGCAGATGCAGTCTTCCTTCACACTTTTGGAGCACTTCCCGAAGTCCATTTTCTACATGCTATATACCATTTCAAATCTTAGGGAGTCAAGAATCCAACGCTTCAAACCGTGTATGATTTGGAGCTGAAATGAGGAAGATATGGCCTTCGGAAGACAACTACATCAAGCTGAGAGACAATTTCGCACCTTGCGAAATTGGAACTTCAACGTGCGAAATTTAAAGCCAGCCTTGCGAAATGGAAATGGATGGCAGCTGTGCAGTCGCGGTGAAGCCCAATATGCGAGAGTGATTTTTCAACTTGCGAACTTGGATCTTAACGTGCGAAAGTGGATTCTAAGTTGTGAAATCAACTTGCGAAATTTTCGCAAGTCACCATGCAACGTGCGAAACTGGGATATTTGTGCACCGACTCTTTTTCTTCTGATATTTTGTGTCTAAATCTCCATTTTCTCCTTGTATTCAGCCACTCATGTAATTCCTTAGCTAGGAAGTATTCAAGGAAGGGTAAATTACCTTCCTATATAAACTCTCTTGTAAACACTTAAAAAAGACTCTCGGGAGCTTGTTCCAGGAGACCAACTTTTGTATAGTTTTGGAAGGAAGTAAAATTCGGATTCTTTCTTTAACTTACCTTCCCATTTTGATTATATTTTCTTACTAGCCAAACAAGCTCTGAGGAAGTTTCTTTAGAGAATGAGTGGCTAAGCTTTTAGTTCCTTGGAGCTAAGGTTGCCGGGAAAGGTTCCAACTGCAAGAATGGGTAGTTTTGTGGTTTCAGCCATTAAAGAAGAGAAAGTGTGACCTGTTAATGATTTCTATGTTTTTAGTTAACTTAAAACACCCTCAATTCACCTGAGCCAACACTTGGTAAGACAAGTGATCTCCGTCCATAGAGATGCACTAGTTTACCTCTTGCGAGCTTTTGGGAGGTGACTTGAAGGTGGGATTTTCTTGAATTGCCAACACTTGGTAAGCTTTTGGACTCCAAGGAGACATCCATTAGTTATCTCTTGCGAGCTTGAGAAGGGACGTCCAAGGTTAATGATCACCTTGAATGGCAAATGCTAGGTGAGAGGCACGAGTCATTGCAAGTTGCATCAGTGAGAGGGATTTATTGCTGAAATTCATTAAAGGGAAGCATCTGTACAACACCGGTTAGAGAATTGACTACATGTTAATTCTCTAATGCGAGGAATTGAACCAAGTGACCGGAGCTCTGTTTTTGCATGAGGAACCTCCCCTGTGAACCTAAACCTCCAAGGAATGTTTTTCTTCGTAAGTAATTTCCATTACTTTCTTTTTGGTTAGCTTAAAACCAATCCTTTTCCCATCAAAGATTATGTTTTCTTTTAAAGCTAACCTTGAAATGAAAAAGTACCAAGTCATCTTTGAATTGATATCAGTTGTAACTTGAAAATCCTTCCCAGTGAACGATCCTAGAGCCACTATGCTATACTAGTTGAGGCTATCCTAATGCATGGTGATATAGGTTATAAATTTTGTTGATTACTCCCTCACTCAAGGAACACCAGCTGAACGTGAATCAGCTGAGTCACCAATTGGGCACGAATCACCACACCACAGCCTCCCCCTATTATTCCACCTATATTAGAGCCATCTCCTTCAGCTGAGCCAAGGATAGCTATACCCATCATCGAGTATAGAGGCCTATGCCACACTTTCCAGGCATTGGCCACTTCTCAGAGCATCCTCACTTAGTAGATCACAGCCCTTCGTGCTCATCAGGAGCAGATTGTTGCCACTCAGGCCCAGCACACTGCCATCCTGAGGCAGATTCAGCATCATCTCGGCATTATATCAGCTCCTGAGCATCCCATTCCCAGCCCACCAGAGCCATCAGAGGTAGCTGAGCCATCATCTTCACAGCATCCTCCACCCACCATCTAATCATTTTTATATTTCTTTTATGCATTTCGTTTATGTACTTCTTTTATGAAATCCCATGCTTTTGATATTATATATTGGGATTACTTGGATTACTTGTATTACTTGCTTTCATTTTGTACTTACATGAATTGAAGTAATACAAATCTATCACTTTTTGATCACTCTTAGCATTAATTTATTCTTATTTCCTCTACTCACTTCTTTTATTCTTTTTGAAACATGTGGTTTCTCCAATCAATATTCGAAATTGATATCATTTAGGAGGTACCACTTCCTCCCTATAATCTCAATCGCTCATGCCACATTGAGGACAATGTTTAGCTTGGTTGGGGGGAGAGTTGAGGAAGGAAGTTTTTTGTTATTTATGCTAAGTTATTTTGGTAATTTAGTTGCTTTTTGCTTAATTTTTAAAATTTTTAAAGTTTTTATTCTACTCTCCATGGTTATTAAGGAAAAATTCTCAAAAATAAAATGGGAGAAATTGAATTTTTGTCTTTTTACTTGACTTAGAGTTTGTATTATGTTTATTATAGTTGATGAATTGTTGAACTTCTATTGAATTCAACCTTATGTCTTCCACTTTAAGCTATTCACACACTGTGCACTAGCTTCCGTTTATAAGATGAAAAACTATTTCCCTCTTGACTTAGGAAAATTTAGACTTGGTACTTTTGACCTCATTTAATAGTGTTGGGACACCTTAAAAAAGGCCGCTAATGAGCTTTTGAAAAAAAAAAAAAAAAAAAAAATGTTTGCTTGCCTTGAAACCCGAGCAAGGTCTGAGGGGTATATGGTGAAAATCTTTAAAGCCTGATGCCCTAAGCCTTAATTGGTTGGAAGCCACCGACCTCAATGCTCATTACATGGGTGAATGGGTGGAGTTTAGCATACTGTAGGTGCTTGGGTATTAAAATTCATTTTCAAAAGTCCGGGGTGAAATTCGAGGAGCTAGTGGTTGAAAGATCCTTAAAGCTTGATGCCTTAAACCTTGATTGGTTGGGAGTCATCGATGGCCCCCCGTTACATGGACAATTTAGAACAGAATACCTTTAAGCCTTGTACTCCTACTATGAAAAAAAAAATGTTTGAAACAAAAAGGTGCATTCTTAGCCTATTGAATTTGGTCAGTTTGCTAAGTGTTGAAAAAAGAGCTAGGTTGGGGGGAGAGATTAGTTTGACATACTATATTCGGAAACTATTAACTCACACTTAGATTTTTGTGGAAGAGTAAGGTTTGGTCCTTTGGAAGTGGAAACTTTTTTAAAGCTTAAATTTGCATAATGCCTTCTCTTTAAGAGTTGTGATTAGACAATTTATTTGATAACTCTTGTTGAAATTTGAGTTTATATTTCTTTAATGTTCCATGTGAGATTTTAATCAATCATGCCACTTAAACATTTTTTGGAGTAATCAGCATGATTTTGTAAATTATATTACTTTTATTTTGTTTTTCTCTCCTTCATTGCTAAGGGACTAGCAATATGTCGGTTAGGGGGAGTGATTACTAATCGAAAGTGCTATTTTGTAAGCTTGTAATTAACTCTTTTAAACACTTTTGAGTAGTAGTTATTACCTTTTAACCCAATTAACATATTAAGGACCCTTGCAATCAATTCTAATCAAAGTGTGTAAGTTTTGGTGTTTTTGTTAGTAATTTGATCACCAAAGCAATCCAAGATTGAGGAGAGTTCTTTGGAATCCATGGCAAAGAAATGGAAAGCTCAGAAACATGAAGAACCAAAGCCTTGAAGCTTTAAAGTCCTTTGCCATAAGCAAATCCGGAATGCAAGGAGGGGAAGCAAAGAGAAATCTGTCATGAAGAAAAATAGAGGACAGAAGTTGCAGTCTTCTTTTGCACTTTTGGAGCACTTCCCAGAGTCCATTTTCTACATGCTATATACCATTTCAAAGCTCAGGAAGTCAAGAATCCAATGCTTCAAATAGTGCATGATTCGGATTTGAAATTAAGGAGTAACAGCCATTGGAATCCGATCACTCCAAGCTAAAGGCAAATTTCCCACAGCTGCAAAATGGTGTCCTTTATGCTGCGAAATTTCGCAGCCCTCTTGCACAGCTGTGAAATTCTCCTGAAGCTTCCCGATATTTGCGACCGACATCTTGAGATTTTTTTGCTTTAGATATTTGATGTCTAAATCCCCAAACTCTCCTTGTAAACCACCTATCATAGGATTCCTTAGTCTTTAAGTAAGAACAAAGGGTAAATAAACCCATACTTAATGCTTGTAAGCTTCCATTGAAAAAAAAGGAGACAGAAGCTTGTTCTCAGAACTTTGTATAGTTTTTGAAGGAAGTAAAATTCATGGATTTTCTATACCTTACCTTCCCATTTTGATTGTATTTCTTTTATAAGCCAAACAAGCTCTGAGGAAGTTTCCTCAGAGAATGAGTGGCTAGGCTTTTAGTTCCTTGGAGTTAAGGTTGCCGGGGATGGTTCCAACTACAAGAATTGGTAGTTTTGTTGTTTCAGCCATTAATGAAGAGAAAGTGTGACCCATTAATGATTTATATGTTTTTAGTTAACTTAAAACACCTTCAATTCACTTGAGCCAACACATGGTAAGGCAAGTGATCTCTGTCCATGGAAATGCACTAGTTTACCTCTTGCGAGCTTTCGGGAGGTGACTTGAAGATGGGATTTTCTAGAATTGCCAACACTTGGTAAAATTTTGGACTCCAAAGAGACATCCATTAGTTATCTCTTGCGAGCTTGAGAAGGGAAGTCCAAGGTTAATGATCACCTTGAATGGCAAATGCTAGGTGAGAGGCACGAGCCATTGCAAGTTGCATCAATGAGAGGGAATGATTCGTCCCCAATTGGTGTTCTACTTGATTTAGCTCAATCAACTGATATGCTTTGATTTCAATCCTCAAACGGGAGTTATCAACAAAATTTATAAACCTATTTCACCATATACTAGGGTAGCATAGCTAGCATAGCATAGTGGCTCTAGGATCGTCCACAGAGATGGGTTTTCACTTCACAATTGATATTAGTTCAAAAGCTGAATTGGTGGTTTTCCTTTCCAAGGTTAGCTTTAAAAGAAAACATAAGTTTGCATGAAAACAGATGGTTTTAAGCTAACCAAACATAAAGTAACTAAAATTAACTAGGAAGAAAGGTGTTTCTTGGGATTTCAGGTCACTAGGATCAGGTGCCATAAACAAAAAGGGAGATTCCGGTCACTTGTTTCTTTTCCTCGCGTTGGGGATTTAACATGTAGTTATTTCCCGAATCGGTGTGGTAGAAATGCTTACCATTAATGGTTCCAAACACTAAATTCCTCTGACTGATACACCTTGCAATGGCTCGTGCCTCTCACCTAGCATTTGCCATTCAAGGTGATCTTTAACCTTGGATTGCCCGTCAAAAGCTCGCAAGAGATAACTAATAGATGTCTCCTTGGAGTCCAAAAGCTTACCAAGTGTTGGCTATTCTAGAAAATCCTACCTTTAAACCACCTACCAAAGGCTCGCAAGAGATAAACTAGTGAAACTCAATGGACGGAATCCACTTGCCTTATCAAGTGTTGGCCCAGGTGATTCAAAAGCGTTTTAAGTTAACTAAAAACATAGAAACCATAAAGGGGTCACACTTTCTTTTCATTAAAAATGGAAACAAAAAAAACTCACAGTTGTGTAGCCGGCACCTTACCTAGCTTCCTTCACCCAAGAGACAAAAAGCCTAGCCTCTCATCCTCTGAGGAAAAATCCTCAGAGTTTGTTTAGCTAGAAAGAAAATGAAAGAGAAAACAAAAATATGAAGGAAAAATAGAACAAGTGCTCTGTTCGTCAATTACATATCTGATATATCATCCTATCCCATATTTACATTGGTTCAAAGACATATATAGAGAAGATATTTTCTAAGAAATATCCTAATAATATCTTTGACTGATTACAAGGAGAAAATAGAAATTTACACAAAATATCTTGAGAAAAATCTAACTTAGACGGTGGCAAATATCTGAGATTGCACATGTGGATTGTGCACGTTGATTCACATGTTGAATTATCCATTTTGCAAGTTTGAACTTTGGTTTCGCAAGTTGAATTTGTGATTTCACAACTTGGAGGTGATTTGCAACTTGATTCGTAGCTTGGAGGCCATTTCGCAACCAAGTGTCATTTCGCAGCCAATGAGCATTTTTGCAGGGTGGAGACATTTTTGCAGCTGCGAAATGAGGAGGTGGAGCTGCGAAATGGCACTCGTGTGCCAAAGGGTGGTTTTGCAGCTGCGAAACACCCTATGAAATTTTCGCAACTCATTTCGCTCAACTTTGCGCGGTTGTCTTCAAACAGCCATAACTTCTTCATTTCAACTCCAATTTGCACACCGTTTGAAGCATTGGACTCTTGACTTCCTGATCTTTGAAATGGTATATAGAATGTAGAAAATGGGCTCCAAGAAGTACTCTAAAAGTGCAACAGAAAACTGTAACTACTGTCCCCTATTTTTCTTCAAGATTTCCTTCACTCTGTTTTTCCTCCTTGTATGTTGTTGAACAACTTTGGCAAAGGGTTATGGAGCTCCAAAGCTTGGTTCTTCATGAATTTGAGCTTCCAAAAGCTTTTCCATGAACTATATACAGATCTCCCTCATTCTTGGATTGCTTTGGTGATCAAAAAGCTATCAAAAACACCAAAACTTAACACATTTTGATTAGAAACGATTGCAAGGGTCCTTAACATGCTAATTGAGTTAAAAGGTAATAACTACTATTCAAAAGTGTTTAAAAGAGTTAATTACAAGCTTATAAAATAGCACTTTTGAGTAGTAATTAGGGAATTAGTGCTAAAATCCATTAAAGGGAAGCATCTGTACAACACTGGTTAGAGAATTGACTATATGTTAATTCTCTAATGCGAGGAAATGAACCAAGTGACCGGAACTCTGTTTTTGCATGAGGAGCCTCCCCTGTGAATCTAAACCTCCAAGGAATTCTTTTCTTCATAAGTAATTTCCATTACTTTCTTTTTAGTTAGCTTGAAACAAAACCTTTTTCAACCAAAGTTTGTGTTTTTTCTTAAGCTAACCTTGAAATGAAAAAGCACCAATTTAACTATGAATTGGTATCAGTTGTGAGTTGAAAACCCTTCCCAGTGAACGATCCTAGAGCCACTATGCTATATTATCTAAAGCTATCCTAATGCATGGTGATATAGGTTATAAATTTTGCTGATTACTCCCTCAATCAAGGAACACCAACTGGACGTGAATCAGCTGAGACACCAATTGGGACACGAATCAGTATTTGTTTGATACTTTATAGCAATTCCTTGGTGGCCTATTATTACTTGTGTAGCTTATATTTTCTAAGCCACCTTAGGGACTTTGGTTGAGGGACTTATCTAACCCCATTGTGACTCTTGGCAGCCCTATTTAGACTTAAGATCAATTAGGCACCTTAGGCCCACTTATGCACCTTAGGCCCACTTAGGCACATTAGGCACCACCTTAGACTCACTTAAGCACCTTAGGCCCATTTAGACACATTTGGCCCATTAGGCACCACCTTAGGCCCACTTAGGTACCCTAGGCCCACTTAGGCACCCTAGGCCCACTTAGGCACCCTAGGCCCACTTAGGCACCCTAGGCCCATTTAGATACACTAAGCCCATTAGGCATCACCCTAGGCCCATTAGGCATCTCCCTAGGCCCACTTAGGCACCCTCGGCCCATTTAGGCACCACCTTAGGCCCACTTAGTCCCACTTAGATACCTTAGGCACCACCTTAGGTCCACTTAGGCACCCTAGGCCCACTTAACCACCTTAGGCCCACGTAATCACCCTAGACCCACTTAGACACACCTGGCCCATTTAGAGCCCAGAGCTCTCGACCCAGAGTAGTTTTTCATTTAAGACCCAAAGTCACTTATTTTTCATTTAGAGCCTAGAGCTCTCGACCCAGAGTCATTTCTTTTCCATTTTGAGCTCGGAGCTCACGACCTAGAGTCGTTTTCTCATCTATGGCCTAGATTCATTCTTTCCACGTAGACCCTTGAGCTCACGAAATAGAGTTGTTTCATTTTTATGATTGTGACCCCGTGTTCTGAGCTTACTCTTGTCATGTGCTAAGACAAAATCTCTGGTCCTTTTCTTTTAGTTCTTCGGTATAGTTCACTTTGTTCCGCTCACTATTCATACTTTTACTCACATTCCCTACACTCGTGATCTCTATCGAAGAGGGACATATTTGTAAACCCTCCATTTTGTCATCCTAGCACATGTCATATTAGGTATTTGTTCGATACTTTACAACAATTCCCTGGTGGCCCATTTCTACTCATGTAGCCTATTTTTTCTAAGCCACCTTAGGAACTTTGGTTAAGGGACTTACTTAACCTCATTGTGACTCTTGGTAGCCCTATTTAGACTTAGGATCACTTAGGCACCTTAGGCCCAATTATGCACCTTAGGCCCACTTAGGCACATTAGGCACCACCCTAGGCCCACTTAGGCATCCTAGGCCCATTTAGACACATTTGACCCATTAGGCACCACCTCAGGTCCACTTAGGCTTCCTAGGCCCACTTAGGCACCCTAGGCCCATTTAGATACACTAGGCCCATTAGGCATCACCCTACGCCCATTTAGATACACTAGCCCCATTAGGCATCATCTTAGGCCCACTTAGGCACCCTCAACCCATTTAGGCACCACCCTAGGCCCACTTAACCACCCTAAGCCCACTTAGACACACCTAGCCCATTAAGCACCACCTTAGGCCCACTTAGGCACCATAGTCCCACTTGGCCCATTAGGCACCCTAGGCCCATTTAGGCACCCTAGGCCCATTTAGACACACTTGGCCCATTAGGCACCACCTTAAGCCCACTTAGGCACCCTAGGCCCATTTAGGCACCCTAGGTCCATTTAGGCACACTTGGCTCATTAGGCACCATCCTAGGCCCATTTAGGCACCCTAGGCCCATTTAGATAATTTTTTGCATGAATGCATGGTTCGTATGACTTGCATGTGCTTGATTTTATTTTTGTTTTTTTTTTCTCTTTATTTATTAGTTTTATTCATTTATTTACTTATTTTTTAGAAAATTACATGAGCTTAGCAATCATATTCATTTCATTTTGCTTATCATTTATTTATTAATTTATTTTGATAAAGAGGTGTTTGAGTTGATAATCCATTTTAGTTGGGCATGTGATCTATAATTTAAATTTTGTTTAAAATTACATATTTTGGATTTTTAATTCTTAGTTTCATGTTTTTTTTTTTTTCTTCTTTTATTGTTCTAACCTTAGGTTTCTTTTATTTGTATTTTTATTTTCCTTTTATTTTATTTATTTATTTAGTTTTTGTTACTTGTTTTGCATGGATCCCACGTGCTCCATAAAAGGAAGGGAACACCATTAGAGAAAGGAAATTGAGACAACCGGTGATAGGAGAGAGAGGAAGAAAGAAAAGGAAAACTCACCAGAAGAGGAAGTGGGAGCACGTAGTGGTAATCTGAGAAAGTGAGAGAAAGACACCATTAGAGAAAAGGAAATTGAGACAGCCGGTGATTAGAGAGAGAGTAAGAGAGAAAAGGAAAGACACCATTAGAGGGGAATAATTGGAAGGGATCGGGGGTGATCCGAGGGTGGAAGGAGGACTTTTTCTGTTGTTTCTTCCATTTTCAGCACGTGGAAAGGTCTGACTGATTATTGAGAAAGGATTGAGGGTGATTCGAAAGGGGGAAAAAGGACTTTTTCTGCTGTTTCTTCCATTACCGTGGCTGGAGAGAGGAGCTGACGGAGTGATTGAGAAGAGATTAAGAAAAAAAAATGAAGAAGGAAGAATGACGCACGATTGAGGGAGCGACAACCGTATCATTCTGGGGAATGAGGGTGCACGTTTTGAGAAGGTACGGAGGAGAAGGAAGAATAGGAGGATTTTCCAAGGGAAAAAGGGAGGCTGATCCGAACTGGGCAGAGGGGTTTTCAAGCAAATCCGTGATGCCAGTGAGGTGGCTTTGATGAGATTCCGAATTGTCCACCCACAGATGCATGGCGGTCTTGGTCCACAGAGACCAATATCCAGATATTAGCCACTTGAGCTGAAATATGCGATCACCTGATCCATCATAGTTGAATCTAAAACCAAGACAATCCCGATTAGCTAAGCATTTGGACTCACCGATGGTAAGATCCTGAACACCCAGATTGTTTTGGTCGACCTCATCGCTAAAGTTGATGTAGTAAAGTCAGAGGAACTTTGTGTTTTCGTCATCTAAATTTTCTTGTCACATGAATCTTTTGAATCTTTCCTTTGGCCAAAAATCGGGAACCAGCCAAACAACAGCCCACCCTCCTTGAAAACGGTAAACTCTCAAATTCCCATCATCGTCAAGGGTCGATCTACACAACCAGGCCGCACTGATATCCGAAGGAATTTGCTTTTCTCCATTCTCTTGCCACACGTTTCCATATTCGTCCAACTTTTGGAACGCATTATCCGTATTCCAGTGGCTATCAGAATCATTGAAAACCAATTTCATGGAGTTCTTAAATTTATACTTACCGTTCCTTGAGACGAGCTCTGTACCATTTATCTGCTGATTTGCAAGAATAGTATTGGCTGGAGAACCAAAACTCGATCAATCCCCATCAACCAGTACACCATCATTCCCGAGCACCATTGGAGAAGAGAAAACAACTGCACATCACCAGGTTGCTTTGGTAAGCTAGCTCGGTAAGTTAGTTTTTTTTTATATGGGCTTTTAGGAGAATTTAAAGTTAAGTTTATTTTTCAATTTGGATTATTATATTGGGTTGAGTGGTTTGACTTATTCTATTAGTTTCAGCACATGTTTGTTTTAATATGGTAGCATGAATCTTACTCTTGTTTAATTTTGATTTATTACATTAAAGATTAGAATTGTGTTGGAAGTTAGTTTTGATTTATCATATTAAATTCAGAAATACAATTTCATGTAATTTTAACTTTGAGAAAAAATATAATTTGATCTCTATTTAATTTAGTTTTGATTCATTTAATTATTATTTATTTATTTATTTATTTGCTACTAATTTAATGATTCGTCATTTGTTTATTTTTTATTAATAAGATTGATCCTATGGGTTAAAGATTTGGTTTCAAAAAAATCTATTTTGGGTAGTTTGACTCGACTTTAGGTTTAAGTAAAATTTTAGTTTGTCGAAATGATTGATTTTATGTGTTAAATATTAAATTTTAGACTTGGCCTAATTAGTGTTAAAAACGTTTGTTAAGCTTAGACTTTATTTTAGTAATGTAAGTTTATTTAAAAAAATTAATTCCATGAGTTTGTATTTTGTTTTAGCTATATTTATTTATTCACGCGTTATCTATTTATTTATTTATTAATAACATTAATTTTATAGGTTAGAAATTTAGTTTTAAAATTTGTTTTGGATAGTTTTATAATTTAATTTTTGGTTTAAATAAAATTTTATTTTGTTAAAATAATTGATCTTATGTGTTAAATATTTGATTTTAAAATTTGCCTTAATTAGTGTTTAATTCATTTTGAGCTTAGATTTCATTTTAATAATGTAAATTTATTTAGGAAACTGATTCCATGAATTCATATTTTGTTTTAGTTTGCTTTCATTTAATTTGATTCATTTTAATTATTATAGGTGTTTTTTATTTATTTATAATTTTAAGTTATTAATAAAATCAATTCCACATTAGAAAAGGTGCCTATGTTTAGTTTACTCTGATTTAGCTTCACTCATTGATTCAGTTTAGGTATTTTCTATAATATTAGTTCATTAATAAGATAAATTTTATGATTGAAAATTATTGTTTGCCTTGATTTGATTTGGTTTAGTTTAATTAATCGGGATGTGTTTGAGGGTTTAATTGATCACGTGCTAATTCTTGATTATTACTCTTAATTGATTTGTTTCTTGAATATTAGTCATTAATCTAATTGATTTTAAGTTTGAATAGTTTATTGCTTAGGTAGTCTTTGGTAAAATTTACTTTTTGGAGGCCATTGGAAAATAGTGAAGATTGACCTTCATTCTCACCACTTTAGTTTGCTTGGTTGTAAAAAATTCCATTTTGTGATTTTGTTTTTCTTTTGTACATGTTTGGCTTGGTAGTTTGTTTCTCATGTTTTGTTGTTTTCAAATTAATTTCTTTTATTTTTGAAATAAAATACTTTTTCTCAAAAGATCCCTTTGAAAATCTATTTTAAAATTCATTTAGAGTTTTTAGAATCAAAATCTCATTTACTTTTCAAATAATATGCAACCATGTTTTGATTGGTTCACAATTTTCTCAGTTTTCAATAAAAATTACGATTTTGAATGGAATATGAAAAAACTTGTGATCCCAAATAAATTGGATGATCCTAGGCTAAATTCATGTATATCGATTGGGGAATTGGTGAAACCCCTACATAAGAAAATATTTTCAAAACTCATCTTTGTTGCCACCTTTGCTACTTGTTGTAATCATATCTATATAGTTTTTAGGAATTGTATACAAGATGTATGTGATAATTGATGTTTTTGTATACTCTCGATCTTTTTGTTTTTTTTTTTTTTGGCCTTGTTATTTAGATACCAAACATGTTAGGATTCTTTCCTCTACTAATCATTATTATGACTTTGATCTAACTCCCATGTCTTCTGGAAGGGCATTGTAAGTTACTTATGCTATCCAGGTACGCCCCTTTATCACCCACCTTTTAAATTATGTGAATATGCTTGTCACTGTGAACTGCGTCTATGTTTGATAGTGCTTTGGTGTCTTGATATATTTGTTTCATTGTTTGATTATTTTTTATAAAGTGCATGTTGGGTGATATACTATTTAAACTAACTTTGATGTCTTGTGATAGTGCTTAAGAAGTAATCCAGGTACGCACCCTAAATATTCTTCATGCTTTGTGATTGGTTTTCTTGTTTAGCATGTTATTTTTTTGGAAATCACCTTAGTCTACCTAGGTACCCTCGATTAACCAATTAATTGCCCCGATTCCCTCGACTTAGCCAGTAAAGACCTTTATAGAGCTTAGAGGGGTGCTACCTCCTAGAGGTACCTTCCCAATAAGTAACCTGATCCCCGAACCTAGACTCGGGTTTTTGAAAGACACTTTTCCAAAAATTATGGAGTCACTTTTTTAGGGTTTTCTTTCTTGTTTTATTTTCCCTTAAAAAAAAAAAAAAAAAAGTGGCGACTCCGACTTTTCCAAAACTATTTTTTCATCAATAAAAGCGAGTCTTGCCGATTGAGTGGAGACGCACGTGAAAAATACGGGTCTACACACACATTAACGCTAAAAAAACAAACTAAGGAAATACTTTGCATTGCTTTGTAGCACTTATATTCCAACCCTATAACCTGCACACATACAAAAAACTATACCAAAGGTAAAGCAGTATGAAGGATAAAATAATGTTATGAAAGCAAAATAGGATAGTTGGAGATTTTGCTTGATGCATTGTGAAAGCATGAATAAAGAATAGATTTCTATAATGACACCAAGGTACAAATCAAAACTAAATAGGAATTTGAATGTATGTAAATCAACTCAACATAATAGAAGCTAGATAAGACCTAATAATTTAACAGTAAAGTGTGGGGGGCGTTCACCTACCATATTATAAGTAGTGAAAACCTTGGGAATAAGCTTTTGTGATTGAGATTAGTTCTAGAGAGATAGACAATTCAAACAATAGTATTTTGCAAGAAACATTTATGTTAGGTATCTCTTTAAACTATCCAAGTTATGCTTCGTAAGGTTGATTTGGTTTACTCCAATGTCTCATGTTCAATTTCCTCCAATATTTCAATTAAATTCCCTTAATGAATGAATGAATTGAATTAAAGAATTTAAAATTCTCAAAATTCAGAAAAAATATATATATATATATATTAACTCCCCCTAAATTAAGGAGTTTCTATGATCACCCTATCTCCCCTTATTTATAACTCCCCATTTTTAAGTGAATTAGATATTCAATTTTCTCCCCATTTTTGTCACAAAAATGGTAAAACAATATGAACACGAGAAATTACACAACAAATAAGGAGAAATATATATATATATATATATATATATATATATATATATATATATACATATATATCAAAAATCAATTTTGGATACATAAGATAAACAATGGATAAAGATCTAGATAAAAAAAAATACATATAAAAATAAACAAAAACACTAAGCGTCTAGTGGCGGTGGAACAGAACTTGAAGCACGTATCCATTATATGATCAAGAGAAATCTTCCACATGTAAAGATGAGAAATACTCTAAATAGAGCTATGCTGAAGTATATGAATAGGAAAAGCTAGCAACATCCATCCTCCAATGATGCACATGTTTTTCTTATAGAATCCATCTTAAGAAGCAAAACTTGGCTAAATTGACCTTCCTTGACACCATCTATGTAGAATATGATTCTATGAAGATTTAGGGTTAGAGAAGAAATGGATCGTATAGATGCAATGAGTCGACAATGGACAGACCAATAATATTGAACTAAGGGCTCTTGATAGAGTAAACATTCCATTGGTAAAGCCATAGGGTTGAAAGGAACTTGAAGCAAAAAACCCTAAAGGGGTTTAGGTGTCCTAGATGAGGTCACCTTAGCCATATCTAAGAAAATACCAAAGGACACAAAAATTGAGAAAATTTCAGATAAAATATAAACCACTAAAAATGCTATAAATGAAGTGTAGAACAAAACTATGAAGTCGAAAATGCGAAAAATGAAGAAAATTGACCTAAAAAATCAAAGAGACGGAGTCTTAGAGCACTTGAGAGAATAGGAAAATGTTTGAAATTTCAAAAGGCGCATTGAATAGGTTTTTATAGTCACATACAACACTAGATATAAATTAGCGCTTGAGCGGGATGCTCGATGGATGCGCAGTTGGATGCAACTTAGAGAGCTTGAGTGATAGAGCCATTAGATTTGGCTTAAGCATTGGATTCAACGCTCGAGTAGCTAGAGCTTAATTTCAAATCTACCAAAGGATAAAATACTCAACTAACTAATTTAGAAACTAGAATAGACACCAATTGAAACAAATTTTAACAATAAACTAAAATGAGTAGATAATTAAGTTAAAAAACTTTCAACATTAGATCGATCGGTAATAATTTAAGTAAGCTACTTCAGATATATAATACACATCAATCCATCAAGAGTGAAGTTTCAAGTTTACTAATCAGAGTTAATTATAATCTCATATTTGAAAACCTAATGCATAACCATCAATGTATAAGAGACTCAACATACAAACATAAGCATTGATGTTCAAGGGAATACAACTTATTGTTTAGTTCTATATTTCTAAATTGATTACTTAGAAGAGATTTAGTGATGCCTTTGGTCAAATTAAAGAACACATCCAATCAATTTGAACTAAGATCACCACATTTCTATTTAACACGACCTCATTGATCTACATGCAACACGACTTGACTCCTTACCCTGCTTCTAGTGATACGCTCCAGCAATCTTCAAAATGCATGAACTGATGCTTTTAAGAGGTTATAAATTTTTAGTCTTGAGGAGCAACCAAAGCCATCTTTGCTAAACCCTGAAAGATAGCTGTTGCTGGCGATAAGCAATTCTGATTCATAATGAAATGGTCCAGAGGATAGTGACTCTACTCATACCATTCAAACATCAATAGTAATCTTCCCTGATATCAAGTATGGCATTCTGGCCATGCTAGAAAGGCGAACCATTTGCCTCACTGATCCTATTTGCTTCCTAATGAATTGCCCGAGCTTAGTACCTAGCACAATTTAGTGTTCTTCGCAATTTTTCCTCCCCATATTCAGATGCTATTGAAACTCAACCAAATATTTTCCAAACTTTGGCACAGCCACACAAGAGAGTATGCTAATTGCAAACATTACTTCCTCATACAGAACTGGTAGTATGCGTGCAGCAAATGAAACCTCGTATAGATTAGTCAGAAAGTTGCACCAATTATGAGAAAATAAAGTCAACAACTCCTACATTACACCCTTCAAAAGTGATTGTTCAGGAGAGCTCTAAAACATACACACTTTCCCAAGCTTGACCACATGCAATGTCACAACATGGTCATCTTAAGATCTATAATGCTTCAAGTAATATAGTTGGCGCAGAAATCATGGTCATCCGGCTTAGAGAAATAGAAGATCTCATAACACAACCGGCCTGAACACGAACATCTATCTTTATTTCTTATTCCATTCTTATAAGAAAGCCAAGTCTCTGCGACATCTCAAATACTGTATCACTATCTCCATTAATTGACATGACTTTTGTTGTCAATTGGTACAACCCAACATCTCTATTAAAATTAGATTCAAACATAAAAAGTCTCGAAGGAACATAAGAAGTGTGCCCTAATGAAACCCCTCATTTTGCCTATACCGACACCAAAAGAAAAAGACACAACCTTAAAGTGAGATTCAACATGGTCAAAATGGGTATGGTGAGTAGATATCAATTTAATCCAAGTTTAGAACATTGGGCAACTGTCAAGCATATACTCAAGTATCTTAGGAGAACGAAGGATTATGTGCTTGTGCTCCAAAGTGTTGATATAGTTTAGAGGGTGACGTGATGGTTGACAAGATACCTTCTGTGGAGAACCTAGTGGATCCTTTCACCAAGAAATTGACAAGGAGAGTCTTTGTTGGTCATAGGGATGGCATAGGTTTCAAATGAGTATTTGGCATGCTTTATAGGCATGATGCCTTGAGGGCTAGTGGAAGAATGTTAGGATAAAACACTTAAAAGCATGACCTGATGTAATAAATTTGGAATTCATTATTTATTTAATGATGTTCTAGTTTCACTTTTATCTATCCTTATTATATGTATTATACTTTATGAGCATTCTTGTTTGCATCTTTTACATTGTATGTGACTTAGGTGCATTAAGAGTTGTATAGAATATCTAAGTCATGGGTTTCTTGCAAATAAATGACTTGTTCACAGTTGGTTCATGGGCCTAGGCAACCCATTAGAGATTTTAGTGCACCACCTCTTAATTGGAGGGATGACAGGCCTTGGCTATTGGGATGGGTTTCCCATGGTAAGTGCACTAGTGTGTATGGTTGCACATTTGACAGAACCTATGGTGAGTTATGACTTAAGGCTATCAAGTAGTCATGACTTCACCGAGCTACTTCATTGTGTTGTCTCTCAACCTTGAGAGAATGTTGAGCTTGTGTTGAAATTAGTAGTGGCTTTGACCTACGAGTGAGATCGTATGCCAATCATATATTCCCTATGGATTGGGTCATTATTGATGGAAATTAGTAGCAATAGGTATTCTCAATAGAGGCACCATGATATCTCTTAGGATTGAGACATTGTGTCCCGTTGGGTGATCCTAAGGAGGTGTGTTCATGAAAACTGTGGCCATAGTAGTTCCTTAAATGGAACTTGACATAGGCTCTTTGAGAGCTAAGATATGTTAATTAAACAAACAGTAAGAGGATTTGTAACTCAAGGATAGTAGAAGTAATCTTGAAAGGCTGATAGTTTTCACCTTGTTAGTTGATTCTTTGTAGTGGGATGTTGAATCAACTTTCGAATAGAATTTTGAGGGAGCTAGTATTCCTATGAGTCCTAGTGGTCCCCGCTCTAAGCTCATATACCTTGTAGGCATGGGTTATGAGGGTTGGATTAACTCTATGTTCACTTTTATACATAAAGATGTTTTGGTAATTACGCAAGGTTTCATAGGGGTAAGTGAACAAGGTCTTTAGATTGGACTACTTGATTAATTAGTAGATACTATTAGGTTATTATTCAATTAAAACCCATTTTGGGCTAGATGAAATGACCCAAGCCCATGTGGTCTCAAGTCACTTAAGCTCACTTAGGAATCCTATAAATACCCCTTAAGGGTTAGGGTTTCCACAAATTTTGTCTTCCACCATCCAAAAAGATAGAGAGCCATAGCTCCACCCTCTTTTCCTCCCCACTGGAAGTTTGCCAAGATTAGGGTTTGAGTCATCAAGCGAAAGACTTTAGGTTTATAAGACTTTTGTGATTTCGATCTTCATTTTCACCATGTGGATTGGATTCGAGAACATCTAAATCTGTGGTATGGTTTTCGTTATCACTTTTTAAATCATTTTAAAGTACAAAAATGCTATTTTATTTTATATGCATAGGATTTAGAAAAGGCCTAGGATAGTTATGCATGTTCCTAACCTGACCTGGGCTTGGGAAACAGAGAGATCCAAGTTTTTCCCATCAACTCAAATACCTAATGATCAAACCCATACCCTTGTGCATAATGTATAACGCATAAGAGATTCTCATGAGCATGCGAACTTAAGGGTAGTTGATGGAAATATCCACGGTGAAACAAAAAAAGAGAAGTGGTCAAGCCATTAGCAGATCATGTAAATGATGTGAAGATAGGTATTGGATCAGAAATGTACATGGGTGTCAAAATGGGATGAAAGAGGGAATAAATAGTAAGAAAGAAATGATGGAAAATCAAATGAAGGTTGTGAGAAAGTAAAAAGAATGATGATCACCGCATATCAATATAATAAAGGAAAATCATATCGCCGATGATGGAATGATGGAAAAGACATTGATTCGGAGACCCTAGTGAAAGATTGCTTAACTCTCATACCAACAATGTATATCAACAACGATCCAAGAAGAAAAAGATCTCATAGAACTCTCATAAAAACTCTTATGGAAAACTCACATAAACCCTCAATGATAAACCTTATAAACAACCCCCAAATAACGACAAATGCTCAATGGAGTAGGATATCATGTACAAACATATCATTGCACTTTTCTTTATTTTTTTTTGTTTTTTTTTTTTTTTTTTTTTTTTTTTTTTTTTTTTTTTTTTTTTGAACGAATGCACATACTCTAACCATCAATGAATCATCCTTTAATGAGAAATCATAAGGAATGAAAAAACTCTCCCAAATCACTTATGAACACATGAAATCCCAACCATGAGGCAACCGCTCAAGCTAAAATCTTTGAGTCAATGTCATTGGATGGAGTGAAAAAGGTGATATGACTGTCCTCCATGCATCAAGATGTGAAGAATCACCAATCCAAGTAAGAGAAAAGATAAAATGAATAAAATGAAGTAAGCGATAACAAAAGCAAAGAAAGTATGACAAGGTGAAAATGATGAAATGTGATAGAATGGGGTAATGAGGTGATAATAGCAGGGATGAAGAAGATAGGCTTATAAGTCCAAAACTCTTGAAACTTTCCTAGCAAAGCATACTTATACATCAAAGGGCCCTAACTTGGGTATAGAAATGGTAAGTAAGGCTATAAGAAAGAAAAGGTTATAACGTACTATGCGAGGCTCAATGGGCTAGCAACGGTCTATATATATCGATAGGGGTGATAAGGTAGAAGGCTAACTGAAATGATGGCCACCTATCCTATGACCATAGTCTTAAACGTAATACTTCTTCAGCTGATCTACATTGGTCGGCTTAAAAAACTAGTTTCCATCTAGATCTGTCAACCATGCAGCCCCCTCTAGAGTCAACTCTCGAATAACATAAGGCCCACTCCAACTAGGTTTGAACTTTCCTCTAGGGTCTCCAACCAAACCTATGAGAATTCTCAAAACAAAATCCCCTCTCTGTAATAGTCTAGGCTTGATTCATCTCTTAAAGGAATGGGCCATCTTCCTTTGATAAGCTTGAACATGATTTGATGCTCTCAATCTCCTCTTACCTAAAAGGTTAAGTTGATGAAATCGAGTTTGAGCCCACTTTGTCTCAGAAATCTGCTGCTCAAGAGCTACTCTCAATGAACCCATCTTTATCTCAATTAGCAAAACAACCTCCATATCATACACTAGAAAGTAAGGTGTAGCTCTTGTGGAGGTGCAAAAAGAAGTACGGTATGCCCACAATGCAAAAGGGAGTTTCTTTGACCAGTCTCGAGAAGTCTTGACCATCTTCCTCAAAATCCTCTTAATATTCTTATTTGCAGCCTTTACTGCCTCATTAGGCTGTGACTTGTATGCAAATGATCTATGATGTTGGATGCCATACCTCTATAACAAAGTATCAACCTCAGCTCAAAAGTGTACCCTTCTATTTGAAATCAACTCATGAGGAACCTTATAGCGGCAAATGATGTGTGACCTAATGAAACTGGCAACTCTAGTAGATGTCAACCTCGCATATGATGCAGCTTTCACCCACTTAGTGAAATAATCTATGGCAACTAGGATGAACTCATGACCATTAGTAGATTTTGGTGAGATCTTCCTAATAATATTAATACCCCATACTGAAAATGGCCATGGTGAGGTCAAGGCATGTAACTTTGATGATGGTGCATGAATGAGATCACCATGCATCTGGCACTTTGGGTATCTCTGAACAAATTAACAACAATCTGTCTGCATAGTTAATTAGAAATAATCTATCCTCATAATGTTACGAGCTAGCATGTGTCCTTCCATATGCGGACCACAAACTCCTGCGTGAATCTCTCTCATCACATGGTTTGTAGAGGCTCAATCTAAACATAATAGAAGCATACCATCAGTTGATCACCTACATAGGGTCTCTCCACAAATCACAAATCTAGTGGCCAACTGTCTCAGTGCTCTCTGATCTTTGGTTGTCACAGTCTTAGGTATATGCCAGATCTAAGAAACTGATAGATGTCATGATACCAAGGTAGATCATCTTGAACCTCTATCTTTCCAATCAAATAACAATAAGTGGGTGCAGACCTCAACTCAATCAGCAACAGATGTATAACTACATCAAACGGAATATCCATAGAAGAAGCTAAGGTAGTTAAGGCATCAACAAACTAGTTTTGCGCTTTAGGTAGATGAATATATCTTAACTCATCGAATCTTCCCAACAAGTAACTCTAAATAGGCGTGATACAGTCTAAGCTTTGCATCCCTAGTCCTCTAATCTCCTTGAATCTATCTAAGTACAAGATATGAATCACTAAACACCTCTATTTGTCTAATGCCAAGCTCTAGTGCAGTCTCTAAACCGAGGATACAAGCCTCATACTCAATAATGTTGTTTGTGGCGATATGTCGATTTGAAAATGTCAAACAAACAAACCTCAGAATATGATCACCCTGAGGTATGATCATCTTGAGGGGATATCAACAGAATACCTATCTTATACCCTGAGTAATTGGCTTCACCATCAAAGTACATGTGTCAACCTGATAAGCTAGTCATAGCAACAAACTCCTCATTTGGAAAATCATCATCAATTGGTCTGCCCTTAGATATCGATAATGAGGCCAAATGATCGGCGACAATACTCTCTTTAATATAGACTTTTGAGAAACGTACTGGATATCAAACTCTGTCAAAAGTATGAGCCATCTCATTAATCTACCAATCAATGCAGATTTGTCAAACAAATATCTCAATGGATCTAAGCAAGAAATCAAATACACTAAGTACTCTGTCATGTAATGCCCCAATCTCCTGGTGGCCCAAACTAGTGTTAAACAAAAGTGCTTGATCATAACATATCTCATCTCATATTCTAGCATCCTCTTACTCAGATGATAAATAGCCCATTCCTTTCCTAAGTGGTCGAGCTAAGCTAACATACATCCCCAGCTCATGTTTGAAACTGATAAGTATAGGAGAAGTGAACGTCTTGGTATGGGAGGTACTAAAATTGGTGGGGGAAGAAGATACTCCTTAATCCTCTCGAAAGCAAGTTGGCAATCATCATTCTAGACTGTAAGGTGGTTCTTCATTAAAAGATGAAAAATAAGCTCACATGTGTCTGTTAATTTGGATATGAAATGATTGACGTACTATAATCTAATCTGCCTAGAAAACCCCTGATCTCTCTCTTGGTCCTTAGCACAGGCATGTCATATATGGCTTTGATCCTATCTAGATTAACCTCTATGCCTTGCTCACTAACCAAATGCCTCAACAATTTCTTAGAAGTCACTCCAAAGGTGCACTTTTTGGGGTTAAGCCTCAATCTAAACTTCTAGATCCAGTCAAAGAATCTCTATAGAGCCGCTAGGTGATCTACTCTATCTTGAGATTTCATCATCATATCATCTACATATACCTCAATATTCCTATGCATCATGTCATGAAACAAAGTAGTAGCAACCCTATGATAAGTAGTGTTAGGATAGAGACCTTAAAAGCATGACATGATGGAATAAATTTGGAATTTATTATTTATTTAATGATCTTCCAATTTCACTTTTATCTATCCTTATTCCATGTATTATACTTTATGAGCATTCTTGCTTGCATCTTTTGCATTGTACGTGACTTAGGTGCATTGAGAGTTGCACAGAAGATCTAAGTCATGGGTTCCTTACAAACAGATGACTTGTTCACCATTGGTTCATGGATCTAGGCAACCCATTAGAGGTTGTAGTGTACCCTTTCCTAATTAAAGGGATGGTTGGTCTTGGCTATTAGGATGAGTTTCCCATGGTGAGTGCACTAGTGTGTATAGTTACACATTGGATAGGACTTACGGTGAGTCATGAGTTAAGGCTACCAAGTAGTCATGACCTCACTAGGTTACTTGATTATGTTGTCTCACAACCTTGAGAAAATATTGAGTTTGTGCTAAAGTTAGCAATGACTTTAACCTACGGGTGAGATTGTAAGCTGATCGTATATTCCTTATGAACTAGGTCATTGTTGATGGAAGTTGGTAGCAATACGTATTCTTAATAGAGTCACCATGATATCTCTTGGGATTGAGATAGTGTGTTCCCTTGGGTGATCCTAAGGGGCTATGTTCATGGAAACTATGGCCATAGTAGTTCCTTAAGTGAAACTTGATATAAGCTCTTTGAGAACTAAGATATGTCAATTGAACACACAATAGGAGGATTTTTAACTCAAGGATGGTAGAGACAGTCTTGAAAGGCTGATAGCTTTCACCTTGTTAGACTATGAACACTAGTTCAAGGGGTGACTGAACACAAAGGATAGCAGGCACGAACTCTAGCACTTGGTGTCTCGTTGTTATTCACATATGATACTGGAGTTCAATTGATTATCTATAGTGGGATGTTGAATCAACTTTAGAATTGGATTATGACGAACCTAGTATTCCTATAGGTCTCAGTAGTCCCTGCTCTGAGTTCATATACCTAGTTGCATGGGTTGTGAAGGTCAGATTAGCTTTAGGTTCACTTTTATACATAAAGGCGCTTTGGTAATTACACAAGATTGCATAGGGGTAAGTGAACAAGGTCTTTAGATTGGGCAAATTGATTCATTAATAGGCCCTATTAGGTTAATTAATCAATTAGAACCCATTTTGGGTTAGATTAAGTGACCTAAGCTCATGTGCACTCAAGTTACTTAAGCCTACTTAGGAACCTTATAAATACCCCATAGGGGTTAGGGTTTCCATAGCTTTTGTTTTCCACCTTCCAGAGAGATAGAGAGCCATAGCCCCGACTCTTTTTTTCTCCCCACTGAAAGTGTGCCAAGATCAAGCTTCAAGTCATCTAGCATAAGACTTTGAGTTTACGAGAATTCTGCGATTTCGATTTTCATTTTCACAATGTGAATTTGATTCATGAACATTTGAATATGAGCTATGGTTTTTGTTAGCACTTTTGAATCCTTTTAAAGTATAAAAGTGTTATTTTTCTATTGTGCATTGGATTTAAAAAAAACCCAGGATAATTATGCATATTCCTAACCCTATCCAGACTTAGGAAACGAAGAGATTTGAGTTTTTCCCATCAACTAGTCACCGAGCCGATCCCCGACTCCGTTATGAGGGTGGAGGGGGGAGGGTGTTTGTGAAATCCCACATCGGATATGGGGAAAAGTTCCTGGTGCTATATAAGTGTGAACTCCTCTTAAACCTGTAGATGTGTTTTAAAGTCGTGAGGGTCCATTTGGGTCCAAAGCGGACAATATCTACATGGTTGGGTGCAGGTTGTTACAAGTAGCTCCTACATTCTTCAACCCAAATGGCATAACTCTGTAATAGTAGCTACCCCACTTAGTAATGAAGGATGTCTTCTCCATATCCTCTAAAGCCATCAAAATCCGATTATACCTAAAAAACCCATCCATGAAAAAACATCGAATGGCTTGCTATGCTATCAATCAACATATCAATATGTGGGAGGGGAAAGTCATCCTTCATCAAAATGTTAAAATTATTGAAGCTTGTGCCTTTGGATTGGATTGCAAATCCAAGGAATTTGGAGCCTTCCAAAATTTCTAAACCTATCTCTTCATTGTCATTTTCAAATTGTTCTCACTGCATAAAGTTAAGGATTGATCCTAAATTCAAAACTCAGCAATTCAAAATGCTTGAACTGATGCTTTTAAGAAGTGATAAATTTTTAATCTTGAGAAGCAACCAAAGCAGTCTCCGCCAAACTCTAAAAGATAGTTGTTATTGGTAATAAGCAATTCTGATTCATAATTCAATGGTCTAAAGGACAAAGATTCTCCTCATACCATTCAAACATCAATGGTTATCTTCCTTGACATCAGGTATGGCATTCTGGCCATGCAAGAAAGTTGAACCATTTGCCTCACTGATCATCTTTGGTTCCCAATGAATTTTGCGAGATTAGTGCCTAGCGCAATTTGGTGTTCTTCGCAACTTTGCCAACCCATATTCGGATGCTATTGAAACTCAACCAAATATTTTCCAAACTTTGGTCTAGTCGCGCAAGCGAGTGTGCTAATTGCAAACATCATTTCCTCATACAAAACTAGTAGTATTTGTGTAACAAATGAAACCTTGTATAGATCAGTCAAAATGTTGCACCAATTGTGAGGAAATAACATCAACAACTCCTACATTACACCCTTCAAAAGTAATTGTCCAGGAGAGCTCTAAAACATACACACTTTCCTAATGTTGACCCTATGCCATGTCACAACATGGTCATCCCAAGATTTGTAATGCTTTAAGTAATATTGTTGGCACAGAATCATGCTCATCCAGCTAAGAGAAATAGAAGATTTCATAACACAATCGGTCTGAACATGAACATCTATCTTTATTTCTTATTCCATTCCTATAAGAAAGCCAAGTCTCTGTGACATCTCAATACTGTATCACTATCTCCATTTTTTGACGTGACTTTTGTTGTCAACCACTATAACCCAATATCTCTATTAAAATCATATTCAAACATCAAAAGTCTTGAAGGAACATAAGCCTTAATGGAACCCCTCATTTTGCCTATACCGACACTAAAAGAAAAAGACACAGCCTTAAAGTGACATTCAACATGGTCAAAATGCAAGCCCTCTCTCAAAAACACAGGCTCCTAAATCCATAACCGCACCAATCAACACCCATCACCACAGTCACAATTAGCAAAACTAGACCCCACTGATAGCACTTAGAAGCTTTGTGGATGTTTGATCATCAACATGATTACTTTGTCATGGATTTCTGAGTGCTTTGTGTGCAACTGAGTTAGGATGTCATCGCATCCAACCAAATTCTTGAATAAAGGAGCAACAAGTTTGTCTTTTTCTACTTGGAGATGAAACTCCAAATGTAGGAGCCAATAATGGAGGTATGGACTAAAACACTAAGTTTAGGGTGGGAGAGAAACATGAACTACAATGGAGCAAAGCCGAAAAAAAACAAATAGGAAACTAGAACCAAACAAACATAAAGATACCCATTTCATTTTTTCCTTCATGGGTTTAAAGATCAGTGGCAAATGGTATCATATCCAAGAAATGTCTTGAAACAAAATCAAAGAAAAGTAGGGCAATATCATAGGCTTACAATCAATTAACCCCCAAACATTCAACCAATATCAAACAAACAAATGAGACATAATAGAAAAGAAATATAATAACCCAAAAATAAATGAGAAAACCATTACAAACTTACTAGAAGTCGCTCCTCTCAAGCAAGAATAGCCTAGTTTCAAGCAAGTCCTCATTTCTTTAAATTCGTTGAAACTCCAAGCTTCTCCTCTCTTGCTTCTCTCTCGTTCTCCTTTTTTTCCACACTTTTTTGCATGTTCAAAGTCCCTTTTAATTCAAAGTCTCTTTTAAAAACCTCATTCCCCTTTCCAAAACCACCAACCAGTGTTTTTATTGCAACTGGTAGCCGTCTATCCTAGAGGAGTCCTCCTTTCTCCAAATTCCATATCTCCTTTACTAGATTTTTTTTTTGATTTTTATAAATTTCAAAAACCAATCCATGCATATAACCCAAGGAGTCCCATCTTTTTCAAAAACTTCTTAATCCATGTTTAACTCTCCAAAGGTGATCTTCAATAACACCCAAAAGAGTTTCTTTACTTCTCAAAGTCTTACAAGAATCAACTCCTCCTTCCGTTGGTAAATTTCCTTGCAAAAACATCAAATTTATTAAATTAAATAATGGAATGAATAAATAACTAAATTAGAAAATGATAAAACAATGATAAATAAATAAGTTAATTAAAATAAATAAATAAAATAAAAAGAAGATAACAAATAAAAATAAACAAGTGATTGATAATAATAATAATAATAATAAATATAAATAATAATAAATAAATAACCGAGCTACACAAGCTATGCAACCATGCAAGTCATGCAATTCATACAAGTCATGTTAAGAATGCCTAAAAGGTGACCTAAGTGTGTTCTAGGTGGGCTTAGATGAACCTAAGTGTGCCTAGATGAACCTAGATGGACCTAAAGGGTCTCGGGTGACCTAAAAAGGCCAAGGAATCCTAAATGTGCCAAATGAGTCTAGATGGGCCTAAAGTGGTGTCTAATGGGCCAAGAGTGCATAAGTGGGCCTAAATGACCTAGGTGGGCCTAAGGTGGTGCCTAATGGGCCTAAGGTGGTGCTTAGTAGGCCAAGTGTATCGAAATGAATTATCCTAAAAAAAGAAAGAAAAATCCTAGGGCTAATTCGAGGCTGCGAGGGTCACAATGAGGGGCTAGATAAATCCCTCAACTAAAGTCTCCAAGGTGGCTTGAAAGATAAGTTGTATGAGTAGCGTGGGCTACCAAGGAACTACTATGGAATATTGAAAGATCACCTAATAGGGCATGTGCTAAGGAGACAAAATGGAGAGTCTACATTGGGACTTTCCTTTATTTGGGTTAGGTGGTTCTCTAGGCTCTCCCATTTATAGAGAAGGAGAATGACACCCAAATTGGTCCTCCAAGCTCTCCCCCCCCGAAAAGATGAAACTGTTTAGTTTGAAAAGGAAAGTTCAAGGATAAAAAATATGAAAGATATCCCTATTTGGAACAGGATTCCCAACTTAAGTAATAAATGAAAGTTTTAGAAATCCTCATGATAGATAATTTATTTTAAGATAGTTATCAAAATTATCTTAAATTTTATATTCGAAAATATTAAGTAGAAGTGGGCCATAGGCAAGCCCATAGCGTCCAAGATCGAGCCCATCTTGATTTTGGGCCCATCACCATCCTAAAGATAGGGTGGCCTAAGGAATCAAGGGATATGGACTATCCTTTATGGAAAAGACTATATATGTTTGTAGTGGGAGTGGCCAATCCTAAAGATGGAACTCTTCAATTGATAACATGGATGTCAAGGATCTTGGTTACACACTTAACTTAGACATGAAGTGGTAGAATCACCTAAAATGGTCCCACTTACATGGGCTAAGGACTAAATATAAAGGTATGTTGATAAATGCCTTAGAATAACCTTAGGAGGTTAAAGACAGGTTGATTAATTAGAGAGGGTCTCTACCTAGTAATAAGAGTCATAACCTACCTAAAGTAGGCTTGATTCTTATGATACTAGGATACCTTGCATGGATATAAGTAGTTTGAGAGCACTACATTTTTGCTAAATTAATTACCAACTTGCCTTGAATGCTTATTTTCTTTTTATTAATGGATGAAATTATTATATTTATTATAGATATCATGCCTGCCTTTGACCTGTCACTTATTACCTTTTTTATGTGAGACTCCATTATCATTTTGCCAAGTAATGAGAATAGTAAGATCTCATTAAAAGAAAGAACCTAGCACTAATTAAACATTTGACATCTAATTCTTAGGTCATATTAATCTATATAGCATCCAAAGAATAATTAAGTCTAGACTTTTTTAATCCAAAAGATCTTTCAGGCAATGAATCCTATATAAATGGCAAAATGACCAAAGGGCCACTTTATTTTTAAAGGACTTAGAACCAAGGAATGTTTGAAGTTAGTGCATACTCACGTATATGAGCCTTTTTGTGTTTATATATAGAAAGTATGGGTATTTGATCATTTTATTGATAAATACTCTAGTTTTGCATATGTAGATAGGAAATCTGATGCCTTGGATAAATTCATTGAATTTAAGGTGGAATCGAATAAACTATTAAGTAAACATATCAAGGAACTTCGATTAGATTGAGGTGGTTAGTCTAGTAGGTTTGATTCTTTCTAAATAGAGCATGAGATCTTATCCGAATTGTGTGCACCAAAGACTCCATTGCAAAATAGAGTAATGTAAATAAGTTATTAAACTTTGATAGACAAAGTGAGATCAATGATTGGTTTCTCGTTACTTCCCATATTCTTTGGGGATATATCTTAAAGATTATGTAATACCTCTTCTTTTTTTAAAAGTAGTGTATCAATTTATAGGATATCCAAAAGGATTTTGGGATTATAACTTCATAGTCAAAATTATAAAAAGGTGTTTGTTGTTACAAATACTAGATTTCTGATGAAGACTATATGATATGAAATAAGTCAAACAATGATATAGATTGGAGAATACTAGAAGATAGTCCCACTATACACAAGATACTATGGATCGAATACCAACCATTCCCATTTCTAGTACACCGATGCCTTGTCGTAGTGGGAGGTTTGTTAAATAACCAGACCAATTCATGTATTTGGGAAAGTCTTTTGAGGCCAGTTTAAAGGAACATGAGATCGATCCCATAGATCATGATAAAGCAATGAGCAATGTGGATGCACATATTTGGCAAAAAGCTATAGAGGTAGGGTTAGAATCCTTGTGATTCTAATGTAGTCTGGGTTCCTGTAGAAGCGACTGAAGGGATTGATTACTACTCAAAAAGTGCTCTTTTATAGCTTGAAATTAACCATTTAAAACACTTTTGAGTAGTAGTTAATACTTTTTAACTTAATTGGCACATTAAGGAACCTAACAAGGGTTACTAATAAGTTTTTGGCAAGTTTTGGTGTTTTTAGTAGCTTTTTTATCATTGAAACAAGCCAAAAAGGAGGGAGAATTTTGTGAAATCCATGGCAATGCAAGTTGAAGCTCAAATACATGAAAAATCCGAGCTTTGGAGCACTTCATAGCCCTTTTCCAAGCTTAGCAATAGGTTGCCAAGCCAATCAGAGATGGAAGGAAGAAAACCAGAGGAAGAAATCCAACAAATAGCATTTTTGCATGGCTATGCAAAAATTTCGCATAGCATGCGAAATCAAGAGGAGGAGCAACTGCAGGACTGAGTGAAGGACAATTTCACACACTGTACGAAATTTCGCACACTTTGTGAAACCACAAGATGCAGGCAAAAATAAATTTCGTACACCATGCGAAATTTCGCATGGTCTGCGAAATCTTCATGTGCACCAACTCTGTTAGATCTTTATCTCTAGATATTTGTGTAATTTCCTATTTTCTCCTTGTAATCAACCAATGATAGGATTTCATGTTTAGGAACTATAAAGGGGGGTTGGAAAAACCTCTCTATATATCTTTGACATCTTTTGTAAAATACTTGACTTGTAATTCCTATAGGAAGAAATATATAGAGCCCTTGCTCTGCCTTTCCTTCTCATTTTGTTTTCATTTTTCTTTCTAGCCAAACAACCTCTGAGGATGATTTCTCAAGGGATGAGTGGCTAAGTTTCACATTTCTTGGAGTGATGGAAGCTAGGTGAAGGACCCAGATGCAAAGGTGGGAGTTTTCCTTGCTTTAAATGAAGGTAGTTGTTAACCATTAATGATTTTTATTTCAAGGTTTAGCTTTAAATCCCTTAAAATCACCTTGAATGGCCAATACTTGGTAAGCTTTCCGGATTCTATGGATGCTTATTGCTAGATCCATGGATGTTCATTAGTTATCAAGTACGAGCCATTGGAAGGTGGTTCAAGGTGAGGGTCTTTAGTGTTTGAAGCCATTAATGGGAAGCAACTACCATTTTTCATGAACCCTTTGGATCAAGTCTTAATTGCTAAATACAAAACCGGTTCGGGAGATAACCATCTTTATGTTATTGTCCCCAATGCGATGAGAAGATCTAGAATCTCCCCCTTTGCCTAAGTAACCCGATCCTAGTGACCTAAAGCTCCAATAGACCTTCTCTTTGTAGTTAACTTCAATTGCTATTTTTGCTAAACTTAAAATCAACTATTTTAACCACAATTCCATTTTCTTTAAAAGCTAATTTTCATAAGGAAAAGCACCATTTCATTACCTTCACTAAAGTCACTTGTACGAAGAAAAACCATCCTTGTGGACGATCCTAAAGCCGCTATACTATAGTAGCCATGCTACCCTAGTGTAAGGTGATTTAGGTTTTATAAATTTTGTTGATAACACCCGTCTGGGGATGAATCAAATGGCGCCGTTGCCGGGGATGGTGCCAAAGTACATTGACATTACCTTTGGTGAACACTTGTGATCTTCATTACAAGTTTGGTGAATTTTCCTTTACTAATTATTTTTCTTTATCTCTATTTTAGCTTATCTTTTATTTAGTTTTTAGCTAACCTTAATCTCTTCCTAGAATTGCATTTCTTTTGTTTTCTTTGTTTTTGTTTCAGTGATCTCTAGTTGTGCATGCCCTATTGGATAAGAGATATTGAGGAAAGACTTGTGAAGATTGAAACTCCTCAAGAAATTGAGTTGGAAGTGTGCTTGAACATCATGGATGTTCCATCTGAAGACCAGGATAGCCAACATGGTCAAGAGGATAATTTCAATGCATACCGATCCATGACGGATCGCATGTATCCACCTTGTATGAGTGCACCTTCATGCATAGTGCCTCCTACTGAGCAGCTAGTAATCTGACCTCACATTGTGCCACTCCTACCTACTTTCCATGGGATGGAAAGTGAGAATCCCTACTCGCACATTAAGGAATTCAAGGAGGTTTGTAATACATTCCAAGAAGGAGGAGCTTCAATTGACTTGATGAGGCTCAAGCTATTTCCTTTCACTTTGAAGGATAAGGCCAAGATTTGGCTCAATTCTCTAAGGCCAAGGAGTATCCAAACTTGGACTGATTTGCAAGCCGAGTTTCTCAAGAAGTTCTTCCCTACTCATAGGACCAATGGTTTGAAAAGGCAAATTTCGAACTTCTCAGCTAAGGAGAATGAGAAATTCTATGAGTGTTGGGAGAGGTACATGGAAGCTATTAATGCTTGTCCTCACCATGGCTTTGACACATGGCTCTTAGTGAGCTATTTTTACGATGGTATGTCTTCTTTAATGAAGCAACTCCTAGAAACTATGTGTGGATGAGACTTCATGAGTAAGAATCCGGAGGAAGCCATGGACTTTTTGAGTTATGTGGCTGGAGTTTCAAGAAGATGGAATGAACCAAATGCTAGAGAGGTGGGAAGAATGAAGTCTCAACCTAATGCAAAGGGTGGGATGTATGTTTTGAATGAAGACATGGACATGAAGGCAAAGGTTGCAGCTATGGCAAGGAGATTGGAAGAGCTAGAAATGAAGAAGGTACAAGAAGTGCAAGCCATTTCTAATACACCAGTGCAAGCTATGTCTTGCTCCATTTGTCAATCTTATGAGAACTTAGTGGAGGAGTGTCCTACCATTCCAACAGTGAGAGAGATGTTTGGTGATCAAGTAAATATTATTGGTCAATTCAAGCCCAATAACAATGCTTCATATTGCAACACCTACAATTCAAATTGCAGGAACCATCCAAATTTCTCTTGGAAACCAAAGCCACCTCAGTATGCACAACCTGCTCAAGCACCTCAGCAAGCCTTGAATCTTGAACAAGCTATTGTGAACCTTAGCAAGGTTGTGGGAGATCAGAAGTCCATCAATGCTCAACTAAATTAGAGAATTGACAGTGTGGAGAGTACATTGAACAAAAGGATGGATGGGATGCAAAATGATCTATCTCAGAAGATAGACAATGTCCAATACGCAATCTCAAGGCTTACCAACCTCAACACAGTGCAAGAGAAAGGAAAGTTTCCTTTCCAACCTCATCAAAATCCCAAGGGTATCCGTGTAGTGGAGGCTCAGGAGGGAGAATCTTCAAAAGTGAGAGAAGTCAAAGCAGTTATTACCTTGAGGAGTGGTAAAGAAGTTGATCAACCCACATCCAATCCAAAGCATGATGAAGAAAGTGTAGTAGAAAAAGAAAAGAGTGAGGAAATTAAAGGAAAGAGAAAAGGGAAAAGTACAAAGAAAGATGACCATGATTCTAGTGTGGATGAAGAACCCGAGAGGATAGTCATCAAGGAAGATATGATGAAGAAACACATGCCTCCACCTTCCCCCCAAGCTTTGCATGGAAAAAAGGGAACCAATAATGCATCCGAAATTTTTGAAGTGTTGAGGCAAGTGAAGGTCAATATCCCTTTGCTAGACATGATCAAACAAGTGCTGACATATGCAAAATTCTTGAAGGACTTGTGCACTATAAAGAGAGGGTTGAATGTGAACAAGAAAGCCTTCTTGACTGAGCAAGTGAGTGCCATCATACAGTGCAAGTCTCCAGTGAAGTACAAAGATCTGGGCTGCTATACCATCTCAGTGAGTATTGGAGGGACTTATGGGGAGAAAGCTTTGTAGGACTTGGGAGCAAGTGTGAATTTGCTACCCTACTCTGTCTACAAGCAGTTGGGACTTGGAGAGTTGAAGCCAACATCCATCACTCTATCTCTGGCAGATAGATCAATGGAGATTCCAAGAGGGATGATCGAAGATGTCTTGGTTCAAGTTGACAAATTCTACTATCCAATGGATTTTGTTGTTCTTGATACGGATCCGTTTGTCAAAGGAACTAATTATGTTCCTATCATACTTGGAAGACCATTCCTAGCTACATCAAATGCAATCATTAATTGTAGGAATGGAGTCATGCAACTCACGTTTGGCAACATGACATTAGAGCTCAACATCTTCCATTTGTGCAAGAAACATATCCATTTGGAAGAAGAAGGTCTAGAGGAAGTGTGCATGATTGACACTTTAGTGGAGGACCATTGTGATTAGAGAATATAGGAGGATTTGATTGAGAGTCTTAGGGATCTTGATGAAGGGTTACCTGAACCCTCAAATTTGCATGCTACCCTGTCCCCTTGGAGGAGGAGAGAAGAAATTCTACCCTTATTCAATGAGGAGGAGACACAAAGAGCTGCTAAGGAGGAGCCCCCAAAGCTTATTCTTAAGCCACTACCCACAGAGTTGAAGTATGCATACTTGGAAGAAGACAAGCAATGCCCTGTTGTTATATCTTTAGCTCTTACCATTCATCAGGAGGATTGTCTACTTGAAGTCCTTAGAAGATGTAAGAAGGCAATAGGATGGCAAATTTCTGATTTGAAAGGGATCAACTATTTAGTCTGCACCCATCATATTTACATGCAGGATGAAGCTAAGCCAGTTCGTCAACCTCAGAGAAGGTTGAACCCTCACATACAAGAGGTGGTACGAGCTGAAGTTCTTAAACTGCTTCAGGCCAGTATTATCTACCCCATATCAAATAGCCCATGGGTGAGTCCTACTCAAGTTATGCCAAAGAAGTCTAGGATCACAATGGTGCAAAATGATAAGGGAGAAGATGTCTCTACACGGGTCTCTATAGGTTGGAGGGTGTGTATCAATTATAGGAGGTTGAATGCAGTGACAAGGAAGGACTATCTCCCGTTGCCCTTTATTGATCAAGTGCTTGAGAGGGTCTCTAGGCATCCATTTTATTGTTTCTTGAATGGCTACTCCGGGTACTTTCAGATAGAAATTGATGTTGAAGACCAGGAGAAGACAACTTTCATGTGCCCATTTGGCACCTATGCATACAGGAGAATGCCTTTTGGCTTATGCAATGCACCCGCAACTTTCCAAAGATGCATGTTAAGCATTTTCAGTGATATGGTGGAGCGTATTATGGAAGTCTTTATAGATGATATCACTATATATGGAAGTGCATTTGATGAATGCTTGGTCAACTTAGAAGTTGTTCTGAACCGATGCATTGAGAAAGACTTAGTGCTTAACTGGGAGAAGTGCCATTTCATGGTACAACAAGGGATTGTCCTTGGGCACATCATCTCCAAGCAAGGCATTGAAGTTGACAAAGCAAAAGTTGAACTCATTGTCAAGTTACCATCCCCAACAAATGTCAAAGGAGTAAGGCAATTCCTTGGCCATTCTGGGTTCTATAGAAGGTTTATCAAGGATTTCTCTAAGTTTGCAAGGCCTCTTTGTGAGCTATTGGTGAAGGATGCTAAATTCATATGGGATGATAAATGCCAAAGGAGTTTCGAAGAATTGAAGCTATTTCTGACAACCACACCAATAGTAAGGGCTCCCAACTGGCAACTGCCCTTTGAGGTAATGTGTGATGCTAGTGACTTTGCCATAGGAGCTGTTCTTAGGCAAAAAGAAGATGGAAAACCCTATGTGATCTACTATGCGAGCAAGACATTGAATGAGGCGCAAAGAAACTACACAACCACCGAGAAAGAATTGTTAGCTGTAGTTTTTGTCTAGGATAAGTTTCGTGCTTACTTGGTGGGGTCCTTCATTGTGGTTTTCACTGATCACTCCGCTTTGAAGTATCTATTGACTAAGCAAGATGCTAAAGCAAGGCTGATTAGATGGATCCTCTTGCTTTAAGAGTTCAATCTCCAGATCAAAGACAATAAAAGAGTAGAGAATGTGGTAGCAAACCACCTTTCAAGGCTAGCTATCGCACATAATTCCCATGGTTTGCCCATCAATGATGATTTTCCAGAGGAGTCTCTCACGTTGGTGGAAGTTGCTCCTTGGTATGCTCACATTGCTAACTACCTAGTCACAGGAGAAGTTCCAAGTGAGTGGAAAACACAAGATAAGAAGCACTTGTTTGCAAAAATTCATGCCTATTATTGGGAAGAGTCATTTCTATTCAAGTATTGTACGGATCAGATAATAAGGAAGTGTGTTCCTGAAGAATAGCAACAAGGGATCCTCAGTCATTGCCATGAAAATGCATGTGGAGGCCACTTTGCTTCTCACAAGACAACCATGAGGGTGTTGCAATCAGGTTTCTATTGGCCATCAATTTTCAAAGATGCCCACACCATGTCCAAGAGTTGTGATCGATGCTAGAGGGTTGGGAAGTTGACACGCAGGAACATGATGCCTTCAAACCCCATTTTGATAGTTGATCTTTTTTATGTTTGGGGCATTGACTTCATGGGACCTTTCCCTATGTCTTTTGACTACTCTTACATCTTCATAGGAGTAGATTATGTTTCTAAGTGGGTTGAGGCAGTCCCATGCAAGCACAATGACCATAGAGTGGTTCTCAAGTTTATCAAAGAGAACATTTTCTCAAGATTTGGGGTGCCCAAAGCTATAATTAGTGATGGGGGTACTCATTTTTGCAACAAGCCTTTTGAAACTCTCCTAGCCAAGTATGGGGTGAAGCATAAGGTAGCTACACCTTACCACTCTCAAACTAGTGGGCAAGTTGAGTTAGCAAACCGGGAGATTAAAAACATATTGATGAAGGTGGTGAACACGAACATACAAGATTGGTTTGTCAAGCTCCTTGATGCACTATGGGCATATAAAACAGCTTACAAGACCATTCTTGGGATTTCTCCTTGTCGCCTAGTCTATGGCAAAGCATGCCATCTCCTTGTGGAATTGGAATACAAGGCTTGGTGGGCAATCAAGAAGCTCAACATGGATTTGACCAGAGCTGGGTTAAAGAGGTTCTTAGACCTCAATGAGTTGGAGGAATTGAGAAATGATGCCTACATCAATTCAAAAATTGCAAAAGAGAGATTGAAGAAGTGACATGATCAGTTGGTATCTCGCAAAGATTTTCAAAAGGGACAAAGAGTCTTGCTCCATGACTCTAAGCTCCAGATCTTTCCGGGCAAGCTGAAATCAAAGTGGATAGGTCCTTATACCATTCACCAAGTGCATTCAAATAGAGTGGTGGAACTACTCAACTCCAATAGCACCCGGAGCTTCAAAGTGAATGGCCACCATCTCAAGCCCTTTATGGAGCCTTTTTCTCGTGACAAAGAGGAATTCATCCTCCTTGATCCACATCAAGCTTGACAAGACCAGTTTTTGGATGGACTTAGTCTTTCTAAAGACTATCAAGTCCATATCTTTTTGTTTTATTTTTGATTTGAGAGTTTTCTTATATTGTTACTTGTTTTGATTTTGATTTCTCGCTTTAATTTCATTTTGGTTTGATTTAACTTAGATTTTTGATGATCAATTGCAGGGGGGGACTTCAAAGTAGTTGGACATGTCCTTAAAGATTCTTGGCAGAGGAAAAACCTTGAAGAAAAAAATTCACCAAGGCAATTTGTACACCATGCGAAGTTTTCGCAGGGCATGCGAAATTCATGCCTCTCTTCAAAATGGCTACTGTCAGTTTTAGGATGCAAAATTCTCATTTCGCACACTGTGCAAAAATTGTTCCGAAATCCTCATATGCTACTGCCAGTTTTGAGCCCTTTAAATTTCATTTCACATGGGGTGCAAAAATTTCGCACACTTGCGAACCTATTTCGCACACTCAGTGAAAACCAAAGGGCGTTTGCAATTTTTTTTTAAATGGGTTGTGCGAAATTATTTTTAAATCCTCCCGAGCCTTAACTCCCCCATTTTGCAAGCACCCTCCCATTGTGAATCTTTCTACCACCTTGCAGCCTCTTCGTAGTGTCACCTTGTGCCTCTATTCCATTTCAAAAATTTTCACTCTCCCATTCGACACCCACCCCTTCGAGCACGGACCCGAGGCCCATTTCTCCATTCTAACATGGCAAGGACCCAAGGGGCCCTTGCTGCCCTTTCGCAGAGTCGCACTCCGAGGTAGAGAGCCTTCTCTGCTTAGGTGCCTTGTGATTCTCCATCTTAGGCCATAGAGGCCCCGTAGAATCCACCTTCTGAGGGTGGAGCGCCCACTAGTTCCTCCTCTTTTGCTCCTCGGCGAAGGTATGAGACTAGGAGAGCAGCCACTACACTAGGGGCGACTACTTTGCGCCCTTAAAGTTCAGTGCGGCGCCCTCCTGCCAAGAAGGCCAGGACTTCAGGCCCAAGCGAATTATCAAGAGCTTCACAACCTGAGCCTCCTATTGCTACACCTGTTCCAGCTCCTGCAGATTCTGAGCTTATTCCGACATGTCACCGGGGTCTATTATCAAATGCTCGATGCTCACAGCACTGCCCATTGAGGGCAACTCAGATTGCGGATCGAGACCTTTCCACTCGGAGTTCTATTTTGATCAGAAGGCTTTCCGACAAAAGCCTGAGCTCCAAGACTCGTATGGCCTACTACAGAGGTACTATCTTAAGCAGTTTATGACTCCTCATGAGTTCTTTTATCCCAGAGTAGCATTAGACTTTTACCAATCCATGACTACTCGTGGCGTCCCGAGTCCTACCTCGATTCACTTCACCATTGATGGACGCCATGGTATCCTTGAGGCTAGAGATATTGCAGAGGCTCTACAGATTCCTTTCGAGCCAGTTGATCCATCTGCTTTCCTCCAGTGGTCCCCAGTATCTCAAAGGGACATGGTCCGTATTTTATCCAGGGGGACCTCTACAGATTCGATCATTCTTGAAAAGGAGCTTTCACCTGGGATGCTCCTCATAGATGTGGTGCTACGCTCCAACCTCTTTCCCCTACAGCATTCGATACAAAGGCAAGGAGCTATCTTGGATGCTTTGTTCCGCATATCAGAGGGCTTCTACTTTGGCCCACACAACTTAATCATGGCCTACCTCGTCCACTTTGAGGAGAAGGTCCATAGGAAGAAGCTTCAGAGGGCGGACACCATTCCATTGCTATTCCCAAGGTTGATTTACCAGATCTTGGAGCATATGGGTTTTCCTACTAAGCTTCAGCACGAGCGCCACCGCATTTGTCGAGAGCGATTCATTCTTGACAAATGGAATAAGTTGGCGGGCTATTTTGCACATCTAGGAGCCCTTCCCATGGTAGCACCTCCAGTACCACACAGACTGAGCAGACACAGTCTACTCTAGTACCTACAGAGCATGACGAGCTTCCGACAGAGACTATACCAACTGCCCCTGCATCACCTACTTTAGTACCACCAGTGCTCATGCCTGAGGCTGCTTCTGTTGCTCCTCCTATGACTTATACTGTTCCACCTATTACTCCTACTACATCCGAGCCTTCCATCACCATCTCTGCTTTAGAGTTTTACGGCCTTGTAGCTACCTTGCAGACACTGTCCACCACACATGCTGCTCTCTTCCACTAGATGTTGAGATGCATTTTCAGCAGGACCAGTAAACTGCTATACTCCACCAGATCCAGCAGCACCTGGGTCTTCTGCCTACACCTCCACCTGACCTTCCTATATCATTAGAGCCTTTAGCTCTAACTGAGGATACTATTCTAGCTGAGGACACTGCCACAGCAAAGGTCTAGATCCCGCCACCTCAAGAGGCCACCACAGATGCCATTACTTCAGATGATCCTCAGAATGAGCCTCAGATAGTTGACACAGTCACAGCTACACCCGAGGATGCATCATCTCCACCTGAGGCTACCGCTACTTGATCATAGGACATCTCTTCATCTTATTGTATTTACATATTATATTAGTGGAGATTGTTCCTTGTTTTGATGCTTTATATTTTGGGATTGGATGTATTACCTGATGATATCTCTCATATTGTACTTTCTCAGATTAATAGATAGACATCATTTTTTATTATACTTGGCATTTTTCTATTTCCTCTACTCATTACTCTTTTTTTTTTTGAATCATGTGGTTTCTCCTATACGACTCAGACTCCATTTCACTCGGGAGGTACCACTTCCTCCCTTTATTTTCAATTGCTCTTGACACATTGAGGGCAATGTTGATCTTGGTTGGGGGGAGAGTTGAGGAAGGAAGTATTGTTAATAATGCTAGGTTAATTTGTTAATTTAGTTATTTTTTGCTTAATTTTAAAAGTTTTTACTCTACTCTCCATGGTTATTAAGGAAAAATTCTCAAAATGAAATGGGAGAAATTGAGTTTTTGCCTTTTTACTTGAATCTTAGAGTTTGTATTATGCTTATTGAGGTTGATGAATTATTGAAACTCCTATTGAATTCAACCTTATTTCTTCTACTTTAATCTTACCACACACTGTGCATATTAGGTTCCGATTATAAGATGAAAAACTATCTCACCCCCTGAACTTAGACAAATTTCGACTTGGTACCTTTGACCTCGCTTTACTAGTGTTGGGACACCTTATAAAAGGCCAATGAGCCTTCAACAAAAAAAAAAAAAAAAAAAAAAAAAAAGAGAAAGAACAAAGTGTTACACTTGCCTTGAAACCCGAGCAAGATTCGAGGGGTATATGGCGAAAGTCTTTAAAACTCGGTGCCCTAAGCCTTTATTGGTTGGGAGTCACCGACCTCAATGCTCGTTACAAGGGTGAATAGGTGGAGTTTAACATATTGTAGGTGCTTGAATAGTGAATTTCAATCTCAAAAGTCTGGGATGAAATTTGAGGAGTTAGTGGTCAAAAGATCCTTAAAGCTTGATGCCCTAAACCTTGATTGGTTGGGAGTCATCGATGGATCCCTGTTACATAGACACTTTAGAAAACAATACCTTTAGCATTGCACTCCTACAATGAAAAAAATTGTGAAATAAAATAGGTGCGTTCTTAGCCTATTGGAGGTTGGTTAGTTTGCTAAGGTTTGAGAAAGAACTAGGTTGGGGGGAGAGAATAGTTCGACATACTATAATCGGAAACTAATAAGCTTAACACTTAGATTTTTGTGGAAGAGTAAGGATTGGACTTTTGGGAGTGGAAATTCTTTTGATGCTTAAATCTGCATAATGCCTGCTCTTTATAAATTGTGATTAGGCAAGAGATTTGATAACTCTTGTTGAATGTTGGGTTTTGCCTCTTTGATGTTCCATGAGAGAGTATGATCCGCATCATGCCACTTGAAAATTTTTTGGAGTGATTAGCATGATTTTGTAAATTATTTTATTGTCTATATTTCTTTATCTCTCCTTCATTGCTAAGGGACTGGCAATGTGTCAGTTGGAGGGAGTGATTACTACTCAAAAAGTGCTCTTTTATAGCTTGAAATTAACTGTTTTAAACAATTTTGAGTAATAGTTAATACTTTTTAACTCAATTGGCACATTAAGGAACCTAGCAAGGGTTACTAATCAGTTTTTGGCAAGTTTTGGTGTTTTTGATAGCTTTTTTATCATTGAAACAAGCCAAGAATGAGGGAGAATTTTGTGCAATCCATGGAAATGCAAGTTGAAGCTCAAATGCATGAAAAATTTGAGCTTTGGAGCACTTCATAGCCCTTTGCCAAGCTTGGCAATAGGTTGCCAAGCCAATGAAAGATGCAAGGAAGAAAACCAGAGGAAGAAATCAACAGGTAGCATTTTCGCATGGCTATGTGAAATCAAAAGGAGCAGCTGCAGGACTGAGTGAAGGACAATTTCGCACACTGTAGGAATTTCACACACCTTGCGAAACCATAAGATGCAGCCAAAAATGAATTTCGCACACCATATGAAATTTTACATGGTCTGCGAAATCTTCCTGTGCACCAACTCCGTTAGATCTTTATCTTCAGATATTTGTGTAATTTCCTATTTTCTCCTTGTAATCAACCAATGATAGGATTTCATGTTTAGGAACTATAAAAGGGGTTGGAAAAACCTCTCTATATATCTTTGACATCTTTTGTAAAATACTTGACTTGTAATTCCCATAGGAAGAAATATACAGAGCCCTTGCTCTGCCTTTCCTTCTCATTTTGTTTTCATTTTCTTTCTAGCCAAACAACCTCTGAGGATGATTTCTCGGGGGATGAGTGGCTAAGTTTCACGTTTCTTGGAGTGATGGAAGCTAGGTGAAGGACCCGGATGCAAAGGTGGGAGTTTTCCTTCCTTTAAATGAAGGTAGTTGTTAACCATTAATGGTTTTTATTTCAAGGTTTAGCTTTAAATCCCTTAGAATCACCTTGAATGGCCAATACTTGGTAAGCTTTCCGGATTCTATGGATGCTTATTGCTAGATCCATGGATGTCCATTGGAAGGTGGTTCAAGGTGAGGGTCTTTAGTGTTTGAAGCCATTAATGGGAAACAACTACCATTTTTCATGAACCCTTTGGATCAAGTCTTAATTGCTAAATACAAAACCTGTTTGGGAGATAACCATCCTTTATGTTATTGTCCCCAATGCAAGGAGAAGATCCGGAATCTCCCCCTTTGCCTAAGGAACCCAATCCTAGTGACCTAAAGCTCCAATAGACCTTCTCTTTGTAGTTAACTTCAATTGCTATTTTTGCTTAACTTAAAATCAACTTTTTCAACCACAATTCCATTTTCTTTAAAATCTAATTTTCATAAGGAAAAGCACCATTTCATTACCTTCACTAAAGTCACTTGCACGAAGAAAACTCATCCTTATCGACGATCCTAGAGCAGCTATACTCTAGTAGCCATGCTACCCTAGTGTAAGGTGATTTAGGTTTCATAAATTTTGTTGATAACACCCGTTTGGGGACAAATCAGGGATAAAACTCATAGATGTAAGTTGGTTTATAAGAGGAACAAAGGAGTAGATGGAAAAATTGATATTTATGTGGATAGGTTGTAGCTAAAGGTTATAGTTTGAAACATTGTTTCAAATATAGGAAACCTTTTCACCAATAGCTATATTCAAATCCATTAGAGTACTCCTACCCATTACGGTGTATCTCATTGATGAGATATTGCAATAAGATGTCTAGATAGTGTTCTTAAAATATTATCTTGATATTAGCATCTATATGATGTAACAAGATATTTTCATAGCAAAGGGCCTTGTGAGTATAAGAAATTGCAGGGAAGCATGGTAGTGCTCTAGGATCTTGTAGGTAGATGATAATTTACTCATTAGTAATAATGTAGGGTTATTGTCATCAGTCAAGATCTGGTTTTCTACTTAGTTCCAGATGAAGGATCTAGAAGAAGCGTAGTATATTCTTAGGATTAAGGTCTTTGGGGACTGCAAGAATAGAAAATTAACATTATCTTAAGTTACCTACATAGATAAGCTTTTGGTCAAGTATGTGATGTAGGATTCCAAGAAAAGTTTATTACCTTTTAAGCATGAAATTCCTTTTTCTCAGGATCAGTGTCCCAAAACACTTGAGGAGAAAGAGCGCATACAGTTAGTACCCTATGCCTCTATAGTGGGTAGCCTTATGTATGTGATGTTATGTACTAAGCTAGATATTTGCTTTGCAGTGGGTATGGTGAGTAGATATCAATTTAATCTAGGTCCAGAACACTGGACTACTGTTAAGCATATACTCAAGTATCTTAGGAGAATGAGGGATTATGTATTTGTGCTCTAAAGTGTTGAGATAGTTTAGAGGGCAACATCATGGTTGACAAGATATCTTATGTGGAGAACCTGGTGGATCTTTCTACCAAGACATTGACATGGAGAGTCTTTGTTGGTCATAGGGATAACATAGGTTTTAGATAAGTATCCGACATGCTTTATAAGCATGATGCTTTTAGGGTTAGTGAGAGATTGTTAGGATAGAGTCCTTGAAAGCATGACATGATGTAATAAATTTGGAATTTATTATTCATTCAATGATGTTCCAGTTTCACTTTTATTTATCCTTATTCTATGTATTATACTTTATGAGCATTCTTGCCTGCATCTTTTGCATTGTACGTAACTTAGGTGCATTAGGAGTTGCACAAAAAATCTAAATCATGGGTTTCCTGCAAATAGATGACTTGTTCACAGTCAGTTCATGGGCTTAGGCAACCCATTAAAGGCAGTAGTGCACCACTGCCTAATTGGATGGATGATTGGTTTTGGTTATTAGGATGAGTTTCCCATGGTGAGTGCACTATTGTGTATGGCTACACATTGGACATGACATATGGTGAGTTATGACTTAAGGCTATCAAGTAATCATGACTCCACCAAGCCACTTCATTGTATTGTCTCTCAACCTTGAGAGAATATTTAGCTTGTGCTGAAGTTAGCAATGGCTTTGACCTATGAGTGAGATCGTAAACTGATCATATATACTTACTATTGATAGAAGTTGGTTGCAATAAGTATTCTTAATAAAGGCACCATGATATCTTTTGGGATTGAGACAATGTGTCCTCTTGGGTGATCCTAAGGAGGTGTGTTCATGAAAACTATGGTCATAGTAGTTCCTTAAGTGGAACTTGACATAGGCTCTTTAAGAACTAAGATATGTTAATTCAACACATAATATAAGGATTTGTAACTCATTGATTGTAGAGGTAGTCTTGAAAGGTTGATAGCTTTCACCTTGTTAGACTACAAACACTAATTCATGGGGAGACTAAACACAATGGATTGCAGATCACAGACTTGACCACTTAGTGTCTCATTGTTATTTACATAGGATACTGGAGTTCAGTTGATTCTCTATAGTGAGATGTTGTTGAATCAACTTTAGAATTGGATTATAAGGGAGCCAATATTCCTATAGGTCCCAATGGTCCCCACTTTGAGTTCATATACCTTGTTCTCATGGGTTATGAGGGTTGGATTGGCTCTAAGTTCACTTTTGTGCATAAGGACATTTTGGTAATTATGCAAGGTTGCATAGAGGTAAGTGAACAAGGTCTCTTAATTAGGCCCTATTGGGTTAATTAATCAATTAGAAATCATTTTAGGCTAGATTAAGTGACCCAAGCTCATGTGGGTTGAAGTCACTTAAGCCCACTTAGGAACCTTATAAATACCCCTTAGGGGTTAGGGATTCCATTGCTTTTATCTTCCACCATCCAAAGAGATAGAGAGCCATAGCCTCCACCCTCTTTTCCTCCCCACCAAAAGTGTGCCGAGATCAAGTTTCAAGTCATCAGGTGGAAGACCTTAGGCTTATGAGACTTCTGCGATTTCGATCTTCATCTTTACCATGTAGATTTGATTCGGGAACATCCGAATCTAAGGTATGGTTTTCGTTAGCACTTTTTGAATCCTTTTAAAGTATAAAAATGTTAATTTTTTGTTGTGCATAGGATTTAGAAAAGGCCTAGGATAGTTATGCATATTCCTAACTTGATTTGGACTTGAGAAATGAAGAGATTCGGGTTTTTCCCTTCATAAAGGAAAAACGGGTCGCAATGAGGGACATCTTCACAGGCTGCAATCACTTGGAATTTCCACAGGTTGCCACTTGGAGATAACTTCAGCATGCATCAATTTTTTTTTTTAAGAAAATGGGGTTGCCACTTTGAGACCTCCATTAGGCATCGGAATTTGGAGAATACACAGCCACACCATGATCTCCATGAGTTGTATACATATATGATGGAAATCGACGATCCATGTGTGCGGTGAAAAAGGAAAGTTAAGGACTATTTTTTAGTTATTTTTTTTAGATGGAAAAGATGATTTTGTTTAATTTTGTTTTGACTCATTATGTTATTTTAAAAGCTATAGTTTCATTAGTTTAATTTTAATTCATTGTTTTTAGTTTAGCAAGTAAGAATATTTAGTTTAGTTTTTTGGATTCTCTAAATTCATTCAAAAGAGTTAATTTTGATAGATTGAAAATGTTTCATAAGTTATTTTTGATTTTTGGTTAGATTGACAAAGTTAGAGTTTTATAAACTAGTCTTGTTAATTGATTAGATTATTTTTTTTAATGATGTTGGTTCCTAGTATTAAAATCGTATTGAAATTTAGGGTATGTTAATGGAATGGCTTGTGTTTGAATTAAAAATCAAAGTGCAAATTGAAAGATTCATGGCCATATAATGCTTTGTGAAAAGCAATAGAGATGCAGCCATGTTAGGTAGTGCTTTGAAGAATGAAATTTTAATGGAAATAAGGAAAATTGGTGCCTATTAAAAGCTTAAGTTGCTGAAATTTTTAATGAAAAAAATGCATGTGAATTCCATGAATTCGGTGGCCTTGTAATTGGAATTTGGTGGCGGCATATGATGATATCAGTTGCTGAATTTTTTATGAAAGTCTAAAGGTGTATTCAATGTTCAATTGAATGGAGAAAGCATGTCAAAATTCTAATGAAGTTTATGGCTGAACTGTTCAATTGAAATGAGTGAATAAAGTGGTTGTTTAATGGAGATTTTAGGTGGCTGAATTTCAATGCATTCATATGGATTTCGGTGGTGTGTAATGAGATGAATTTATGGCTGAAATAGAAAGTGAAATGATGCATGACAGTGACAGCCATGGATGTTGAATGTGTGATGATGAATTGGTATCTTAAAGAGCTATGAGTTAGTAGATAGAAAAGTGACTCCCATGGTTGAATAAATCGAGATAATGATTCATAGTAGAATGATGCATCTTTGAGGAGAATCATGTGGCTGTTAATGGAGAATTAATATGTTGCAGCCCTAAATGATGCAATTCGATGTAGTTGCAGCCGCATATTGAAGATATAGTAGCTGCATGGTGGAGTTTCACACCAGCAACTTCAAGAGCTTGAAGATAACATCAGATTCAAGAAGTTTTAGAGGTAAGTTGCTGAAAATTTTCTTTAGTTCTTGATTCTATTATTATCTTCTCCATCTTCTTTATCTTCTTTACCCTTTTCTTTAATTTTGGAATATCCTGGATTAGGTTTGGGTGTGGACGAGCTGGGCCACATATGAATGTTGTTAGATTTGACATTTAGGAAATTGTTTAATTGAATGTTGATTGTTTGATAAATTATGATTGAGATTGAGTTAATTTTTCTTCAAACTCTTTTCTTTGAATAAGCCATTGGATAATTGCATGACAATTGGCTTTGAATAAATGTATTAATTGATTCATGCCTCCTTGATTTTTTTATTTTCGATTAATGTAAGTTTTTGGCTTACCTATCACAATTCACATATGTTTGACACCAATAGATGATTACTTGTCTAGGCTTGATTAGGTAGACACTTAGAACACTTTTTTGATCATAATTTAGGATCCAAATTAAGACACAATTAGTTTTAAGTACAGTTGCACCTTAGGTTAATATTTAGGACACTTGAGTTTCACTTTGGCACACTAGAGACTTCATATCTACACACTTACACTTTTTCTTGATAATTTGTGTTTGAGATTGCATGTGTTTTAATATTTTTAAAAATTGTTTTCAACTTTTTTTAATATCCAAATTAATCTTAGATTAATTAGGTAAAGAAAGGTCAAATTTCCAAAATTCATGCAACCAATTTTATTCGGTATGCATATTTGAAAAAAGTTTTAAAATGAATTTTGGTTTTGAATATACATGAATTAAATTTCATAGCTCCAATCAATGGTGTCTTTATGGATGAATTCGTGGAAATTAAAATGGGGTTTAATAGATCCCTACATACAAAGCTTTTCCGAAACATAGTTTTTCATTGAAATTGTGGATAGTTCACTGTACTTCTACATTCGTAAATTCGAATCTGACAACTTAGAGACCCTCTAAAATTTTTATAACTATTCTATAACATTTTATACTCCTTGAACTTGATTTTAAAATCTTGCTTGGTCAAATATGATTTTCTAATTAGAAGATATAAATCAATCTTTCAGAAGGTTCAATTTTCACTCTATTTTTTACTCTTAGTATTGTTTTTGCAAAATTAAATTAATAAATGATCTCTTTAATTTATTTGAACATTTTTATCTTAATTTAGACTTCTTAAATCTAATTTTTGATGCAAAAAATTTTAATAAATAATTTCTGAAATAAGAGATATAGTTTTTTCTTCTTGCAACCACTGGACAAGTTCTCTTCTGGAACTGAGAGAATTTTATTTGATTTTAAATATGTTATGAATGTGATATTTCCCTACAATTATTTTTAGTATAAAATAGACTTATTAAGCTAATTTTTGAATTTTTTTTAATGATTTTGGGACATCTCTAAGTTAATTAGAAAAATCAATTGTTGTATACCTTAAAAAGATGCCCTGTTATGGACCTATTTTCATCATTATGAAATCTGATACTAAATGAATGCTAGCTAAATAATTTGGTCACTTGGATGATAAACTAGACATATAGGATATGTTCTATGAAAAATTCGTGATAAAACTTAACTTCTAGATATTTTTTTTAGATTTATTTTGTAGAGTCTTCTATTATGACTATTTGTAGATTGTTTTGTGAATTAACCCACTAGTGAAAAAATTTGGTATTAATTGGAATATAATTAATTAATTTGGCCTATTATATATTAATCTAGACATGTTAAATATGTTGCCTAATTTTTATTTTGGTGAGATAACCTTTCTTGATATTTATTTGGAGTTTATTTTATGAACCGATAATCTACCCTATTAATGATAATTCCTTTGCTTTTGATAATTTGGTCACCTTTGAACATGCTTGTAAACTTTCCCTAATTTGAGACATGCTAAGTATATATATATATATATATATATATATATATATATATATATATATAGGTTTGGTTTTTTTATTATTCTTTAATCTCATTATTATTATTTGTGAATTAACCTCATTTTTATAGAAGCGTTAATGGTTGCTACTTAGGTACGCTCTCTATCTTCCCATTTCAAAGTTCCATGAATATGTATGTCATTGGAAAATATATCCATGTTTGATATTGACTTTAGGTGCCTTGATGTTCATTTGATTTCCTCTTATAAAATGCATGTTGAGTGATATAATACCTAAACTAACTTTGGTGTTTTGTTATAGCATTTAAGTTATAGATCCAAGTATGCATATCATCCTTTCTTTATGATTGTGGTTTGAATCCTTGTTTAGCATGTTAGAATTAGCAGACTTTTGAAATCATCTTAGCCCATCTAGTTATCCATAATCAATTGACTGATTTCCATGTTCCTCTCATCTTAGCTAGTAAAGACCTCATTAGGGATTAAAGGGGTGCTACCTCTTTGGAAGTACCTTCCTGATAAGTAACCTGATCCTTGGACCCAGACTTGGGTTTTTTGCAAGCAGCTTTTTCAAAAGTCAGGAGTCTTTTTAGGGGTTTTGTTTTTACTTTATTTCCCCTTTAAAAATAAATAAATGTAAGTGGCAATTCCATTTTTTTTTATTTTTATAAAAATCAAATTTTCACTTTAAACAAGCGAGTCTCGCTGTCAAGTGAGGATGCACGTAAAAAATGTAAGTCCACAAATTGGTGACTCCGCTAGGGATTGAACCCAGAATCTCTGGTTTCATAGAAGATCAAGCTTGAACAATAATTGAGGAAAATATGATGTTTAATTGCTCAATTAGAGGGTACCTTCCTTTTAGGCAAGGTGGTTTGATTTGCTTGCTTGATTGATTTGATATCTCAACATGTCTTTATACTTGCTTGTCTTGCATGATTATTCGATTGCCTGTTCACTTTAGCATGATTCATAATCACTTTTGTTTAGTTAGGACATCGATGGTTTGTTGTTTTACACCTGTCCTCTGCATGACTTGTTGCCACATGACTCCCTCTTCTTATGTATGACTGCTTACTGCTTGTTTGTGTGGGACACGTTGGTATCCTCTTATTTCCAAATCCCTAGTCTTTGTTGACCTTGTTTCCCTTGTTCTCATACTTCATGTGAGACTTGTCATTTTAAGATTCTCTTTTGATCAAGCTAGTGGCTAGGAGTGGTCTAGCAAGGGGCTAGATCTATGTTTGGGCGCACTATTGTGGAGGTTGACACATTGATACTGCTTGGAGTCCAATTTTTGAAGACTTGTATAGCCCAAAGCTAGATTTCATGGATACTCATGTTGGGATTGATCCCTTAAAAGTAAGACATGATGTAATAAAGTTAGACTTGACTGTCCTCTTGTTATTCTTTTGGTGTTTTGACATTGATTTGGGCATTCAACCTATGTCTCTTACATTGTGTGATTTGCCCCCAGACGGTGCCAATTTGATTCTGATTCCCGGACTGGTGTTATCAACAAAATTTATAAACCCAAATCACCGTGCACTAGGGTAGCATGGATAGCATAGCATAGTGGCTCTAGGATCATCCACAAGGATGGGTTTTCTTCGTACACGTGACTTTAGTGAAGTTAATGAACTGGTTCTTTTCCTTAAGAAAATTAGCTTTTAAAGAAAATGGAATTTTAGTTGAAAAGGTTGATTTTAAGTTAAACAAAAATAGTAATTGAAGTTAATTATAAAGAGAAAGTCTCTTGGAGCTTTAGGTCACTAGGATCGGGTTCCTTAGGCAAAGGGGGAGATTCCGAATCTTTTCCTTGCGTTGGGGACAATAACATAAAGGATGGTTAGCTCCCGAATCGGTTTTGTATTTAGCAATTAAGACTTGATCCAAAGGGGTCACAAAAAATGGTAGTTGCTTCCCATTAATGGCTTCAAACACTAAAGGCCCTCACCTTGAACCACCTTTGATTCGTGTTTCCCAATTGGTGTCTCAACTGATTCACATCCAGCTGGTGTTCCTTGATTGAGGGAGTAATCAACAAAATTTATAACCTATATCACCATGCATTAGGATAGCTTTAGCTAATATAGGATAGTGGCTCTGGGATCGTTCACTGGGAAGGGTTTTCAACTCACAACTGATACCAATTCAGAGTTAAATTGGTGTTTTTTCATTTCAAGGTTAGCTTAAGAAAAAACACAAACTTTGGTTGAAAAAGGTTTTGTTTCAAGCTAACTAAAAAGAAAGTAATGGAAATTACTTATGAAGAAAAGCATTCCTTGGAGGTTTAGGTTCACAGGGGAGGCTCCTTATGCAAAAACAGAGCTCCGGTCACTTGGTTCATTTCCTCGCATTAGAGAATTAACATATAGTCAATTCTCTAACCGGTGTTGTACAGATGCTTCCCTTTAATAGATTTCAGCACTAATTCCCTCTCACTGATGCAACTTGCAATGGCTCGTGCCTCTCACCTAGCATTTGCCATTCAAGGTGATCATTAACCTTGGACTTCTCTTCTCAAGCTCGCAAGAGATAACTAATGGATGTCTCTTTGGAGTCCAAAAGCTTACCAAGTGTTGGCCATTTTGGAAAATCCTACCTTCAAGTCACCTCCCAAAATCTTGTAAGAGGTAAACTAGTGCATTTCCATGGGCGGAGATCACTTGCCTTACCAAGTGTTGGCTCAGGTGAATTGAAGGTGTTTTAAGTTAACTAAAAACATAGAAATCATTAATGGGTCACACTTTCTCTTCATTAATGGCTGAAACAACAAAACTACCAATTCTTATAGTTGGAACCTTCCTCGGCAACCTTAGCTCCAAGGAACTAAAAGCCTAGCCACTCATTCTCTGAGGAAACTTCCTCAGAGCTTGTTTGGCTAGTAAGAGAAATACAATCAAAATGGGACGGTAAGGTAGAGAAAAGCTCTGAATTTTTCTTCCTTCAAAAACTATACATAAGTTGGTCTCTGAGAACAAACGCCCCGAGAGATCTTTCATGGAAACTTACAAGCATTAAATATGGGTTTATTTACCCTTGTTCTTACTTAAAGACTAAGGAATCCTATGATAGGTGGGTTACAAGGAGAGTTTGGGGATTTAGACATCAAATATCTAAAGCAAAAAAATCTCAAAATGTCGGTCGCAAATATCAGGAAGCTTCAGGAGAATTTCGCAGCTGTGCAAGAGGGCTGCAAAATTTCGCAGCATAAAGGACACCATTTCGCAGCCCAAGGTTGATTTCGCAGTCGTGCGAAATTTGCCTTCAGCTTGGAGTGATCGGCTTCCAATGGCTGTAGCTCCTTCATTTCAACTCTGAATTGCACAACGTTTAAAGCATTGGATTATTGACTTCCTGAGCTTTGAAATGGTATATAGCACGTAGAAAATGGACTCCGAGAAGTGCTCCAAAAGTGTGAAAGAAGACTGCAGCTGCTGTCCTCTATTTTTCTTCAAGATTTCCTTCTCTCTGTTTTTCCTCCTTTTATGTTGTTGAACGACTTTAGCAAAGGGCTATGGAGCTCCAAAGCTTGGTTCTTCATGAATTTGAGCTTTCCATTGCTTTGCCATGGATTCCAAAGAACTCTCCTCAATCTTGGATTGCTTTGGTGATCAAATTACTAACAAAAACACCAAAACTTACACACTTTGATTAGAAATGATTGCACAGGTCCTTAATATGTCAATTGAGTTAAAAGGTAATAACTACTACTCAAAAGTGTTTAAAAGAGTTAATTACAAGCTTACAAAATAGCACTTTCAAGTGGTAATCAACCTTCCAATGGCTCGTACTTGATAACTAATAGACATCCATGGATCTAGCAATAAGCATCCATAGAATTCGAAAAGCTTACCAAGTATTGGCCATTCAAGGTGATTCTAAGGGATTTAAAGCTAAACTTTGAAATAAAAACCATTAATGGTTACCAACTACCCTCATTTAAAGCAAGGAAAACTCCTACCTTTACATTCGGGTCTTTCACCTAGCTTCCATCACTCCAAGAAACGTAAAACTTAGCCACTCATCCCCTGAGAAATCATCCTCAGAGGTTGTTTGGCTAGAAAGAAAATGAAAACAAAAAGAGAAGGAAAGGCAGAGCAAAGGCTCTGTATTCTATTACGAGAATTTTTACAAGTGAATATTTCTATCCAGTCTTTTCTTACAAAAGAGGCAAAAGAATATATAGAGAGGTTTTTTCCAACTTCCTAACCAAGAAATCCTATCATTGGTGGATTACAAGGAGAAAATAGGAAATTACACAAATATTTGGAGATAAAAATCTAACTGAGTCAGTGCATAGGAAGATTTCGCATACCATGCTAAATTTTGCATGGTATGCGAAATTCCTTTTGTTGCTGCAGCTTGTGCTTTTGCAAGGTGTGCAAAATTTCGCACAGGGTGCAAAATTGTCTTGCACTCAGTCCTGTAGCTGTCTCCTCTTCTTGATTTTCACATAGCATGCGAAAGTTTCGCATAGCCATGCAAAACTGCTTCATGTTAGATTTCTTTCTCTTTTTATCTTCCTTGCATCTCTGATTGGCTTGGCAACCTATTTTCAAGCTTGACAAAGGCCATGAAGTGCTCCAAAGCTCGGGTTTTCAACTTGCATTGCCATGGATTGCACAAAATTCTCCCTCATTATTGGCTTGTTCCAATGATAAAAAAGCTACCAAAAACACTAAAACTTGCAAAAAACTTATTAGTAACCCTTGCTAGGTTCCTTAATGTGCCAATTGAGTTAAAAGGTATTAACTACTACTCAAAAGTGTTTTAAAACAGTTAATTTCAAGCTATAAAAGAGCACATTTTGAGTAGTAATCATTGTATATGACTTGGGTGCATTAGTAATTGCATAGAAGATACAAGTCATGGGTTCCTTGTAAGAAGATAAGTTATCCACAGTTGGTTCATGAATTTGGGCAATCCAGTAGAGATTATAGTGCACCACCTCCTAATTTGAGGGATGACTTGTCTTGGCCTTTGGGATGAGTTTCCCATGATGAGTGCACTAGTGTATGTGATGCACACTAAACAGGACCGATGGTGAATCATAATGCAAGGCTATCAATTGTCATGATTTCCTAAGCTACTATACTACATGAACTCTCAACCTTGAGAGGGTATTGAGCTTGTTCCAAAATCAACAAGAGGCTTTAATCTATGGGTGAAACCTTAAAGTGGTCATATATCCTTATGAATTAGGTCACTGTTGATGGAGGTTGGCGGCAATAGGTATTCTCGATAAAGGCACCATGATATTTCATGGGATTGAGACAATGTGTCCTCTTAGGTGATCCAAAGGACATGTGATCATACAATATATGACCACAGTAATTCCTTTAGTGAAATTTAACATATGCTCCTTGGAGTTAGAGTATGTCATTTGATCACACAATAACTGAGATTTGTAACTTAAGGATTTGAAAGGTAATCTTGATAGGTGATAGCACTACTTTGTTAAATTATGGACACCAATTCATAGGGAGTTTGCATGTAGTGGATAATAGGTCACAGACCCAAGCATTGAGTGTATTGTTGTTATTTAAATAGGATACTATAGTTTAGTTGATTATATGTAGTGGCATGTTGAATAAACTTCAAAATTGGATTTTAAGGGAGCCAATACTCCTATGGGTCCTAGTGGTCTCCACTTTGAGCTCATATACCTTGTTGGCATGGATTATGAGGGTCGAATTGGCTCTAGGTTCACTTTTGTGCATAAGGACGTTTTTGTAATTATACAAGGTGCACATGAGTAAATGAACAAGGTTTTTGAATTGTGCTAATTGAATAATTAGTAGGTCCTATTGGTTAATTAATCAATTAGGATCCATTTTGGGCTAGATTAAGTAACCTAAGCCCATATTGGCTCAAGTCACTTAAGCCTAGTTAGGATCCCTATAAATACGCCCTAGAGGTTAAGGTTTCTATAACTTTTATCTTCCACTATCCAAAGAGAAAGAGAGCCATAGCCTCCACTCTCCTTTCCTCCCACTCGGAAGTGTGCCAAGAACATGGTTGAGTCATCAAATAGAAGATCGTGGGTTTACGAGACTTCCAACAACTTCAAGGTCATCTTTAACACTTGGAATTTAAGGTTTGGGAACATCCAAACCTAAAGGTTAGTAATTTAATTCTAAAATATCAATTTTTAAAAAAATTGGTATTGCTTTCATTTCTTAGATCTAAGATGCTAGGAAATTCATCTATTGAGAACTATTTTTAAGTCACATGTAGTCTGATAGAAATTTTGTACATTCATTATGTATTAGATGAAGATGCCAAATCAATAAACTTATCCACTTAGAACATATCAATATTTATTGTGCATTAGACGAAGATATGAGTTCAACTATGTTGTCCACTTAGAAAATATCAATATTTATTATGTAATAGGTGAAGATTCCAACTCAGCTATTTTGTTCACTTAGAAGTATTTTATTTGATCTGCTTATAAAACATGAATATATATTGTGCATTCTGGGGAGATTTGAAATATTCTTTGTCTACTTAGAACTATTCTAAGTCATGTGGGACCTAATAGAAAATATAACCATTCATTATGCATTAGGTATAAAGACTCCAAATTAATCAGCTAACTAACTAGTCTACATACTTATTACTATTTTAGGTTCTCTCAACATATAAATATTTACTATGCATTAATAGATGGAGATTTAATTTTAAATAAGTCGTCCATTTGGAAAATATGAATTTTCATTATGAACTAAGTGGAGATTTGAAATTAGCCAAGTTATCACTGTCCATGTAGAACTAGTTAAGTGGGGCATAAGTTTTATCTTTTATGTCAATTTTGAAGGAATTTTGATTTTTAAACCATTTGATTTCAAGCTCAACTTCTCATATTATTAAAATAGACAAGAAACATAGTATTTAGCATGGTTCTATAAGAGGGGGAGAAGAAATTAATACACTATATTATAAAGACTAATTCAATATAAAACTCTCAAATATTAAAGTCTTCTTACAAATTTCTCTAAAAAAATTAATGGTCAAATTGAAATTTTTATTAATTTAAGAAATAGGGTACAATATCTCTATCTATCCTCTAATTCTCCTTTATAAAAGGAAATAATATTGATACGAGGACTTAAGTATTGAATCTTAGGTTGAAAATATTTGAGGTTTGATTTTTGAAGGACTTTGAATATGTTCTTGATGAACATTAAACCTTCAAACTTTTTCTCAAAGAATTTTCAAACCTTTGAATTTGAACTTGAAGAATATTTGAATCTTCTAACTCACATTTAAAGGTCTAAGACAAGGCTTGAAGGGTTGTTGAAGCTTGTAAGCAATCTCTCTAAATCCATTTTTTTTTATAATCTTTTACGTTGTCTTTTGACTTCTCTTTGGATTTGCCTTTAGAGATCTAGAATGGATGTTATTTATGAGAAACAATTATATTTTAGGGTTTCTACGTGCCAACATATAATATGTCCAAATTGCTAAGAGTTATTTATTTTCTACCTTAGATTTTTATCTTTCTTTTTAAGAGTACGGGCAAATAAATCATTTTTATTTATTTTTTATTTCCTTTGATTTTAAAAATATTTAAACTTTGTTTACGTTATACCTATTTTTCAAGTGATCATAATAAGACATGATGTAACAAAGTTAGACTTAACTATCCCCTTGCTATCTTTTTGGTATATTGACATTAATTTGAGCATTTGACCCATGTCTCTTACATTGTACATGACTTGAGTGCATTAGGAGTTGCATAGAAGATACAAGTCATGGGTTCCTTCTAAGTAGATAAGTTGTCCACAAATGGTTCATGGATTTGGCCAATCCAATAAAGACTGTAGTGCACCACCTCCTAATTAAAGGAATGTCATATCATGGCCGTCGAGATGGGTTTCCCATGGTGAGTGCACTAGTGTATGTGATGCACACTAGACAGGACCTACAGTGAATCATGATGCAAGGCTATCAATTTTCATGATTCACCAAGCTACTATATTGTATGGATTCTCAACCTTGAGAGGGTATTGAGCTTGTGCCAAAATCAACAAGAGGCTTTAACCTATGGGTGAGACCCTAAAGTCACCCTATGGATTGGGTCACTATTGATGGAGGTTAGTAGCAACAAGTATTCTCAATAGAGGTACCATGATATCTCATGGGATTGAGACAGTGTGTCCTCTTGAGTGATCCAAAGGACATGTGATTATGAAATTCGTGGCCATAGTAATTCATTTAGTGGAATTTGACATATGCTCCTTGGAGTTAGAGTATGTCAATTGATCACATAATAAGTGGGATCTATAACTCAAGGTTTTGAGAGGTAATCTTGATAGGTGATGACACTACCTTGTTAGATTACAAACACCAATTCATAGGAAGTCTACATGCAGTGGATAGTAGGTCACAGATCTAAGCACTTGGTGTCTCATTGTAATATATATAGGATACTAGAATGCAGTTGACTCTTTGTAATGGGATATTGAGTCAATTTCTAAATTTGATTATGAGGGAGCCGATACTCTTATGGGTCCTAGTGGTCCTCGCTCTAAGCTCATATTTCTTGTTGGCACAGCTTATGAGGGTTTGATGAGTTTTTAGTTCGCTTTTGCATATAAGGGCATTTTGGTAATTACACAAGGTTGCACAGGGATAAGTGAGTGATATCTTTGGACTAGGCTAATTGATTAATTAGGCTTTGTATGGTTAATTAATCAATTATTAACCTTTTTGGGCTAGATTAAGTGACCCAAGCCTATGGTAGGCTTAAGTCACTTAAGCCCAATAAGAAGCTTATAAATATCCTTTTAAGGGTTAGGGTTTCATGGTCTTGCCATTCTCCCTTTTCAATCCAAAAAGAAAACCCTAGCCTCCACCCTTGAGATCTCTACCATCTTAATGCCTAGATACAATGAAGAGTCATCGGGTGGAAGATCTTGGGTGTATGAAAAACTCACTAGAATCACAGAAGCCACATGCATGAGAATTGCACAGGTCGCATGCACAGGAATTGCACGCAATGTGCACAGGCCATGTGCACGGGAATCGCACGAGACACGCACATCGGTAGCAACATGAGGACCGATTCTCTAGTTTTTCTGGGCATGTTCTTCACCGCAAGGAATTGATCTAGGAACATTCAGATCTAGGTATGAGAACTTTTTCTCTAGATCTTTATCCTAATATGGTTTTTAAAGTCATTGTTTTTTGTTGTATTAGATCTAGAGATCCTTAGTGATAGATGCATGCACTCTATGAGATCTAGGGCATGGGAATGAAGTAATCCAGGGTTCCCAACATAGTAAGATTTCTAACATTCTGAAAACTTCATCAAGAAGCAGTCGATGGAATTAAAATTGAAACAAGTTCATTGATTTCAATAAGATTCAGTTCCATCAAAATTTCCTATAAATAGTCATTAAGTTTATTACAAGGCAAAGTGGATTAAAGCATAATAGAGTTGAAAATATCAAGAGCAAGAAGAGTGCTACTACAAAAAGCCTTCTTGGTTCATTTGTATTTCTTTCCTTTCAAAAAATATTTCCTTTGTAATCAAAACCTTCCTTTGTAATCAAAGTGTGTATCAAGTTTAAGTTTCAGATTCAAACTCTCTATATCAAGGTATCATGGTATCATTTTCAATACAAAAGTTTATATCATATTCCATTTTTGTATTTTATTTTATACTTTAAATTATATTTGTAGAAGTTATATTTTGATTTATTAACTATTTTATGTCCTAGGTTAAAATGTTATCAGAACCAAGTTCTGCTTAAGAATTGGCTAATATTACAACTTAGAAAAGTCTGTAATCATTGATTGAGGCCTAAGTTAGTTCAAACTGAATTTTTTGTGAATGGTTTGGTCAACCTAGATAGCATTGTCTCAAGAATAGAAGTGTAAGTTCTATGTTAATCCGCTTATGGTGGTCCTTGTTCAAAAAATTATTTGAATTTAACAAAGCATTAGATTGTGATTATTTTATGTGACAATGAATAATATTATAAGGAAATTAAGTAGATTTAGTTAACAATCATTAAAACATTCATCCATGATTCAACAACCAAAAATAATTTCAACAGTAACCATAAAACTATGTTCACAACCATATATATAATATAATTTATTGTTGACTGTAACACTTATGGAATTCTTATTTAAGGAATGAGTGTTGTTTGGCATACTCACTATGGCAATACCAAAGTTGACAAAACTTCTTCTTCAAGAATAGGAACTTTTGGAGTAATGTTTGAAATATTTGAAAAATTTTGTAATTGATTTTCAATTTGAATAATTTCTAAATCTAACTTTAAATTATTAATATTAGTTTGATTAGATGTACATCAATCTAAATTTTATGGTTTAATCAATTAAATAAGAACCAAGTGACTTAAGCCCAAGGGCCCTAGTTGTTAAAGCCCATCACATGTCTATATAAACCCATTAGGGTTTAGGGTTTGACATACCTAGATCTTTTTCAGAAACCCTAGCCTTTATGTTCCTCAAGAGAGAAGACCACTCTACTCTTTGTGCCTAGATCATTGAAGGAGCCATTAGATGGACGACAAATAACGTCTTTGAGAACTTCACCAAACTTGGACAATAAAGTTTAGGAATATCCAAAGTAAGTTTTTTAAAACTTAAAGCTTCAAATATTGATTTTATTTCGCTTTCACTTCACATGATCTAAGATGCCAGCAATATGTATCTTGATTTTCTTTTTTTTTTTTATTATTATAATTTACTTAATTATTGGAAGCCAAATGTTGCACATTTGAAGATTAGATTAAATATTTTATTGCTTGAAAATATCTAATCATTAAAGGATAGTAAAAAATCATTTATAACATGATAGATATTTAGTTGAATGGTTTTTATTTCTAAAATCAAGATAAAAGTCACTTTTTTCTTTGAAAACATCTCTATGTACTCTTGGACCTACTATTATTGTTCATGACTATCAAAACCATAAAAAAATGTATCTTAAAACATGTGAATTTGAGTGGTTATGAAAAGATTGTTGTAAAAATCATGGATTAAGTTAGGCATCATTTTACACTTGCTCATTTCATTCGCATCTATAGTTGCTCTTTTATTTTCAAATTTTAGTTTTCGTGGCTAATTGCTTTCTCTAATTGTTTTATTTATTCTTGGTTTTTTTTCTTATATACTTTTTGTCAAATACAAAATTTTTAATCATGATTTCTTTTTAGTTGCTATATCTTAAAGCTTGATTATAACCTTTAACTCATTTTTAAACCCAAGAAATTTTCATTTCCTTACCTTTGTATGAAGTTTTGTTCTTTCTTCCCCCCACACATGGACATAAGTAGAATAATGAATATTTTAAGAACTATTAATTAATTGGTTTATTTTGCCATTATTCTTTTGAAATGGAATATGGAGACCAATTAATTATGTTATTAATAGATTGAATTGACAACTTTTATCTACAAATTCTTTGGAATCCAATGTTCAATGTCATACAACTAATGTGTTCCATTAGTATTTTCTTCATTCTTTTGGTCACTTCATTTTGCTATAGAATTCCTTTACATGTTAAATGTCGAATGATCCCAAAATTCATATAATACTTTATAAACTCCTTAGTTTGAAATACTTTATCTTCTTGTTGTTTGATTTTCAACTTTTATCTTCTATATTTTCAATAACCCAAAGACTTCTATTTATGCTTTATAAACCGAATTTATAATTTTCTTGAATAGACATTAATGAACTAAACAAAATAATATGTATTACTAATGGAAAGAATTAGGGTAGGATTCGAAGCATCAAAACAAATATAATTAAGATTATTATACATTAGCTTGTATGAAATGCTAACTTGAATTAACTTTATGCAACTTTTCAAATACACAAAATTCAAAAATGAAATTTATATTGTTTCTCACCTTTTAACAAACTCCTCTAATATAATTCCATTATTTCATTTACTTATATGTTTGTGTTTCATGTGCCATAATTTCATATCATTTGAATTTCACTTTACTCTTATAGAGTCTAACTTTGTTGTTATAGAAAATGTAACTCCATCTAAAATAAGGCTGCCCACAAAGTTATATAAATTTCGTTTTGCTGCTTCCAATTTTCCATATCTAGTTGTATAATTACGTCCTAATACATTCTGATGCTCTAAGGGAAATTATAGTTTTCTCAAATTAATAATATGCTTAACACTTGTAAGGGTTCTCATGACTCCACCAAACATTTTTAATTTTTTATTCTTATTTTGATAGTCTTACATATGGCATACTGCCTACCAAAATAGTGCCACAATCACATGCTTTATACCTATAAAATTAGTCTTTATAAGGCATGTATGGTAAAACATGAAGTCACTACTACAAAAAATATATATAATGACACTTTCCTCCTTGACGCTTTTTAAAAGCATCAATATTTAGCATAAGTGGTAACACATCTTGGTACGTTTTAAAGGCTCGATTAGTAACAGCGTTTTGTGGGGGAGTAATGAGGCTTCTATTCAACGATGTTTTTTATGAGCATCATTTATTAGGGAATTCTTAGATATCATGGCGCTTTATTTAAGCATCATTTAATAATTCCTTCCTTATCGCTTTTTGAAAGTGTCATATTCTGAAAAATTGTATATAATTTGAAGAAATTTGTGCCAAACACAAGTTCTCACACTAGTCATACCACCCAAAGATCTACGAATGCTCACATCCTCATCTACGAATACTCACACCCTTATCTATCTCAGATCAAAGGACACTCACATCCTGAAAAGCTATTAGCCATCTTGATCACCCTAACCTTTACTCTCAACCATCTTTGGTTACCCTAAGCCCCGTTAGAGCAACTTTGTCCTCACTATCACCGATGACCTCATATGCCCAAATCCTAAGTCTCTTCTTTGTCTATTCTCATCATAGCTGTTGAGAGTTTCTAACCCCAAAATAGAGAAGCTTCAAATCCACCACCAATCAACTAGTTAGCAAATGACATCAAACTTTTTCTAAGCTTGAAACAGAGAAGCACAATGGTAACTCTCCCCTTTTATTTTATTATTATTATTTTTTTAGGGTTTACGTAAGGTTAGGGCTTGTATGAAGATTGCTTCGTATGTGTTTTTCCTCATTTTTATGTTTTACTCTTTTGGTTTGTTGTTTCTAAAATCTATTGATGTTGATTTGGGTAGGTTTTTTTTTTTTTTTTTTTTTTTTTTTAATTTTGGATTCATGTGTTTGTGATTTTTGAAATTTAGTTTCCTTATTAATGTTTTAGGATTGAGTTTAAAATGTATTACATGGTTTTGATTGTTATTTCAATTGCCCTTGAAACCTAAGGAATCCCAAATGCCCAAAATCCATCCAGATAGGATAATGAAAAAGGGGAAACTCTGAACCAGCCAAAGCTACAACATTTTTGACATGTTACGGATGATTCACTACCATTCATTATATTAAGAGGGAAATAGGGACCTCACCAGAGAGTCTAAGGAGCCAGTCACTATTGTCGGGAACCAACTTTTTTTCACTTCCTCTACCACTTCCAAGCTCGTCCTTGAATGCATAATGTCGCAACCAGTTAGTAATTTAATATACACATTGCAAATGTTTTTAGCTTTAAATTGGTCAATTATCTCATTTATATGGTTGTTTTCTTTTTTATTTTTGTTTCAAGAAGTAAATGTAATTACACTTGGGAGGTTTTCACACAACAATGAATCATTGAACGGTGGGCAAACCTATAGTGGGTCTTTCACAGAAAAAACAAACAACCCACCAGTTTTTTCTCCATTAAGGTCATGCATATTTCTTTTAATCCCTAGGTTGATTTCTAGTTTAGTTTTCTACTTCCTGGGACACTGATATCACATCAGGGTTTGGGCTTCAAAGTTGAGTGAGAACCAAGGAGAACAAAGCTTTTACTGCTACAAAAAATACCCAGAGCCCTTAGGATTGTTTTATCATTATTCTTCCAATAAAACAATAACATTATCATTTTTTTTCTTTCTTTTTTCTTCTTTGAGGTGGGATATATAGCTAGGGGAGTTTCTTTAGATTCTAAGGTTCATGACTTATGGGCATTGGCTTGAGCTATAGACTGTACTATGTCTAAGATTCAAGGTTTGAAAACTATTGCTTGGTTGAGCAATCAAAAAACTTCAGTGAAGTTTAGCTCAACTTTAAAAGATGATAAAAAAGGAATAAAACATTGATATTATCTTGTGTTATGTTGATATTAATTGTTTTTAGTGAATAATAATTGGTTGGTGATGGTACCTAATGGGGATTTGTAGACCCTCCATTTTGTTCTCCTAGAACATGTCTTTTTACATGTTTGTTTGGTACTTTACAGTAGTTCCTTGGTGGTCCATTGCTACTCATACTACTTACCTTTTTTGAGTCACCTCGGAGACTCTGGTTGAGGGATTATCCGATCCCTTATTGTGATCCTTGGCAATCTTGATTTAGATTTAGGATTTTTCCTTTCTTTTTAGGATAGCTTTTAGGTGCACTTTAGGTTAGACTTAGTTAGGCCCACCTAGTCTCACCCTAGGCCCGTATACGTATACCCGGCCCATTAGGCACCACCTTGGACCCATTTAGATGCAGTTAGCCGACTTAGGCTCACTTAGGCACGCTTTTAGACTCACTAATTTTTGCATAACTTGCATGGTTGCATGAATTGTATGACTTGTGTAGCCTACATGGCTTTCTTTTCTTATTATTTTATTTATTATTTTTGTTTTATTTTATTATATTATAAGTTTTCTACCTCATATTTCTTGGCCTTTCTTTTTTGCATGAGGAACGGGCTGCCATCTATTTGGAAAGAGGATCACAAGAATTTTCGAGAAAAGAAAGTGGCAGAGATTTTTTATAGAATAAGAAAAGGATAAGGAAAGAAAGATTGTGGTATGGAAGGTCATCCGAAGGAGATTAATTGATGGAAAATTTTTTAGAGGGGGGACAGGTTATAAAAGAAGACTCATAGGGTATCTTGAGGAGATAGTAGAAACGCGAATCAAAAAATCAGTGGAGGCTGAAAAAAAAAAAAAAAAACATGATCACGCTGCTAGTAGAGTTCTAGAAAAAGCAAGACTGTCACTCATTGAGTCGGGACCATTGGGAAGATCATGATACTTACATAGAGAATCACAGTCTCGGACTCTAAGGAATAGATCGGATAATCTGGAGGGTCCACAGCCTATGCACATGATCAATATCCCTTGAATGCATGATGATAGGAATGGTCACAATCTTGACATACACAATCCACTATTGAAAGACAACATGCACAAATGTATGAAGATGAGCAGATGCACAAGCCACCATTAACCTACACCTTCGCATACAAGTTTGCGCCTTTGTGAGAGAAGTGTTGCTATTGAAGAAGCAGCTGCATCCTTGAGACAATCTGTGCACAAGGAGAGAGGGAATCGACAGGACACTAGAGGTAAAAATAAGGATTCGGAGTTTTTTGAAGGGTGTTTTGTGGGAAGCCAAGCATACTCTTGCTTTAGAGGAAGACCTTTAGGTACCATATGGACCTCCCACAGATGGCCATCCTCCAACCTAAAAAGGTGCATTGGGATGTCGTGAATAATTCAAAAGGGGAAGAAAGTTTTAGTCTGTACCTATTGAACTGGAACCATGATAGTCAATGCATGTTCCTATTGATGTTTTAATAGAAACAAATGCAAAAAATGATTGGGCCACGGTGGGAAGTCTTGGAATATCACATTGGTATTGGAAAGCGTGTCCTTGGTGCTATGTTTGTTGACTTTGAGTCCATTGTCATTGATGAGGTGAAAAGAGGGAATATATCATCGACTTCTCCATTCAAGATAGTGGCACTTCTCTAGCCAAATTTTGAATTATACTGTGGTTGATGCTTATAGAACAGGGGAATTTCTTTGGTGGTTCCATTTAGCATGGAGCTACATCTTGTAACTTTTTCTGTCCATTGGAGTCCTTTTTGGGGTTATGGGACTTGGAGCTCTTTCAGTCTTAGTCCCTCTCTTCATTTGTGGATTTCTTAATGTGCCACTTGCAAAGATACTGAAAAACCTGCCAAACCGAACTCATGATGGCTCAAGATCGGCCACTCAGATCTACTTCAGAGATCCTTAACAGTGTGAAAGTCATCAAGTTACAGTCATGGGAAGATAAGTTCAAGAACTTGATTAAATCTCTTTGAGAAGTTGAATTCAAATGGTTAGTTGAAGCACAGTACAAGAAGTGTCATAATACTGTACTGTACTAGTTATCTCCAACCATTGTCTCCTCGATTATCTTTGTGGGATGTGCCCTTTTAGGCGGCCCATTAAATGCGAACACCATATTCACCATTCTTGCGACCCTGAGGTGCATGGGAGAACCTGTCAGAATAATATCTGAGGCTTTATCTGCTTTGATCCAAGTCAAGGTCTCCTTTGATTGGCTCAATGCCTTTTTGCTGGATGGTGAGCTCAAAAGTGAGGAAATAAGCTAGGTTACATGGCTAAATTCAGGTCACAGTGTCAAAATAAATGCAAGTAAGTTCAGTTGGGAACCAGAATCAGCCATTGTGACCCTCAGAGAAGTAAATTTGACAGTATAATGGGGGTATAAAATAGCGATTTGCGGACCAGTTGGGGTAGGGAAATCATCACTCTTACATGCTATACTTGGAGAGATACCAAAAATTTTAGGAACTGTTTATGTATTTGTTTCCATTGCCTATGTTTCTCAAACTTCTTGGATCCAATGTGGGACGATTCGTGACAATATTCCTTATGGAAAACCAATGGACACAACCAAATATGAGAAAGCCATAAAAGCATGTGAGTTAGATAAGGATATAAACAGTTTTGACCATGGTGATGAAATAGAAATCGATTAGAGAGGGCTTAATATGAGTGAAGGACAGAAGTAGAGGATTCAACTTGCATGAGTTGTCTATAATGATGCCGATATCTACCTCCTGGATGATCCTTTTAGTGTATTAGATGCACATACAACTGCAATTCTTTTCAATGAACGCGTCATGGTTGCTTTTGCTCATAAGACTGTCATTCTTGTGACTCATCAAGAGGATTTTCTCCCCGAAGTTGATAAAATTCTGGTCATGGAAGCTAGACAGATAACTCAATTAGGAAGTTATGAAGAGCTATTGACATCTGGGACAACGTTTGAGCAGCTTATAAATGCACATGAGAATATAGTAACAGTATTGGAATTTTCAAATGATGAACAAGTAGAACCTCAAAAATTGGATCAGAACCTGCTAGAGAAGTCTCATGGATCTCTCTCCACCAAAGAAAACAGTGAAGAGGAGATTTCTATGAAGGGTTTGTCTTGGGTTCAGCTCGCTGAAGAGGAAGAGATAGAGATTAGTGCTGTTGGGTGGAAGCCATTCTTGGATTATCTCCTCGTCTCAAAATGGAATGCTCTTAATGCCTTTAGGCATAATAACTAGTTTAGTTTTATAGTCCTCCAGGCAACTTCTTCTTATTGGCTAGCACTAGGCATTCAGATTCTGAACATCAGCAACACCTTGCTAATTAGAGTTTATACTACAATTTCAACACTTAGTGTTGTATTTGTGTATCTAAGGTCTTTTTTTGCTGCCCCTCTAGGATTAAAAGCTTCTAAAGCCCTTTTTGCAAGCTTTACCAATTCAATTTTCAATGTTCCAATGCTATTCTTTGACTCTACACTAGTTGGGCGTATTTTGACCCAAGCTTCTTCAAATTTCAGTGTTGTGGATTTTGATATACCTTTCCACATTATTCTTGTGGCAGCAACTAGTATCGAACTTATAACAACCATTGGAATTATAGCCTCAGTCACATTATCCTTGTGGTTGCTGCAAACTATGTTCAGGGGTATTATTTCGCCTTTACAAGAGTGCTAACAAGGATCAATGGAAGACAAAATCTCTTGTTATGAATTATGCAGCTGAGACATCCCTTGGAGTGGTCACTATAAGGGCCTTCATGATGATAATCTTGAACACTTTAAGAAGCATTGGGGTAGAGGTCATCCTATGATAGTCAGTAATGTCCTTCGGGGTATGTCGGATTGGAGTTGGGATCCAATTGTTATGTTCTACACTTACTTGGAAAGGAGCAATGCCAAATCTGAGAATTACAAGAAAGTTGTTAAAGCTAGCAGTTGCTTGGATTGGTGTGAGGTAGAAATTGGTATTAAGTAGTTTTTTATGGGATCTCTGAAGGGGTAGAAGCATACAAATGCATGGCAAGAGAAGGAGAAATTGAAGGGCTAGCTTTTTTCCCATTTAAAAATAACCTTAAGTGTGGCTCTATAGCCGAAACAGTGGCATATGACCTAGTACTTGAAGTTGCCATGGAAATTTTGTATTTCATCTGTGATACCAAAGTGAATATTTCAGATTGGTCCAACTGGGAATCAGAAATTAATGGCAGTCTTTGATGATAGTTGCAGAAAGTTTCAGGCTTGTTCATGAAAAATCACATACATATATTGATTATTGTGACTCCCAAGGTTTCTGGAGTTAGAAAGGAAGTGCCAAATAACTCACTGGAGACAAGTTCATAAGGAAGAGTGCCAACAATTAGAAACCTACAGCCTCAGTATATCTCTTAAGGCTGTTGTAATTGAAGAAACTGTTCATGAGACGGTCTCAGTTGATGATGGCATGGGCTCACAGTTCTATGGTTCTAGTATGAAGCAGGCTGCTCTGGAGAATGCTTCAAGTAATATAATTAATCCTTAATTTAGCATTGGCAAGCCTGCCACCAATGCTTATTCCAGTATTGATACATCATGAATTACCACCATGGAGATTCTTAGGATCAATCGGGTTGAAGATGGGAGAGATACTTATAGGCATAGAATTTTTGGAGGGGAATCCACATCAAAAGGAGAAATATCTTCCAAGGAAATAGGCTGCTCATTCATAAGGAGACATCTAAGGAGGGAATCACTAAATTTTTATAAGGAAAAGACGACTTTTTGTTTTTTAGGAAGCAGAACCATCAGAATTTTTTAAGAGGACATGCATCAGATTCAAAAAAAGAGGTTGTAACTTTTGAGAGAGGGTAAACTGCCATAGCACCATATTGAGCACCACGCTCAGATGACATGGGAGAAAGAAAAATGAATGAATTAGATGAACTCTTGAGCAAAGACTTGAAACTTCGAAATGAGTGGCAGCAAGGGAATCAGATCTAAAATTGGATTTTGCCCGCTTCACCACAATCTTCTGTTGATGATTTGAGTTATGGTTATGAGAAACAAGACCTATCAATAATCTACAAAAGACTCCTCATACAACCACCAGCAATGGAGTCCCAATCACACTCTCAGATCTCACTCCATCTTGGCCACCTTGCTGCACACCTCTTCCTCTATTCATTTCTTTGATTGGTAATTTACTACTTTAAATCGAATTTTCAAATCATTTTTCAATCAAATAATCCCAGCTTCGAAAAACCCATCTTTAGATCCCTTCTATACTCTAAAATCCATATTTTAATAAATGTGTTGTCATTTTCCTTCTAGCATGCATTTTCACTATTTCCTTAAATTTTCAACTAATTTTCTTGATTTTCTTGATTTTTTTTAACAAGCATGAACAAACTTCATGATTCCTAATAATGGAATTCATTGAACCAATTCATGCAAAAGCAATTAGGGCTTTGGTGGGGGCCCGACATTCATGATATTTTCTTCAATATAGCTTGTTTGATATTTGATTGATTGTGCTTCCTCTTTATGGTACATGAGATTATTTCACATCTATTATTGAACTAACCTTGTTCCTCACTTTAGCGCTCAACTCGTTGTCCAAGTATGCTCTCTACCACCATACTTTCTAAAATTTCACAAATACGCATGTCATTGCCCTTGTTTGGTGTCATACTTGATTGTCTTGATATTTATTGATTGTTTGATCATCTTCGATAAAAATGCATGTTGTGTGTCATATTTCTAAACTAACCTTTAATTCCTTTTGATGGTGCTTAAGAAATGGTTCAGGATTGCACCCTAACTCTCGTTTATTGTGATTTGATCTTGTTTGGCATGCTATTTTTTGAAATCACCTTAGTCTACTTAGGTATCAATAATTAATCAATTAATTGTCATATTTCCCTCAACTTAATTAGTAAATACCTTTATAGGGCTTAGAGGGGTGCTACCTCTTAAAGGTACCTTCCTAATAACTTGATCCCCAGACTTAGACTCGAGTTTTTCAAAGACACTCTTTTCCAAAAACTATGGAGTCATTTTTTAGGGTTTTATTTCTTATTTTATTTTCCCTTTAAAAGAAAATAAAATAAGTCGAGACTCCGACTTTTCCAAAACAAATTTTTCACAAGTAAAAGTGAGTCTTGTCGATCGAGTGGGGGCGCATGTGAAAAATACGGGTCCATAAATTGGAGACTCCACTAGGGATTTTGAGGGTCAAGCTTGAACACTAGTTGAGAAAAATGTGGCGTTTAATTGGTCGATTAGAAGGTACCTCAATTTCTTTTAGGCAAGGTGATTTAGTTTGCTTGCTTGTTTGGTTTGCTATCTTTATACTTGTTTATCTTGCACGATCACTTGATTGCTTGCTCATTGTAGCATGTTTCACTCTCACATATGTTAGATAGGACTTTAATTATTTAATATTTATCCGCTTCGCATGACTACTTGTTGTATGACAACTCTTCCACTTGCATGATTGTATGAATGCTTGTCTCTATTCACTATCTCACTTTAAATCTTAGGTTTTTCGGATGCACCCATGATTACTACTCAAAAATGCTATTTTTTTAAGCTTGTAATTAACCCTTTTAATCACTTTTGAGTAGTAGTTATCACCTTTTAACCCAATTAACATATTAAGGACCTTTGCAATCAATTCTAATCAAAATGTGCAAGTTTTGGTGTTTTTGTTAGTATTTTGATCACCAAAGCAATCCAAGATTGAGGAGAGTTCTTTGGAATCCATGGCAAAGCTTTTGGAAAGCTCAGAAACATGAAGAGCCAAAGCCTTGAAGCTTTAAAGTCCTTTGCCATAAGCAAATCCGGAATGCAAGGAGGGGAAGCAAAGAGAAATCTGCCATGAAGCAAAACAGAGGACAACAGCTGCAGTCTTCTTGGCCACTTTTGGAGCACTTCCCAAAGTCTAATTTCTACATGCTATATACTATTTCAAAGCTCAGGAAGTCAAGAATCCAATTCTTCAAACGGTGTGCGATTCGGAGTTAAAATGAAGGAGTTACAGCCATTGCAAGCAGATCACACCAAGCTGAAGGTAGAATGTTGCACGACTGCGAAATCAGCCTTTGGCTGCGAAAATGTTGTCCTTTTGCTGCGAAATTTCGCAGCCATTTTGCACAGTGCCGCGGTATCCTCTTGAAGCCACCCGATAGCTGCAACCGACATCTTGAGATATTTTTGCTTTAGATATTTGATGTCTAAATTCCCAAACTCTCCTTGTAACCCACCTATGAGAGAATTCCTTAGCTAGGAAGGTTGGAAAAACTTGCCTATATATTCCCTTGCATCCGTTGTAAAACACATCTCGGGAGCTTTTCCAGAGACCACCTTGTATAGTTTTTGAAAGTGATATATACAGAGCCTTGCTCTCTTTTTCCCTCTCGTCTTTGTTTTCTCTTTCATTTTCTTTCTAGCCAAACATCCTTTGAGGATTTTTCCTCAGAGGATGAGAGGCTAGACTATTTTGTCTCTTGGGTGAAGGAAGCTAGGTAAGGTGCCGGCTACATGAGGGTGAGTTTTTGTTGTTTCCATTTTTAATGAAGAGAAAGTGTGACCCGTTTATGGTTTTTATCTTTTTAGTTAACTTAAAACGCCTTTGAATCACCTGGGCCAACACTTGGTAAGGCAAGTGGACTCCGTCCATTGAGTTTCACTAGTTTACCTCTTACGAGCCTTTGGGAGGTGATTCAGAGGTAGGATTTTCTAGACCAGCCAACACTTGGTAAGCTTTTGGACTCCAAGGAGACATCCATTAGTTATCTCTTGCGAGCTTTTGAAGGATAATCCAAGGTTAAAGATCCCCTTGAATGGCAAATGCTAGGTGAGAGGCACGAGCCATTGCAAGGTGTATCAGTGAGAGGGATTTAGTATTGAAACCATTAATGGTAAGCATCTGTACCACATCGGTTCGGGAAATAACTATATGTTAAATCCCCAACGCGAGGAAAAGAAACAAGTGACCAGAATCTCTTCTTTTGTATTGGCACCTGATCCTAGTGACCTGAAATACCAAGAAACACCTTTCTTCCTAGTTAATTTCAGTTACTTTTTGTTTGGTTAGCTTAAAACCATTCGTTTTCATGCAAACTTATGTTTTCTTTTAAAGCTAACCTTGAAATGAAAAACCACCAATTCAACCTTTGAACTAATATCAATTGTGAAGTGAAAACCCATCTCTGTGGACGATCCTAGAGCCACTATGCTATGCTACCTTAGTATATGGTGAATTAGGTTTATAAATTTTGTTGATAACTCCCATCTGAGGATTGAAATCAAAGCACATCAGTTGATTGATCTGAATCAATCAGAACACCAATTGGGGACGAATCAACCCACACCCTTCACTGTGCACTTTAGATTATCCTTGAGTGTTGAGAGATGGGAGAGCCTTCACCGTTAGGAAACCCTCTGGGAAAGCGAGGAAGTGCATGTGTGGAGGTGATGACCACCTTGCATGAAAGCACCCTTTCTCCTTGGAGGTGTGTAGAGGGTTGCTTACCGTCGGAGGGTATGATCGCTTCTGTTAAGGATCCTTTAACCCACCCATTTTATCTTATAGAGCCACCTCAACCTTATAGGTTAGCCTAGACCCAATTAAGATTTCACTCCTACACGTGGGTGCATCTGTGGGCCTTCAGAGCTGCCTTGGTCACAATTGGGTTCAGTTATCCTCTTCATAGTCTCCTTTTGGTGTGCTTAGAGGTTGGTATATGTTTGAGTTTTTGTTGGGCCACCTTTCTACATTGTGATTAGTACGTTTCCACCTCTTTTGAGATTCTTTCATGACATTTCTATTTTCATGCCTTTGTAACTTATAGGAGTGTTATTCATTTTGGTTCGGATTCTACTTCTTAGGTTAGAGTTGGAGATAGGTTGATCAGGGTTTCAGAGGAGTCAGGTATGGATCCTCAACATGATATAGTTGATCGACTTATTGTCACCATGACTCTATTAAGGAGGCATTAGCAGGTTTGAGCCAGAGGATTGATAGATAATGAGATAGATAGCATCCAATTCAAGATGAGATGTCGTGTGATTCATTGCCTCCCACTCCCACCACCTAGTTAGCCAGTGACATTGTTGAGAGTGACATCATACATATGATGAGTTTAGCGGATACTGAGTCAAAGTTTATCAGATGAGAGTTCTTATAGAGGATCTTAGTTTTTCTATAAGATGGGAGATTTGGTTGACATGGTTTTCTTCACGACGAGCATGAGATTGATGTATTGGATGATAGTTGGATGGTTGGCACAGATTAGCCAGAGATAGTTCACTCTCTTGATATGCTTGAGATCTTCATCGTTGAGAGTTCAAGAGAGATTCAATTGATTTATGTTGGGGCCCACTTATTTTGATGATATGTTTGAGGATGATGTTAGCCCAATTATGGTCATGGAGATTCATCTATTCTAGGAGACCCTAGGGACTTACTTGGAGTACACCACATGTCATTGGAGAGTTGACCATAGAGAGGAAATATGATTGACATATCTAGATAGAGACCGGTTCTCAGACCTTACCAATGTGGATCAATTGAAGAAGTATTACACTTGAGACCATGGTCATAGGATGGGTGGTCATCATTTCGGTTAGCCTTACACTTTATCACCTTTATCTATATATTAGACCATTGCTAGCCCATTGAGCCTCACGTGGTATGGTAAAGCCTTTTTTTTTCTTTCTTATAGCCTTGATTACTATTTCTACACTCAGGTTGGGGCCCTTTGATGTATATGCATGCTTTGCTAGGAAAGTCTCATGAGGTTTAGACTTATAGGCCTATCTTCTCATTCTTGTTACCACATGGTTATCACCCCGATTGTTCTATTTTACTATCATCACATTTTCATTTTCTGTTATGCTTTTATCATTATTTGCTTCATCTTATCTCTCCTCTTCCCTGGGTTGATGATTCTTCACATCTTGGTGCAGAGAGGGTAGTCATATCACCTCATTCAACCCATCATTTGGCATTGATTCAAAGATTTTAGTTTGAAAGTTTGTCTCATGGGATGGGGTTCATGTATTCATCAGTGATTTGAGAGAGTTTGTTCACTCCTTGTATCTTTCCCATTGGAGTTCGATTTATTGATGATCAGAGCATGCACATTTAAAAAAAAAAAAATCGAAAAAGAAAAAAAAAATAGAAGTGCAATGATATGTTTGTATATAGTACCTTACTCCATTGGGCACTTATGTCACCTTTTGAGGTTTGTTTATTGGGTATATTTGTTATTGTGGATTCTTGTGAGATTTGTATATGGGTTCTCACTCCTTGAGCCACTCTTGTTATGCATTTAGAGTTTCGAGGGTTCAGGTGAGAGTTCTATGAGATCCTATGCTTCTTAGATCATGGTTGATATGTGTTAGGTATGAGAGATGAGTGACCTTTAACTAGGATCTTCGGATCATTGTTTTATCCACCATTCCATTATTGGTGATATGACTTTCCTTTATTGTACTGATATTGGTTGATCATCATTCATTCCACTTTCTCATTGCCATATTTTGTATCTCATTGCCTCTTTCAAGATCTTTATTCCACTTTCTATCCATTTCCTACATATTGATACACATTTCTGGTTTGATACCTTCTGCACATCATTCACATGTTTCATTGATAGTTTGACCACTTATCCTCTCTCTTGTTCCAACATCGACATTTCCTTTGGTTACCTTTAGGTCCATGGCTCATGAGATTTTTTATGCCTTACATTTTGTACACGAGGGTATGGGTTTGATCATTGGGTATTTGAGCCTAGTTTCCCTTCATTTCTTTCACCCTATCACCTTGGCCTATGTTACGTCCCATGTCTTAAGACCACCTTGAGGCCATGAGATCAGATGCTATCTTTGACAGCCTCTACTTAGGATGGTGTTTGGGGTTTAGTTGATATATAGACGTCATCCTATTTCGTCTTCTTCTGAGAGATGCTTCTTTGATGCTTGGAGGTGATTTAGTGATGGATGTAGACGATTGATTCATTTTATAGACGATATTTGATGTTGTCTGGCTTCCCATTCTTCTATACATCAGATATCCATATTGGGGCATATTTCCCTTTCATTTGGTTTACATGAGCCCCTAATAGAGCACTTTCTTTGAACTTGGGCATTTTCACCGATTACAAATCCCTAGTGGAGTATGTTGACATGATATCGATTCTAGTGGAGCATTGTTGAGCTCATTGACAGCTTTCATGATTCTAGGTTCCATTTGCGAAGTATTTTTGAGATAGACTAGTGGATTATTACCGAGTTGGAGACAGTTTTCAACATAATATATAGATCTTGTATACTGGGCATATTCCCCCATTTCGAGGTTACCAGATTCATGTTAGATTCAGTCAGGGATTCAACAGAGACATGCTTCTACTCTTGAGATTATCAGATCCCTCATCATCTTGGTTATTCCTTTGAGATTAGATTTAGAGTGTCTCCCTTGAGGCATTGGTCGATACTTCTTTTTGACTTCTTAGTGGATTATTGTTGAGCTGGAGACAGTTGATTGATGATTTCGGATTCATCCTTTTGATTGTGCATCAAATATCCACACTGGGGCATATTTCCCCTTTTCTTTAAGGTTCATAGTTGTTGTTGGGCGGTATGGCTATCCCTATTTATGGTTATAGAGATTTTTGATTGATTTTGATAGATTCTTTATTGTACATCAGATATCCATACTAGGGCATATTCCCCTCTCCTTGATGAGATTGTGTTCGAGTAGCGGTACATAGAGGGATGGTCATTGTTGGTTGTTTACCTCACGACTTCGACATTAGATATTATACTAGGGCATATTCCCCTCTCCTTGATGAGGTTTTGTTTGAGTAGTGGTATGAGGGTAAATGATAGGTGTTGGTTATTTACCTAATGACTTTGACATAAGATATTATACTGGGGCATATTTCCTTATTTTCTTCGAGTATCCTTGAGATTGAAACAAAAACCAGCTTGGTTTTAGATTAAGTACTAGTCTGGAGCTTTTGACGATTGACTGTATTAGGACCTCCCTACATTGATTTGTTGAGATAAAGATAGATCACATCATGTTTCACTCGAGGAGCATGGGTGGATCCTTTAGCTAGATGTTCATGAGATAGATTGTTTTCGTCATTGTCACCTAGCAAATTGGGTTATCCAGAAGAGCAGTATTTTGTGCACTTTGAGATTTGCTTCTAGATGAGCCACAATATACGCACTTTGAGATTTACCTTTTGAGATTTGTCGATAGAGCAGCTTTTTAGACACAAAGAGTCCTTTCAGTTTAGACTTTTAAGAGGTTTGTCATGATTCATCGATTTTCTGACCCATTGATTTCAGTGGATGATTGATTTACTGGTTGTTTCAGTAGTGCGAACATCCTAGATACTGGGGCATATTTCCCTTTCTAAGTTCAATAATCCGACCCTTGGCATTTTGAGTATACGACTTTGAGCCCATTTACTTCCTATCCACTTTTGAGTTGGTCTTCTTTATTTGTTCCTTCTAGGCCTTGAGCCTCGTAGCCCTGAGCTATCCATTCCTTCTAGACCTTAAGTCTTATAGCCTTGAGCTATTCTTTCCTTCTAAACCCTGAGTCTCATAGCCCTGAGCTATCCTTCTTCCCTTAGGTCCTGAGCCTGGTAGCCTTGAGCTATCATTTCCTCAAGACCCGAAGTCTTTCTAACCCTGAGTTGAACCTTCATCATTTGGTCGCCCATGAGTGGTTTGACCTGAAGTTTGTGTATCGCACTCTTTTTCTCGCCGATCAGTTATAGAACCCAGAGTTCATAGCCTTAAGCTGTTCACATAGCCCTGAGTTGTTCACATAGCCCTAAGTTATTCATCATAACCCTGAGTTACTCATTGCATCATGACCCAGAGTCATTCATTCCATCCATAGCCCTGAGCTATTCATTATAACCCCGAGTTACTCATTGCATCATGACCTAGAGTCATTCATAGCATCCCGAGCTCTGAGCTCACGACCCAGAGTCGTTTGTATCCTTTACATCCTTGAGATGGTTCATTTTCATCATTCTAGCCACTTGCGAGTGGCCTCGACTCGACACCATGAGCCGAAAAGCATCCTGATCGGCTATCCATTTAGAGCCCTGACCTCACGACCCAGAGTTGTTTTTCTCATTTATGACCTAGAGTCATTCTTTTCCATTTAGAGCCCTGAGCTTACAACCCAGAGTTATTTTTCTCATTTATGACCCAGAGTCATTTCTTTTTCATTTATAGCCCAAAGCTTTCGACCTAGAGTCGTTCTTTTTATTTATGACCCAAAGTCATTCTTTTCCATTTAGAGCCCAGAGCTCACGACCTAGAGTTGTTTTTCTCATTTATGACCAAAAGTCACTTCTTTTCTATTTAGAGCCCAGAGCTCTCGACCTAAAGTCATTTTTCATTTATAACCCAGAGTCATTTCTTTTTCCATTTAGAGCCCGGAGCTCTTGACCTAGAGTTGATTTTCATTTATGACCCAGAGTCATTTCTTTTCCCTTTAAAGCCTAGAGATCTCGACCCAGAGTCATTTTTCATTTATGACATAGAGTCATTTCTTTTTCATTTAGAGCTTAGAGCTCTTGACCTAGAGTCGGTTTTTCATTTATGATCCAAAGTCATCTCTTTTTCATTTAGAGCCCAGAGCTCTCGACCCAGATTCGTTTTTCATTTATGACCCATAGTCATTTCTTTTTCATTTAGAGCCCAGAGCTTTCGATCCAGAGTCGATTTTTCATTTATGACCCAGATTCATTTCTTTTCCATTTAGAGCCCAGAGCTCACGACCTAGAGTAGTTTTTCTCATTTATGACCTAGAGTTATCCCTTTCCACGTAGAGCCTTGAACTCACAACATAGAGTTGTTCCATTTTTATGATTACGACCCCATATTCTGAGCTTACTTTCGTCATGTGCTAGGACAAAATCTCTAGTCTTTTTCTTTTATTTCTTTGGTATAGTTCATTTCGTTCCGCTCATTATTCGTATTTTTACTCACATTCCCTACACTCGTGATCTCTACCGAAGAGGGGCATATTTGTAAACCCTCCATTTTATCCTCCTCGCACATGTCCTTTTACGTGTTTGCTTGGTACTTTATAGTAGTTCCTTGGTGGCCCATTGCTACTCATACTACTTACCTTTTTTAAGTCACCTCGGAGACTTTGATTAAGGGATTATCCAATCCCTTATTGTGACTCTTGGCAGTCTTGATTTAGATTTAAGTTTTTTCCTTCCTTTTTAGGATAGCTTTTAGGCTCACTTTAGGCTAGACTTAGTTAGGCCCACCCAGTCTCACCCTGGGCCTGTATAGGAATACCCGGCCCATTAGGCACCACCTTGGACCCATTTAGATGCACTTAGCCCACTTAGGCTCACTTAGGCACGCTTTTAGACTCACTTATTTTTGCATAACTTGCATGGTTGCATGAATTGCTTGACTTGTGTGGCTACCTGACTTTTTTTTCTTATTATTTATTTATTACTTATTTTATTTTATTTATTATTTTTGTTTTATTTTATTTAATTTAATTTTATTATAAGTTTTCTACCTCATATTTCTTGGCCTTTTTTTTGCATGAGGAAACGGGCTGCAATCTATTTGGAAGGAAGATCACCAGAATTTTTGAGAAAGAAAAGTGGCAGAGATTTTTTTTTGGAATAAGAAAAGGACAAGGAAAGAAAGATTGTGGTATGGAAGGTCATTCGGAGAAGATGTATTGATGGAAAATTTTTTGGAGGGGGGACAGGTTATAAAAGAAGACTCACGGGGTATCTTAAGGAGATAGCAGAAACACGAATCAAAAAATCAGTGGAGGCTGACAAAAAAAAAATAGGATCACACTGCCAATGGAGTTTTGGAAAAAGCAAGGCTGTCACTCATTAAGCTGGGACCATTGGGAAGATCATGACACTTACATAGAGAATCAAAGTCTCGGACTCTGAGGAATAGATCAGATGATTTGGAGGGTCCACAACCTATACACATGATCAATATCCCTTGAATGCATGATGATAGGAATGGTTATAATCTTGACATACACAATCCACTATTGAAGGACAACATGCATGCATGCATGAAGATGAGCGGATGCACGATCCACCATTAACCCACACATTCCCATACAAGTCTGCGCCTTTGTGAGAGAAGTGTTGCTATTGAAGAAGCAACTGCATCCTCGAGACAATTCGCACATAATGAGAGAGGGAATCAACAGGAGACTAGAGGCAACGGTAAGGATTCAGAGTTTTCTGAAGGGGGGATTTTGGGGGAAGCCAAGCATACTCTTGCTTTAGAGGAAGACCTTTAGGTACATTTGTTATGATTTCCTTGCTTGTTTCTATTCATTGATCTATTTTTCTAAGCATTGTCGGGTTGTTTGGTTGTGAACTTGTGTTATCACTCTGTTTTTTCTTCTATTTTCTTTTGTTTTTCATCTAAGGTGAAGTCTGGATGTGGTTTCAATTGTGCCACTGATTAGGGAGCCCATGGATTTCAAAATGAGATGGGTTTCCATTCAATGGGTCTTTTACTTGTTTTCTAGATCATACCCTGTTTTAGGATATTTTATTTCTCTATATCTGGTTTTCCTAATCCACTCTCTATTCTCCATTCCCGCTAATAGTTTTTAGGTTGTGCCCACTACAGCTTTGGATGGTGTAAATTTATTTCTTGCCCTATATGCAACTGTGTTCATGCCTTAATCTTCAGAACATTATGGATTTGTTCCATTATTCTACATATCCTTTTACCATATGGACCTCTCACAGATGGCCATCCTCTAACCTAAAAAGGTGCATTGGGATGTCGTGAATAATTCAAAAGGGGAAGAAATTTTTAGTCTATAACTATTGAACTGGAACCACGAGAGTCAATGCATGGTCCTATTGATGTTTTAATAGAAACAAATGCAGAAAATGATTGGGCCACGGTGGAAAGTCTCGAAATATCACAATGGTACTGGAAAGCGTGTCCCTGGTGCTGTGTTTGTTGACTTTGAGTCCACTGTCATTAATGAGGTGAAGAGAGGGAATATATCATCGACTTCTCCATCCACGACAATATTAAGAGGCACTCCTCTGGCCAGATTGTGAATTATATTGTGGTTGATGCTTATAGAACAAGGGAATTTCTTTGGTGGTTCCATTTAGCATGGAACTACATCTTGCAACTTTTTCTATCCATTGGAGTCCTTTTTGGGGTTGTGGGACTTAGAGCTCTTTTAGTCTTAGTCCCTCTTTTCATTTGTGGATTTCTTAATGTGCCATTTGCAAAGATACTGAAAACCTGCCAAACCGAACGCATGATGGCTTAAGATTGGCGACTCAGATCTACTTCAGAGATCCTTAATAGTATGAAAGTCATCAAGTTACATTCATGGGAAGATAAATTCAAGAACTTGATTGAATCCCTTCGAGAAGTTGAATTCAAATGGTTGGCTGAAGCACAATACAAGAAGTTTCATAATACTGTACTGTACTGGTTATCTCCAACCATCATCTCCTCGGTTATCTTTGTAGGATGTGCGGTTTTAGGCACCCCATTAAATACGAACACCATATTCACCATTCTTGCGGCCCTAAGGTGCATGGGAGAACCTGTCAGAATAATATCTAAGGCTTTATCTGCTTTGATCCAAGTCAAGGTCTCCTTTGATCAGCTCAATGCCTTTTCTGGATGATGAGCTCAAAAGTGAGGAAATAAGACAGGTTACATGGCCAAATTCAGGTCGTAGTGTCAAAATAAATGCAGGTAAGTTCAGTTGGGAACCAGAATCAGCCATTGTGACCTTTAGAGAAGTAAATTTGATAGTACAATGAGGGCATAAAACAGTGATTTGCGAACTAGTTGGGGCGGAGAAATCATCACTCTTGCATGCTATACTTGGAGAGATACCAAAAATTTCAGGAACTATTTATGTATTTGGTTCCATTGCCTATGTTTCTTAAACTTCTTGGATCCAAAGTCGGACGATTTGTGACTATATTCCCTATGGAAAACTAATGGACACAACCAAATATGAGAAAGCCATAAAAGCATGTGACTTAGATAAGGATATAAACAGTTTTGACCATGGTGATGAAACAAAAATCGGTCAAAGAGGGCTTAATATGAGTGGAGGACAGAAACAGAGGATTCAACTTGCGCAAGCTGTTTATAATGATGTCGATATCTACCTCCTGGATGATCCTTTTAGTGCAGTTGATGCACATACAACTGCAATTCTTTTCAATGAATGCGTCATGGTTGCTTTTGCTCATAAGACCGTCATTCTTATAACTCATCAAGTGGAGTTTCTCTTCACAGTCGATAAAATTTTGGTTATGGAAGCTAGACAGATAACTCAATTAGGAAGCTATGAGGAGCTATTGACATCTGGGACAATGTTTGAGCAGCTTATAAATGCACATAAGAATGCAGTAATAGTATTGGAATTTTCAAATGATGAACAAGTAGAACCTCCAAAATTGGATCAGAACCTACTAGAGAAGTCTCATGGATCTCTCTCCACCAAAGAAAACAGTGAAGAGGAGATTTCTATGAAGGGTCTGTTTGGGGTCCCCCTCGCTAAAGAGGAAGAGACAGAGATTAGTGATGTTGGGTGGAAGCCATTCTTGGATAATCTCTTCGTCTCAAAATGGAATGCTCCTGATGCCTTTAGGCATAATAACTCAGTCTGGTTTTATTGCCCTTCAAACAACTTCTAATTATTAGCTAGCACTAGGCATTTGGATTTCTCACATGAGTAACACCTTGCTAATTATAGTTTATACTGGAATTTAAACACTCAGTGCTGTATTTGTGTATCTTAGGTCTTTCTATGTAGCCCCTTTAGGATTAAAAGCTTCTACAGGCTTTACCAATTTAATTTTCAATGCTCCAGTTGGGCGTATTTTGACCCAAGCTTCTTTAGATTTTAGTGTTGTGGATTTCGATATACCTTTCTCCATTTTCCTTGTGTTAGCAGCCAGTATCTAACTTATAACAACCATTGGAATTATGGCCTCAGTCACATGGCAAGTTCTGATTGTAGCCATTTTTGCTATGGTTGCTTCAAACTATGTTCAAGGGTATTATTTAGCCTCTGCAAGAGAGCTAACAAGGATCAATGGAACACAAAAGCTCTTGTTATGAATTATGCAGCTGAGACATCACTTAGAGTGGTCACTATAAGGGCCTTCATGATGATAATCTTGAACACTTTCAGAAGCACTGGGGTAGAGGTCATCCTATCATAGTCCATAATGTCCTTCGGGGCATGTCGGATTTGAGTTGGGATCCAATTGTTATGTTCTACACTTACTTGGAAAGGAGCAATGCCAAATTTGAGAATGAAAAGAAAGCTATTAAAGCTACCAATTGCTTGGATTGGTGTGAGGTAGAAATTGGTATTAAGCAATTTTTTATGGGATCTCTGAATGGGCGAAAGCATACAAATGCATGGTAAGAGAAGTTGAAATTGAAGGGTTGGCGTTCTTCCCATTTAAAAATAACCTTAAGTGTGGCTCTGTAGCCAAAATAGTGGCATATGACCTGGTACTTGAAGTTGCCATGGAAATTTTTTATTTCATCTATGATACCAAAGTGAATATTTTAGATGGGTTGAACTGGGAATCAAAAATTAATGGTAGTCTCTGCTGATAGTTGCAAACAGTTTCAGACTTGTTCATGAAAAATCACATACATATATTGATTCTTATGACTCCTAGGGTTTCTAAAGTTAGAAAGGAAGTGCCAAATAACTCACTGGTGACAAGTTCACAAGGAAGAGTGCCAGCAATTAGAAACCTACAGCCTTAGTATATCTCTTAAGGCCACTGTAATTGAAGAAACTGTTCATGAGACGGTCTCAGTTGATGATAGCATGGGCCCATAGTTCTATGGTTCTAGTATGAAGCAGGCCGTGCTGGGGAATGCCACCAATGCTTATTCTAGCATTGATACATCATGAATTACCACCATGGAAATTCTTGGGATCAATAGGGTTGAAGATGGGAGAGATACTTACAGGCATAGAATATTTGGAGGGGAATCCACATCAAAAAGAGAAATATCTTCCAAGGAAACAGGCTGCTCATTCATAAGGAGACATCTAAGGAGGGAATCACCAAATTTTTATGAGGAAAAGATGACTATTTTTTTTTAGGAAGTGGAACCATCAGAATTTTTTAGGAGGACACTCATTAGATTTGAAAAAGGAGGTTGTAACTTTTGAGAGAGGGTAAACTGCCATAGCACCATATTGAGCACCATGCTTAGATGACAGGGGAGAAAGAAAAATGGATGAATCAAATGAACTCCTGAGCAAAGACTTGAAACTCCAAAATGAGTGGTAGCAAGGGAATCAGATCTCAAATTGGATTTTACCGCTTCACCGCAATCTTCTATTGATGATTCGAGTTATGGTTATGAGAAACCAACCAGACCTATCAATAATCCACAAAAGACTCCTCATACAACCACCAACAATGGAGTCCCAATCACACTCTCGGATCTCACTCCATCTTGGCCACCTTGCTGCACACCTCTTCCTTTATTCATTTCTTTGATTGGGAATTTACTACTTTAAATCGAATTTTCAAATCATTTTTCAATCAAATAATCCCAGCTTCAAAAAACCCATCTTTAGATCTCTTCTAGACACTAAAACCCATATTTTAATAAATTTGCTATCATTTTCCTTTTGGCATGCATTTTCATTATTTCCTTAAATTTTCTTGATTTTCTTGATTTTTTTTAACAAGCATGAACAAACTTCATGATTCCTAATAATGGAATTCACTGAACTAGTTCATGTTAAAGCAATTAGGGCCTTGGTGGGGGCCTGACATTCATGATATTTTCTTCAATATAGCTTTTTTGATATTTGATTGATTGTGCTTCCTCTTTATGGTACATGAGATTATTTCACATCTATTTTTGAGCTAACCTTGTTCCCCACTTTAGTGCTCAACTCGTTGTCCAGGTATGCTTTCTACCACCATACTTTCTAAAATTTCATGAATATGCATGTCATTGCCCTTGTTTGGTGTCATGCTTGATTGTCTTGATATTTATTTGATTGTTTGATCATCTTTGATAAAAATGCATGTTGTGTGTCATATTTCTAAACTAACCTTTTTAATGCCTTTTGATAGCGCTTAAGAAACAGTTCAGGTACGCACCCTAACTCTCGTTTATTGTGATTTGATCTTGTTTGGCATGTTATTTTTTGAAATCACCTTAGTCTACTTAGGTATCTATAATTAATCAATTAATTGTCACATTTCCCTCAACTTAGTCAGTAGAGACCTTTATAGGGCTTAGAGGGATGCTACCTTCTAGAGGTACCTTCCCAATAAGTAACCTGATCGTCGGACGTAGACTCGGATTTTTCAAAGACATGCTTTTCCAAAAACTATGGAGTCATTTTTTAGGGTTTTATTTTTTTTTCCTTTAAAATAAAATAAAATAAGTGGCGACTCCGACTTTTCCAAAACAAAATTTTCACAAGTAAAAGCGAGTCTCGTCGATCAAGTGAGAGCGTATGTGAAAAATGCGGTTCCACAGGATCACCTTAGAAAGGAAAATGTTTTATATTTTTTAAATGAGAAAAAAATAAATGTATTTATTCAAAAGTATGATAATATATATACAAGATTGGTCATAACATGTATTATTACAACATTATTTCTCATGAAAAATGCTTTTTCCATGGTGATATAATACATTAGGGAAATCCCTTCAACAATTTCATGATTTGAAAATAGAGACTATTGGGGTGTTTTCTTTTGATGAACTAGGAGGATGGTGGTGTGTAGAATAAGTACAGAAAGACCATATCAAGCTTCCTAAAGTGGTTTTGTTTGTTTTAGGCAAACAAAGCAAGTTACAATGTTTGTGGTAGAGTCTTTAATCCCTACCTCTCCATTCCTTTTTACTCTAAACATAAGCCATATTTATGATAGGTTAGGCAGTGGGGTGGATGATGACTGTTGTCTCCTAACTGATTATACATTGAAGCAACTCTACTACAACATTGCTTGTGTTTGAATTTTGTGAATGTTGCTGATATTTCAAGACTTAACTATTTATTTGTCATGTGGGCATTGTTCCAAAGTGGAATTTGTTTGACAACTTCACCAAAAAACTCAAAATAGTAACTCAATTTTTATACGAGTCTAAACACACCTTTCTCTTACTATGTTTTGAGAATTTTTTTTTCAAAATTCTTGAATTATTTTGAATAGTTGTAAAGAGATGAGACTTTTTTGTTGAAAAACTTTATCTCTTCTCTTAGGATTCAATTTCATTTTGGATTATTCATGAGTTGTATCTCCTAATTGTGCAACACCTCTAATGAAACAGGTAGGACATGCATATACTTGCATATGGATCTTGTTTAGTTGTCTGATTATTATCTATTCCCTTTGAAAGCATTGTTTGTATTGTCTCTAGGGACCTAAGACATGCAATTTGGACCATAGGTTACTAACTACGAAGTAGACATTTTAGCTAAGAGATGAGCTTATACAAGAAAACTATTTTTTTAGCTTATTTTTGTTTGTTGTGTCAATCTTTGTTTTTCTATCTTATGACTTTTTTTTTTTCAAGGGAAGAGGTTTCCTTTTCTTTGTATCTTTTCCCCTTTTACTACAAATTTTTCTATTATTATATTTTTTTTTTAAAATGAGGGTTTGCTTCAAATCTCAATAAAGTGCAACAATTGCTATATAAAGATACATCATTTTTATTGACATATCAAAGGTGGCATAATACAGATCAAAAGACTAAGTCTCTCATACTTGGATGTTTAGATAATGTGTTGCAAAAGCAACATGTCTATTGCCGTAGTTTATCATATTTTCTTTAAAGTTACAAGGGTTATTTGGTGATAAAGGCAAGTCAACTAGACAAGTTGTCCTAAAGACTATTATGAACACTAGGATTCAAGTTATCTTAAAGATCTTACTAGATTCCTTTGGGACGGGTAAAAAGATTCTCAAAGAGTAAAAGGGTGTACATATGGAAGTTGACGTGCTTCAGGCTTTTTTTCCAAGAAGAACAACAACAACACCAAATAAGGAAAGTTCAAGAAAAGGTATGAGAGAACAAACTCATGGGCAATGATTCCTTTATGACCTTTTAGGACACTTAAAAAAGGTATGAGAGAACAAACTCATGGGCAATGATTCCTTTATGACCTTTTAGGACACTTAAAAAAAAAATGCTTGGAGTGCCTAAGGATAGGCAAGTACACATCTTGTTCTTGTTGTTGAATACATAGTGGTGGATTTCACCAATTATAGTGGATAGATTCCAGGCCCACTATTTGTAGTTATTTACAGGGTTTTCCACAAATGAGAAGGTCACCTGATGGGATTGTACTTACCTTAACTTTAGTTACAAGATTAGTTGTGCAAGTTAGTGGGAGGTATTACCTTTTTTTATGTGAGACTCCATTATCTTTGCCAAGTAATGAGAATAATAAGATCTCACTAAAACAAAGAACTTAGCACTAATCAAACATTTGACTTTTAAAGCCTATTTCATATTAATCTATATAGGATCCAAAGATTAATTAAGTCTAGGTCTTCTTAATCCAGAAGATTTTTCAGTCTACAAATCCTATATAGATGGTGAAATGACCAAGAGGTCCCTTTATTTTTAAAGGACTTAGAACCAAGGAATGTTTGGAGTTAGTGCATACTCACGTATATGAACCTTTTTGTGTTTATATATGGAAAGTATGGGTATTTGATCATTTTATTGAGAAATACTATAGCTTTGGACATATAGATAAGAAATTTGATACTTTTCATTAAGTAAACAGATTAAGACATTTGGATTAGATGAGGTAATGGGTCTAGTAGGTTTGATTCTTTCCAAATGGAGCATGAGATCTTATCCCAATTGTGTGCACCAAAGACTCTATTGAAAAATGGACTAATGAAAATAAAATATTGAACTTTGATAGACAAAGTGAGATTGATGATTAGTTTCTCATTACTTCTCATATTCTTTGGGGATATATTTTAAAGACTATGTAATACCTCTTCTTTTTCGAAAGTGGTGTATCAATTTATAGGATATCCAAGAGGATTTTAGGATTATTACTTCATAGTCAAAATTATCAAAAGGTGTTTGTTATTACAAATACTAGATTTCTGATGAAAACCATATGATATGTAATAAGGCAAACAATGATATAGATTGGAGAATACTAGAAGATAGTCCCACTATACACAAGATACTATGGATCCAATACCAACCATTCTCATTTCTAACACACCGTTGCCTTGTCGTAGTAGGAGGGTTGTTAAATAACCAGACCGATTCATGTATTTGGGAAAGTCTTTTGAGGCCATTCTAAAAGAACATGAGATTGATCCTATAGATTACGATAAAGCAATGAGCAATGTGGATGCACATATTTGGCAAAAAGCTATAGAGGCAGAGTTGGAATCCTTGTGATTCTAATGTAGTCTGGGTTCCTGTAGAATCACTTGAAGGGATAAAACCCATAGGTGTAAGTTGGTTTAGAAGAGGAACAAAGGAGTAGATGGAAAAAGTTGAGATTTATGTGGCTAGGTTGTAGCTAAAGGTTATAGTTCAAAAAATTGTTTCGAATATAGGAAACCTTTTCACCAACAGCCATATTCAAATCCATTAGAGTACTCTTACCTATTGTGGTGTATCTTATTTGAGATATTGCAATAGGATGCCAAGATAGTGTTCTTAAACGATTATCTTGATATTAGCATCTATATGATGTAACCAAATATTTTCATAGCAAAGGGCCTTATGTGTACAAGAAGGTGCAAGGAGCATGGTAGTCTTTATGATCTCGTATGTTGATGACATTCTATTCATTGGTAATGATGTAGGGCTATTGTCATCAGTCAAGATCAAGTTATCTACCTAGTCCTAGATGAAGGATATATTCTTGGGATTAAGGTCTTTAGGGACCGCAAGAATAAGAAACTAGCGCTATCTCAAGATACCTACATAGATAAGCTTTTGGTCAATTATGTGATGTAGGATTCCACGAACGGTTTATTACCTTTTAGGCATGAAATTCCTCTTTCTTAGGATCAATGTCCTAAAACACCTCAGGAGAAAGAGTGCATGCAACTAGTACCCTATGCCTCTGCAGTGGGTAGTCTTATGTATGCGATGCTATGTACTAGGCCAAATATTTGCTTTGAAGTGGGTATGGTGAGTAGATAGCAATCAAATATTTACTTTGTTCGAGAGGGAATCAACTTTGTGAGAGAGGGTACGGACTTCGTTAGAGATGGCACGAACTTTGTTAAAGAGGGGACAAACTTTGTTAGAGAGGGGACGAACTGTGTTAGAGAGGGGATGAACTTGGTTAGAGAGGGGATGAACTTGGTTAAAGAGGGCACGAACTTTGTTAGAAAGGGTACGAACTTTGTTAGAGAGGGGACGAACTTTGTTAGAGAGGGGACAAACTCTGTTAGAGAGGGGATGAACGTTGATAAACAGGGGATGAACTTTGTTAGAGAGGGTATGAACTTTGAGAGAGAGCGAACGAACCTTGTTAAAGAGGGCACGAACTTTGTTAGAGAGGGTACGAACTTTGTTAGAGAGGGGACGAACTTTGTTAAAGAGGGCATGAACTTTGTTAGAGAGGGTACGAACTTTGTGAGAGAGGGAACGAACTTTGTTAGAGAGGGCACGAACTCTGTGAGAGATGGTACGAACTCTGTTAGAGAGGGGACGAACTTTGTTAGAGAGGGCACGAACTTTGTTAGAGAGGGTATGCACTTTGTTAGGGAGGGGACGAACTTTGTTAAACAGGGCACGAACTTTGTTAGAGAGGGCACGAACTTTGTTAAAGAAGGGACAAATTTGGTTAGACAGGGGACGAACTTTGTCAGAGAGGGGACGAACTTTGTTAAAGAGGGCAAGAAACTTTGTTAGAGAGCGTACGAACTTTGTGAGAGAGGGAACGAACTTTGTTAGAGAGGGGACGAACTTTGTTAAAGAGGGAACGAACTTTGTGAGAGGGAACGAACTTTGTTAGAGAGGGTACGAACTTTGTGAGAGAGGGAACGAACTTTGTTCGAGAGGAGACGAACTTGGTTAGAGAGGGGACGAACTTTGTTAAAGAGGACATGAACTTTGTTAGAGAGGGTACGAACTCTGTGAGAGAGGGAACGAACTTTGTTAGACAGGGGACGAACTTTGTTAAAGAGGGCACAGACTTTGTTAGAGAGGGTACGAACTTTGTGACAGAGGGGACGAACTTTGTTAGAGAGGGGACGAACTTTGTTGAAGAGGGCACGAACTTTGTTAGAGAGGGTACGAACTTTGTGAGAGAGGGAACGAATTTTGTTAGAGAGGAGACGAACTTTGTTAAAGAGGACACAAACTTTGTTAGAGAGGGTACAAACTTTGTGAGAGAGGGAACAAACTTTGTAAGAGAGGGGACGAACTTTGTTAAAGAGGGCACGAACTTTGTTAGAGAGGGTACAAACTTTGTGAGAGAGGGAACGAACTTTGTTAGAGAGGAGACGAACTTTGTTAGAGAGGGGACGAACTTTGTTAAAGAGGGTATGAACTCTGTTAGAGAGGGCACGAACTTTGTTCGAGAGGAGACGAACTTTGTTAGAGAGGGGATGAACTTTGTTAAAGAGGACACGAACTTTGTTAGAGAGGGTACGAACTCAGTGAGAGAGGGAACGAACTTTGTTAGACAGGGGACGAACTTTGTTAAAGAGGGCACAGACTTTGTTAGAGAGGGTACGAACTTTGTGACAGAGGGGACGAACTTTGTTAGAGAGGGGACGAACTTTGTTGAAGAGGGCACGAACTTTGTTAGAGAGGGTACGAACTTTGTGAGAGAGGGAACGAATTTTGTTAGAGAGGAGACGAACTTTGTTAAAGAGGACACAAACTTTGTTAGAGAGGGTACAAACTTTGTGAGAGAGGGAACAAACTTTGTAAGAGAGGGGACGAACTTTGTTAAAGAGGGCACGAACTTTGTTAGAGAGGGTACAAACTTTGTGAGAGAGGGAACGAACTTTGTTAGAGAGGAGACGAACTTTGTTAGAGAGGGGACGAACTTTGTTAAAGAGGGTATGAACTCTGTTAGAGAGGGCACGAACTTTGTTCGAGAGGAGACGAACTTTGTTAGAGAGGGGATGAACTTTGTTAAAGAGGACACGAACTTTGTTAGAGAGGGTACGAACTCAGTGAGAGAGGGAACGAACTTTGTTAGAGAGGGGACGAACTTTGTTAAAGAGGGCACGAACTTTGTTAGAGAGGGTACGAACTTTGTGAGAGAGGGAATGAACTTTGTTCGAGAGGAGACGAACTTTGTTAGAGATGGGACGAACTTTGTTAAAAAGGACATGAACTTTCTTAGAGAGGGTACGAACTTAGTGAGAGAGGGAACGAACTTTGTTAGAGATGGGACGAACTTTGTTAAAGAGGGCACGAACTTTGTGAGAGAGGGAACGAACTTTGTTAAAGAGGGTACAAACTTTGTGAGAGAGGGAACGAACTTTGTTCGAGAGGAGACGAACTTTGTTAGAGAGGGGATGAACTTTGTTAAAGAGGACACGAACTTTGTTAGAGAGGGTACGAACTCAGTGAGAGAGGGAACGAACTTTGTTAGAGAGGGGACGAACTTTGTTAAAGAGGGCACGAACTTTATGAGAGGGAACGAACTTTGTTAGAGAGGGTACGAACTTTGTGAGAGAGGGAACGAACTTCGTAGAGAGGGGACGAACTTTGTTAAAGAGGGCACGAACTTTGTTAGAGAGGGTACGAACTTTGTGACAGAGGGGATGAACTCTGTTAGAGAGGGGAACGAACTTTGTTAGAGAGGGGACGAACTTTGTTAAAGAAGGCACGAACTCTGTTAGAGAGGGCACGAACTTTGTTCGAGAGGAGACGAACTTTGTTAGAGAGGGGATGAACTTTGTTAAAGAGGACACGAACTTTGTTAGAGAGGGTACGAACTCAGTGAGAGAGGGAACGAACTTTGTTAGAGAGGGGACGAACTTTGTTAAAGAGGGCACGAACTTTGTTAGAGAGGGTACGAACTTTGTGACAGAGGGGATGAACTCTGTTAGAGAGGGGACGAACGTTGTTAGAGAAGGCACGAACTCTGTTAGAGATGGTACGAACTTTGTTAAAGAGGGGATGAACTTTGTTAGAGAGGGTACGAACTTTGTTAGAGAGGGGATGAACTTGGTTAGAGAGGGGATGAACTTTGTTAAAGAGGGCACGAACTTTGTTAGAAAGGGTACGAACTTTGTTAAAGAGGGGACGAACTTTGTTAGAGAGGGGGCGAACTCTGTTAGAGAGGGGATGAACGTTGATAAATAGAGGATGAACTTTGTTAGAGAGGGTATGAACTTTGAGAGAGAGCGAACGAACCTTGTTAAAGAGGGCACGAACTTTGTTAGAGTGGGTACGAACTTTGTTAGAGAGGGGACGAACTTTGTTAAAGAGAACACGAACTTTGTTAGAGAGGGTATGGACTTTCTTAGAGAGGGGACGAACTTTGTTACAGAGGGCACGAACTTTGTTAGAGAGGGTACGAACTTTGTGAGAGGGGGAACGAACTTTGTTCGAGAGGAGACGAACTTTGTTAGAGATGGGACGAACTTTGTTAAAAAGGACATGAACTTTCTTAGAGAGGGTACGAACTTAGTGAGAGAGGGAACGAACTTTGTTAGAGATGGGACGAACTTTGTTAAAGAGGGCACGAACTTTGTGAGAGAGGGAACGAACTTTGTTAAAGAGGGTACAAACTTTGTGAGAGAGGGAACGAACTTTGTTCGAGAGGAGACGAACTTTGTTAGAGAGGGGATGAACTTTGTTAAAGAGGACACGAACTTTGTTAGAGAGGGTACGAACTCAGTGAGAGAGGGAACGAACTTTGTTAGAGAGGGGACGAACTTTGTTAAAGAGGGCACGAACTTTATGAGAGGGAACGAACTTTGTTAGAGAGGGTACGAACTTTGTGAGAGAGGGAACGAACTTTGTTAGAGAGGGGACGAACATTGTTAAAAAGGACACGAACTTTGTTAGAGAGGGTACGAACTTTGTTAAAGAGGGGACGAACTCTGTTAGAGAGGGCACGAACTTTGTTCGAGAGGAGACGAACTTTGTTAGAGAGGGGATGAACTTTGTTAAAGAGGACACGAACTTTGTTAGAGAGGGTACGAACTCAGTGAGAGAGGGAACGAACTTTGTTAGAGAGGGGACGAACTTTGTTAAAGAGGGCACGAACTTTGTTAGAGAGGGTATGAACTTTGTGACAGAGGGGATGAACTCTGTTAGAGAGGGGAACGAACTTTGTTAGAGAGGGGACGAACTTTGTTAAAGAGGGCACGAACTCTGTTAGAAAGGGCACGAACTTTGTTCGAGAGGAGACGAACTTTGTTAGAGAGGGGATGAACTTTGTTAAAGAGGACACGAACTTTGTTAGAGAGGGTACGAACTCAGTGAGAGAGGGAACGAACTTTGTTAGAGAGGGGACGAACTTTGTTAAAGAGGGCACGAACTTTGTTAGAGAGGGTACGAACTTTGTGAGAGAGGGAATGAACTTTGTTCGAGAGGAGACGAACTTTGTTAGAGATGGGACGAATTTTGTTAAAAAGGACATGAACTTTCTTAGAGAGGGTACGAACTTAGTGAGAGAGGGAACGAACTTTGTTAGAGATGGGACGAACTTTGTTAAAGAGGGCACGAACTTTGTGAGAGAGGGAACGAACTTTGTTAAAGAGGGTACAAACTTTGTGAGAGAGGGAACGAACTTTGTTCGAGAGGAGACGAACTTTGTTAGAGAGGGGATGAACTTTGTTAAAGAGGACACGAACTTTGTTAGAGAGGGTACGAACTCAGTGAGAGAGGGAACGAACTTTGTTAGAGAGGGGACGAACTTTGTTAAAGAGGGCACGAACTTTATGAGAGGGAACGAACTTTGTTAGAGAGGGTACGAACTTTGTGAGAGAGGGAACGAACTTTGTTAGAGAGGGGACGAACTTTGTTAAAGAGGGCACGAACTTTGTTAGAGAGGGTACGAACTTTGTGAGAGAGGGAATGAACTTTGTTCGAGAGGAGACGAACTTTGTTAGAGATGGGACGAATTTTGTTAAAAAGGACATGAACTTTCTTAGAGAGGGTACGAACTTAGTGAGAGAGGGAACGAACTTTGTTAGAGATGGGACGAACTTTGTTAAAGAGGGCACGAACTTTGTGAGAGAGGGAACGAACTTTGTTAAAGAGGGTACAAACTTTGTGAGAGAGGGAACGAACTTTGTTCGAGAGGAGACGAACTTTGTTAGAGAGGGGATGAACTTTGTTAAAGAGGACACGAACTTTGTTAGAGAGGGTACGAACTCAGTGAGAGAGGGAACGAACTTTGTTAGAGAGGGGACGAACTTTGTTAAAGAGGGCACGAACTTTATGAGAGGGAACGAACTTTGTTAGAGAGGGTACGAACTTTGTGAGAGAGGGAACGAACTTTGTTAGAGAGGGGACGAACTTTGTTAAAGAGGGCACGAACTTTGTTAGAGAGGGTACGAACTTTGTGACAGAGGGGATGAACTCTGTTAGAGAGGGGAACGAACTTTGTTAGAGAGGGGACGAACTTTGTTAAAGAAGGCACGAACTCTGTTAGAGAGGGCACGAACTTTGTTCGAGAGGAGACGAACTTTGTTAGAGAGGGGATGAACTTTGTTAAAGAGGACACGAACTTTGTTAGAGAGGGTACGAACTTTGTTAGAGAGGGTATGAACTTTGTGACAGAGGGGATGAACTCTGTTAGAGAGGGGAACGAACTTTGTTAGAGAGGGGACGAACTTTGTTAAAGAGGGCACGAACTCTGTTAGAAAGGGCACGAACTTTGTTCGAGAGGAGACGAACTTTGTTAGAGAGGGGATGAACTTTGTTAAAGAGGACACGAACTTTGTTAGAGAGGGTACGAACTCAGTGAGAGAGGGAACGAACTTTGTTAGAGAGGGGACGAACTTTGTTAAAGAGGGCACGAACTTTGTTAGAGAGGGTACGAACTTTGTGAGAGAGGGAATGAACTTTGTTCGAGAGGAGACGAACTTTGTTAGAGATGGGACGAACTTTGTTAAAAAGGACATGAACTTTCTTAGAGAGGGTACGAACTTAGTGAGAGAGGGAACGAACTTTGTTAGAGATGGGACGAACTTTGTTAAAGAGGGCACGAACTTTGTGAGAGAGGGAACGAACTTTGTTAAAGAGGGTACAAACTTTGTGAGAGAGGGAACGAACTTTGTTCGAGAGGAGACGAACTTTGTTAGAGAGGGGATGAACTTTGTTAAAGAGGACACGAACTTTGTTAGAGAGGGTACGAACTCAGTGAGAGAGGGAACGAACTTTGTTAGAGAGGGGACGAACTTTGTTAAAGAGGGCACGAACTTTATGAGAGGGAACGAACTTTGTTAGAGAGGGTACGAACTTTGTGAGAGAGGGAACGAACTTTGTTAGAGAGGGGACGAACTTTGTTAAAGAGGGCACGAACTTTGTTAGAGAGGGTACGAACTTTGTGACAGAGGGGATGAACTCTGTTAGAGAGGGGAACGAACTTTGTTAGAGAGGGGACGAACTTTGTTAAAGAAGGCACGAACTCTGTTAGAGAGGGCACGAACTTTGTTCGAGAGGAGACGAACTTTGTTAGAGAGGGGATGAACTTTGTTAAAGAGGACACGAACTTTGTTAGAGAGGGTACGAACTCAGTGAGAGAGGGAACGAACTTTGTTAGAGAGGGGACGAACTTTGTTAAAGAGGGCACGAACTTTGTTAGAGAGGGTACGAACTTTGTGACAGAGGGGATGAACTCTGTTAGAGAGGGGACGAACGTTGTTAGAGAAGGCACGAACTCTGTTAGAGATGGTACGAACTTTGTTAAAGAGGGGATGAACTTTGTTAGAGAGGGTACGAACTTTGTTAGAGAGGGGATGAACTTGGTTAGAGAGGGGATGAACTTTGTTAAAGAGGGCACGAACTTTGTTAGAAAGGGTACGAACTTTGTTAAAGAGGGGACGAACTTTGTTAGAGAGGGGGCGAACTCTGTTAGAGAGGGGATGAACGTTGATAAATAGAGGATGAACTTTGTTAGAGAGGGTATGAACTTTGAGAGAGAGCGAACGAACCTTGTTAAAGAGGGCACGAACTTTGTTAGAGTGGGTACGAACTTTGTTAGAGAGGGGACGAACTTTGTTAAAGAGAACACGAACTTTGTTAGAGAGGGTATGGACTTTCTTAGAGAGGGGACGAACTTTGTTACAGAGGGCACGAACTTTGTTAGAGAGGGTACGAACTTTGTGAGAGGGGGAACGAACTTTGTTCGAGAGGAGACGAACTTTGTTAGAGATGGGACGAACTTTGTTAAAAAGGACATGAACTTTCTTAGAGAGGGTACGAACTTAGTGAGAGAGGGAACGAACTTTGTTAGAGATGGGACGAACTTTGTTAAAGAGGGCACGAACTTTGTGAGAGAGGGAACGAACTTTGTTAAAGAGGGTACAAACTTTGTGAGAGAGGGAACGAACTTTGTTCGAGAGGAGACGAACTTTGTTAGAGAGGGGATGAACTTTGTTAAAGAGGGCACGAACTTTGTTAGAAAGGGTACGAACTTTGTTAAAGAGGGGACGAACTTTGTTAGAGAGGGGGCGAACTCTGTTAGAGAGGGGATGAACGTTGATAAATAGAGGATGAACTTTGTTAGAGAGGGTATGAACTTTGAGAGAGAGCGAACGAACCTTGTTAAAGAGGGCACGAACTTTGTTAGAGTGGGTACGAACTTTGTTAGAGAGGGGACGAACTTTTTTAAAGAGAACACGAACTTTGTTAGAGAGGGTATGGACTTTCTTAGAGAGGGGACGAACTTTGTTACAGAGGGCATGAACTTTGTTAGAGAGGGTACGAACTTTGTGAGAGGGGGAACGAACTTTGTTCGAGAGGAGACGAACTTTGTTAGAGATGGGACGAACTTTGTTAAAAAGGACATGAACTTTCTTAGAGAGGGTACGAACTTAGTGAGAGAGGGAACGAACTTTGTTAGAGATGGGACGAACTTTGTTAAAGAGGGCACGAACTTTGTGAGAGAGGGAACGAACTTTGTTAAAGAGGGTACAAACTTTGTGAGAGAGGGAACGAACTTTGTTCGAGAGGAGACGAACTTTGTTAGAGAGGGGATGAACTTTGTTAAAGAGGACACGAACTTTGTTAGAGAGGGTACGAACTCAGTGAGAGAGGGAACGAACTTTGTTAGAGAGGGGACGAACTTTGTTAAAGAGGGCACGAACTTTGTTAGAGAGGGTATGAACTTTGTGACAGAGGGGATGAACTCTGTTAGAGAGGGGAACGAACTTTGTTAGAGAGGGGACGAACTTTGTTAAAGAGGGCACGAACTCTGTTAGAGAGGGCACGAACTTTGTTCGAGAGGAGACGAACTTTGTTAGAGAGGGGATGAACTTTGTTAAAGAGGACACGAACTTTGTTAGAGAGGGTACGAACTCAGTGAGAGAGGGAACGAACTTTGTTAGAGAGGGGACGAACTTTGTTAAAGAGGGCACGAACTTTGTTAGAGAGGGTACGAACTTTGTGAGAGAGGGAATGAACTTTGTTCGAGAGGAGACGAACTTTGTTAGAGATGGGACGAACTTTGTTAAAAAGGACATGAACTTTCTTAGAGAGGGTACGAACTTAGTGAGAGAGGGAACGAACTTTGTTAGAGATAGGACGAACTTTGTTAAAGAGGGCACGAACTTTGTGAGAGAGGGAACGAACTTTGTTAAAGAGGGTACAAACTTTGTGAGAGAGGGAACGAACTTTGTTCGAGAGGAGACGAACTTTGTTAGAGAGGGGATGAACTTTGTTAAAGAGGACACGAACTTTGTTAGAGAGGGTACGAACTTTGTGAGAGAGGGAACGAACTTTGTTAGAGAGGGGACGAACTTTGTTAAAAAGGACACGAACTTTGTTAGAGAGGGTACGAACTCTGTTAAAGAGGGGACGAACTCTGTTAGAGAGGGCACGAACTTTGTTCGAGAGGAGACGAACTTTGTTAGAGAGGGGATGGACTTTGTTAAAGAGGACACGAACTTTGTTAGAGAGGGTACGAACTCAGTGAGAGAGGGAACGAACTTTGTTAGAGAGGGGACGAACTTTGTTAAAGAGGGCACGAACTTTGTTAGAGAGGGTACGAACTTTGTGACAGAGGGGATGAACTCTGTTAGAGAGGGGAACGAACTTTGTTAGAGAGGGGACGAACTTTGTTAAAGAAGGCACGAACTCTGTTAGAGAGGGCACGAACTTTGTTCGAGAGGAGACGAACTTTGTTAGAGAGGGGATGAACTTTGTTAAAGAGGACACGAACTTTGTTAGAGAGGGTACGAACTCAGTGAGAGAGGGAACGAACTTTGTTAGAGAGGGGACGAACTTTGTTAAAGAGGGCACGAACTTTGTTAGAGAGGGTACGAACTTTGTGACAGAGGGGATGAACTCTGTTAGAGAGGGGACGAACGTTGTTAGAGAAGGCACGAACTCTGTTAGAGATGGTACGAACTTTGTTAAAGAGGGGATGAACTTTGTTAGAGAGGGTACGAACTTTGTTAGAGAGGGGATGAACTTGGTTAGAGAGGGGATGATCTTTGTTAAAGAGGGCACGAACTTTGTTAGAAAGGGTACGAACTTTGTTAGAGAGGGGACGAACTTTGTTAGAGAGGGGGCGAACTCTGTTAGAGAGGGGATGAACGTTGATAAATAGAGGATGAACTTTGTTAGAGAGGGTATGAACTTTGAGAGAGAGCGAACGAACCTTGTTAAAGAGGGCACGAACTTTGTTAGAGTGGGTACGAACTTTGTTAGAGAGGGGACGAACTTTGTTAAAGAGAACACGAACTTTGTTAGAGAGGGTACGAACTCTGTGAGAGAGGGAATGAACTTTGTTAGAGACGGCACGAACTTTGTTAAAGAGGGGACAAACTTTGTTAGAGAGGGGATAGACTTTGTTAGAGAGGGGATGAACTTGGTTAGAGAGGGGATGAACTTTGTTGAAGAGGGCACGAACTTTGTTAGAAAGGGTACGAACTTTGTTAGAGAGGGTATGGACTTTGTTAGAGAGGGGACGAATTTTGTTAAAGAGGGCACGAACTTTGTTAGAGAGGGTACGAACTTTGTGAGAGAGGGAACAAACTTTGTTAGAGAGGGCCTGAACTCTGTCAGAGAGGGTACGAACTTTGTTAGAGGGGGGACGAACTTTGTTAGAGAGGGGACGAACTTTGTTAGAGAGGGTACGAACTTTGTTAGAGAGGGTACGAACTTTGTTAGAGAGGGGACGAACTTTGTTAAAGTGGGCACGAACTTTGTTAGAGAGGGTACGAACTTTGTGAAAGAGGGAACAAACTTTGTTACAGAGGGCCTGAACTCTGTCAGAGAGGGTACGACTTTGTTAGAGAGGGTACGAACTTTGTTAGAGAGGGAACGAACTTTGTGAGAGAGGGTACGGACTTTGTTAGAGACGGCACGAACTTTGTTAAAGAGGGGACAAACTTTGTTAGAGAGGGGACAGACTTTGTTAGAGAGGGGATGAACTTGGTTAGAGAGGGGATGAACTTTGTTAAAGAGGGCACGAACTTTGTTAGAAAGGGTACGAACTTTGTGATAAAGGGAACGAAATTTGTTAGAGATGGGATGAACTCTGTTAGAGAGGGGACGAACATTGATAAAGAGGGGATGAACTTTGTTAGAGAGGGTTTGAACTTGGAGAGAGAGCGAACGAACTTTGTTAAAGAGGGCACGGACTTTGTTAGAGAGGGTACGAACTTTGTTAGAGAGGGAACGAACTTTGTTAGAGAGGGGACGAACTTTGTTAAAGAGGGCACGAACTTTGTTAGAGAGGGTACGAACTCTGTGAGAGAGGGAACGAACTTTGTTAGAGAGGGCACGAACTCTGTGAGAGATGGTACGAACTTTGTTAGAGAGGGCACGAACTTTGTTAGAGAGGGGACGAATTTTGTTAAAGAGGGCACGAACTTTGTTAGAGAGGGTACGAACTTTGTGAGAGAGGGAACAAACTTTGTTAGAGAGGGCCTGAACTCTGTCAGAGAGGGTACGAACTTTGTTAGAGAGGGTACGAACTTTGTTAGAGAGGGACCGAACTTTGTGAGAGAGGGTACGGACATTGTTAGAGACGGCACGAACTTTGTTAAAGAGGGGACAAACTTTGTTAGAGAGGGGACAGACTTTGTGACAGAGGGGATGAACTTGGTTAGAGAGGGGATGAACTTTGTTAAAGAGGGCACGAACTTTGTTAGAAAGGGTACGAACTCTGTGATAGAGGGAACGAAATTTGTTAGAGAGGGGACGAACTCTGTTAGAGAGGGGACGAACGTTGATAAAGAGGGGATGAACTTTGTTAGAGAGGGTTTGAACTTTGAGAGAGAGTGAACGAACTTTTTGAAAGAGGGCACGGACTTTGTTAGAGAGGGTACGAACTTTGTTAGAGAGGGGACGAACTTTGTTAAAGAGGGCACGAACTTTGTTAGAGAGGGCACGAACTCTGTGAGAGATGGTACGAACTTTGTTAGAGAGGGCACGAGCTTTGTTAGAGAGGGTATGGACTTTGTTAGAGAGGGGACGAATTTTGTTAAAGAGGGCACGAACTTTGTTAGAGAGGGTACGAACTTTGTGAGAGAGGGAACAAACTTTGTTAAAGAGGGCCTGAACTCTGTCAGAGAGGGTACGAACTTTGTTAGAGAGGGTACGAACTTTGTTAGAGAGGGAACGAACTTTGTGAGAGAGGGTACGGACATTGTTAGAGACGGCACGAACTTTGTTAAAGAGGGGACAAACTTTGTTAGAGAGGGGACAGACTTTGTTACAGAGGGGATGAACTTGGTTAGAGAGGGGATGAACTTTGTTAAAGAGGGCACGAACTTTGTTAGAAAGGGTACGAACTTTGTGATAAAGGGAACGAAATTTGTTAGAGATGGGACGAACTCTGTTAGAGAGGGGACGAACATTGATAAAGAGGGGATGAACTTTGTTAGAGAGGGTTTGAACTTTGAGAGAGAGCGAACGAACTTTGTTAAAGAGGGCACGGACTTTGTTAGAGAGGGTACGAACTTTGTTAGAGAGCGGACGAACTTTGTTAAAGAGGGCACGAACTTTGTTAGAGAGGGTACGAACTCTGTGAGAGAGGGAACGAACTTTGTTAGAGAGGGCACGAACTCTGTGAGAGATGGTACGAACTTTGTTAGAGAGGGCACGAACTTTGTTAGAGATGGTATGGACTTTGTTAGAGAGGGGACGAATTTTGTTAAAGAGGGCACGAACTTTGTTAGAGAGGGTACGAACTTTGTGAGAGAGGGAACAAACTTTGTTAGAGAGGGCCTGAACTCTGTCAGAGAGGGACCGAACTTTGTTAGAGAGGGTACGAACTTTGTTAGAGAGGGAACGAACTTTGTGAGAGAGGGTACCGACATTGTTAGAGACGGCACGAACTTTGTTAAAGAGGGGACAAACTTTGTTAGAGAGGGGATAGACTTTGTTAGAGAGGGGATGAACTTGGTTAGAGAGGGGATGAACTTTGTTGAAGAGGGCACGAACTTTGTTAGAAAGGGTACGAACTTTGTTAGAGAGGGTATGGACTTTGTTAGAGAGGGGACGAATTTTGTTAAAGAGGGCACGAACTTTGTTAGAGAGGGTACGAACTTTGTGAGAGAGGGAACAAACTTTGTTAGAGAGGGCCTGAACTCTGTCAGAGAGGGTACGAACTTTGTTAGAGAGGGGACGAACTTTGTTAAAGTGGGCACGAACTTTGTTAGAGAGGGTACGAACTTTGTGAAAGAGGGAACAAACTTTGTTAAAGAGGGCCTCAACTCTGTCAGAGAGGGTACGAACTTTGTTAGAGAGGGTACGAACTTTGTTAGAGAGGGAACGAACTTTGTGAGAGAGGGTACGGACTTTGTTAGAGACGGCACGAACTTTGTTAAAGAGGGGACAAACTTTGTTAGAGAAGGGACAGACTTTGTTAGAGAGGGGATGAACTTGGTTAGAGAGGGGATGAACTTTGTTAAAGAGGGCACGAACTTTGTTAGAAAGGGTACGAACTTTGTGATAAAGGGAACGAAATTTGTTAGATATGGGATGAACTCTGTTAGAGAGGGGACGAACATTGATAAAGAGGGGATGAACTTTGTTAGAGAGGGTTTGAACTTTGAGAGAGAGCGAACGAACTTTGTTAAAGAGGGCACGGACTTTGTTAGAGAGGGTACGAACTTTGTTAGAGAGGGAACGAACTTTGTTAGAGAGGGGACGAACTTTGTTAAAGAGGGCACGAACTTTGTTAGAGAGGGTACGAACTCTGTGAGAGAGGGAACGAACCTTGTTAGAGAGGGCACGAACTCTGTGAGAGATGGTACGAACTTTGTTAGAGAGGGCACGAACTTTGTTAGAGATGGTATGGACTTTGTTAGAGAGGGGACGAATTTTGTTAAAGAGGGCACGAACTTTGTTAGAGAGGGTACGAACTTTGTGAGAGAGGGAACAAACTTTGTTAGAGAGGGCCTGAACTCTGTCAAAGAGGGTACGAACTTTGTTAGAGAGGGTACGAACTTTGTTAGAGAGGGAACGAACTTTGTGAGAGAGGGTACGGACATTGTTAGAGACGGCACGAACTTTGTTAAAGAGGGGACAAACTTTGTTAGAGAGGGGACAGACTTTGTTACAGAGGGGATGAACTTGGTTAGAGAGGGGATGAACTTTGTTAAAGAGGGCACGAACTTTGTTAGAAAGGGTACGAACTTTGTGATAAAGGGAACGAAATTTGTTAGAGATGGGACGAACTCTGTTAGAGAGGGGACGAACATTGATAAAGAGGGGATGAACTTTGTTAGAGAGGGTTTGAACTTGGAGAGAGAGCGAACGAACTTTGTTAAAGAGGGCACGGACTTTGTTAGAGAGGGTACGAACTTTGTTAGAGAGGGGACGAACTTTGTTAAAGAGGGCACGAACTTTGTTAGAGAGGGTACGAACTCTGTGAGAGAGGGAACGAACTTTGTTAGAGAGGGCACGAACTCTGTGAGAGATGGTACGAACTTTGTTAGAGAGGGGACGAATTTTGTTAAAGAGGGCACGAACTTTGTTAGAGAGGGTACGAACTTTGTGAGAGAGGGAACAAACTTTGTTAGAGAGGGCCTGAACTCTGTCAGAGAGGGTACGAACTTTGTTAGAGAGGGTACGAACTTTGTTAGAGAGGGAACGAACTTTGTGAGAGAGGGTACGGACATTGTTAGAGACGGCACGAACTTTGTTAAAGAGGGGACAAACTTTGTTTGAGAGGGGACAGACTTTGTTAGAGAGGGGATGAACTTGGTTAGAGAGGGGATGAACTTTGTTAAAGAGGGCACGAACTTTGTTAGAAAGGGTACGAACTTTGTGATAGAGGGAACGAAATTTGTTAGAGAGGGGACGAACGTTGATAAAGAGGGGATGAACTTTGTTAGAGAGGGTTTGAACTTTGAGAGAGAGCGAACGAACTTTGTTAAAGAGGGCACGGACTTTGTTAGAGGGGGTACGAACTTTGTTAGAGAGGGGACGAACTTTGTTAAAGAGGGCACGAACTTTGTTAGAGAGGGTACGAACTCTGTGAGAGAGGGAACGAACTTTGTTAGAGATGGCACGAACTCTGTGAGAGATGGTACGAACTTTGTTAGAGAGGGCACGAACTTTGTTAGAGAGGGTATGGACTTTGTTAGAGAGGGGACGAATTTTGTTAAAGAGGGCACGAACTTTGTTAGAGAGGGTACGAACTTTGTGAGAGAGGGAACAAACTTTGTTAGAGAGGGCCTGAACTCTGTCAGAGAGGGTACGAACTTTGTTAGAGAGGGTACGAACTTTGTTAGAGAGGGAACGAACTTTGTGAGAGAGGGTACGGACATTGTTAGAGACGGCACGAACTTTGTTAAATAGGGGACAAACTTTGTTAGAGAAGGGACAGACTTTGTTAGAGAGGGGATGAACTTGGTTAGAGAGGGGATGAACTTTGTTAAAGAGGGCACGAAATTTGTTAGAAAGGGTACGAACTTTGTGATAGAGGGAACGAAATTTTTTAGAGAGGGGACGAACGTTGATAAAGAGGGGATGAACTTTGTTAGAGAGGGTTTGAACTTTGAGAGAGAGCGAACGAACTTTGTTAAAGAGGGCACGAACTTTGTTAGAGGGGGTACGAACTTTGTTAGAGAGGGGACGAACTTTGTTAAAGAGGGCACGAACTTTGTTAGAGGGGGTACGAACTGTGTGAGAGAGGGAACGAACTTTGTTAGAGAGGGCACGAACTCTGTGAGAGATGGTACGAACTTTGTTAGAGAGGGCACGAACTTTGTTAGAGAGGGTATGGACTTTGTTAGAGAGGGGACGAATTTTGTTAAAGAGGGCACGAACTTTGTTAGAGAGGGTACGAACTTTGTGAGAGAGGGAACAAACTTTGTTAGAGAGGGCCTGAACTTTGTCAGAGAGGGTACGAACTTTGTTAGAGAGGGTACGAACTTTGTTAGAGAGGGAACGAACTTTGTGAGAGAGGGTACGGACATTGTTAGAGACGGTACGAACTTTGTTAAATAGGGGACAAACTTTGTTAGAGAAGGGACAGACTTTGTTAGAGAGGGGATGAACTTGGTTAGAGAGGGGATGAACTTTGTTAAAGAGGGCACGAAATTTGTTAGAAAGGGTACGAACTTTGTGATAGAGGGAACGAAATTTTTTAGAGAGGGGACGAACGTTGATAAAGAGGGGATGAACTTTGTTAGAGAGGGTTTGAACTTTGAGAGAGAGCGAACGAACTTTGTTAAAGAGGGCACGAACTTTGTTAGAGGGGGTACGAACTTTGTTAGAGAGGGGACGAACTTTGTTAAAGAGGGCACGAACTTTGTTAGAGAGGGTACGAACTGTGTGAGAGAGGGAACGAACTTTGTTAGAGAGGGCACGAACTCTGTGAGAGATGGTACGAACTTTGTTAGAGAGGGCACGAACTTTGTTAGAGAGGGTATGGACTTTGTTAGAGAGGGGACGAATTTTGTTAAAGAGGGCATGAACTTTGTTAGAGAGGGTACGAACTTTGTGAGAGAGGGAACAAACTTTGTTAGAGAGGGCCTGAACTCTGTCAGAGAGGGTACGAACTTTGTTAGAGAGGGTACGAACTTTGTTAGAGAGGGTACGAACTTTGTGAGAGAGGGTACGGACATTGTTAGAGACGGCACGAACTTTGTTAAAGAGGGGACAAACTTTGTTAGAGAGGGGACAGGCTTTGTTAGAGAGGGGATGAACTTGGTTAGAGAGGGGATGAACTTTGTTAAAGAGGGCACGAACTTTGTTAGAAAGGGTACGAACTTTGTTAGAGAGGGTATGGACTTTGTTAGAGAGGGGACGAATTTTGTTAAAGAGGGCACGAACTTTGTTAGAGAGGGTACGAACTTTGTGAGAGGGAACAAACTTTGTTAGAGAGGGCCTGAACTCTGTCAGAGAGGGTACGAACTTTGTTAGAGAGGGTACGAACTTTGTTAAAGAGGGCACAAACTTTGTTAGAGAGGGGATGAACTTTGTTAGAGAGGGGACGAACTTTGTTAGAGAGAGGACAAACTTTGTTAAAGAGGGCTTGAACTTTGTTAGAGAGTGTATGAACTTTGCCACAGAGGGAATGAACTTTGTTAGAGAGGAAACGAACTTTGTTAAAGAGGGTACGAACTTTTTTAGAGAGGGTATGAACTTTCTTAGAGAGGGTACGAACTTTGTGAGAGAGGGAACGAACTATTGAGGGAGGGTACGAACTTTATTAAAGAGTGTACGAACTTTCTGAGAGAGGGTACGATCTTTGTTAGAGGGGGAATGAACTTTGTTAGAGAGGGTACGAACTTTGTTAGAGAGGGAACAAAGTTTTTGAGAGATGAAACAAACTTTGGGAGAGAGGGTAGGAACTTTGTTAGAGAGGGTACGACCTTTGTGGGTGAGGGTATGAACTTTGTTGGAGAGGGAAGAAACTTTGTTAGAGGGGGTACGAACATTCTTAGAGAGGGAACAAACTTTGTTAGAGAGGGCACGAACTTGGTTCGAGAGGGTACGAGCTTTATTAGAAAGGGTACAAAGTTTGTTAGAGAGGGTACGAACTTTGTTAGAGCGGGAACGAACTTTGTTAGAGAGGGTACAAAATTTGTTCGAGAGGGTATCAACTTTCGTAGAGAGGGTATGAACTTTGTGACAGAGGGAACGAACTTTGTTAAAGAAGGTACGAACTTTGTGAGAGAGGGTATGAACTTTGCGACAGAGCAAATGAACTTTGTTAGAGAGGAAACGAACTTTGTCAGAGAGAGTACAAACTTTTTTAGAGAGGGTATGAACTTTTGTAGAGAGGGTACGAACTTTGTGAGAGAGAGAACGAACTATGTGAGAGAGGGTACGAACTTTGTTAGAGAGGGTACGAACTTTGTGAGAGAGGGTACGATCTTTGTTAGAGAGGGAATGAACATTGTTAGAGAGGGTACGACCTTTGTTAGAGAGCGAACAAAGTTTGTGAGAGAGGAAACAAACTTTGTGAGAGAGGGTAGGAACTTTGTTAGAGAGGGTACGACCTTTGTGGGAGAGGGTATGAACGTTGTTGGAGAGGGAACGAAATTTGTTAGAGAGGGTATGAAATTTGTTAGAGAGGGAACAAACTTTGTTAGAGAGGGTACGAACTTTGTTAGAGAGGCTACGACCTTTGTGGGAGATGGTATGAAATTTGTTAGAGAGGGAACAAACTTTGTTAGAGAGGGTACGAACTTTGTTAGAGAGGCTACGACCTTTGTGGGAGAGGGTATGAACTTTGTTGGAGAGGGAACAAACTTTGTTAGAGAGGGTACGAACATTGTTAGAGAGGGAACAAACTTTGTTAGAGAGGGTACGAACTTTGTTCGAGAGGGTACGAACTTTGTTAGAGAGGGTATGAACTTTGTGACAGAGGGAATAAACTTTGTTAGAGAGGGAACGAACTTTGTTAGAGAGGGTACGAACTTTGTTAGAGAGGGAACAAACTTTGTTAGAGAGGGTACGAACTTTCGTAGAGAGGGTATGAACTTTTGTAGAGAGGGTATGAACTTTGTTAGAGAGGGAACGAACTTTGTTAGAGAGGGAACGAACATTGTTAGAGAGGGTATGAACTTTCGTAGAGAGGGTATGAACTTTGTGACTGAAGGAACGAACTTTGTTAGAGAAGGTACGAACTTTGTGAGAGAAGGTATGAACTTTCGTAGAGATGGTACGAACTTTGTTAAAGAGGGTATGAACTTTGTGACAGAGGGAATGAACTTTGTTAGAGAGGGAACGAACTTTGTTAGAGAGGGTACGAACTTTGTTAGAGAGGGTATGAACTTTGTTAGAGAGGGAACGAACTTTGTTAGAGAGGATATGAACTTTCGTAGAGAGGGTATGAAGTTTGTGACAGAGGGAACGAACTTTGTTAGAGAAGGTACGAACTTTGTGAGAGAGGGTATGAACTTTCGTAGAAAGGGTATGAACTTTTTTAGGGAGGGTACGACCTTTGTGGGAGAGGGTATGAACTTTGTTGGAGAGGGAACAAACTTTGTTAGAGAGGGTATGAACATTGTTAGAGAGGGAACAAACTTTGTTAGAGAGGGTACGAACTTTGTTCGAGAGGGTACGAACTTTGTTAGAGAGGGTATGAACTTTGTGACATAGGGAATGAACTTTGTTAGAGAGGGAACGAACTTTGTTAGAGAGGGTACGAACTTTGTGAGAGAGGGTATGAAGTTTTGTAGAGAGGGTACGAACTTTGAGAGAGAGGGTATGAACTTTGTGACAGAGGGAATGAATTTTGTTAGAGAGGGAACGAACTTTGTTAGAGAGGGTATGAACTTTGTTAGAGAGGGAACGAACTTTGTTAGAGAGGGTATGAACTTTCGTGGAGAGGGTATGAACTTTGTGACAGAGGGAATGAACTTTGTTAGAGAAGGTACGAACTTTGTGAGAGAGGGTATCAACTTTCGTAGAGAGGGTATGAACTTTTTTAGAGAGGGTATGAACTTTGTGACAGAGAGAATGAACTTTGTTAGAGACGGAACGGACTTTGTTAGAGAGGGTATGAACTTTGTTAGAGAGGGAACGAACTTTGTTAGAGAGGGTATGAACTTTCGTAGAGAGGGTATGAACTTTCTGACAGAGGGAACGAACTTTGTGATAGAAGGTACGAACTTTGTGAGAGAGGGAACGAACTATGTGAGAGAGGTGATTGCTACCCAAAAAGTGCATTTTTACACCTTGAAGTCATTATGTTTTAAGCACTTTTGTGTAGTAGTTCTCCATTTTTATTCCAATTGGCATGTTAAGGACCTAGCAATGACTTCTAATCATATTTGTGGCTAGTTTTAGTGTTTTGACAACTTTTTGGATCATTAATACAAGCCAAGTAAAGGAGAGAAGCAAAGAGGAAAATCAAGCAAAGAGGAAAACGAGTGAAGCTGTAACAGAGGACTGCATTTGCAGTCTTCTTTCACACTTTTGGAGCATTTCTCGAAGTCCATTTTTTGCATGCTATATACCGTTGGAAAGCTCTGGAAGTCAAGAATCCAACGCTTTAAACTGTGTACGATTTGGAGCTGAAATGAGGAAGATATAGCCTTCGGAAGACAACTGTACCAAGCTGAGAGCGAATTTCGCACCAGCTTCGCACAGCCCATGCGTGGTGCGAAATTTCCCTCTGTTCTGCCGACTCCACTTTAGATCTTTTCTTTTGTATTTTTTTAATGGAAATTCCTTTCCTATCCTTGTAACAAGCCAATTACAAGCTTGGCTTTTGTAAAGACTATAAGAGGGGTGGAAATCATCTCTCGGATGCTATGTAAAAATTTACACTTAGAAGAATTTTCCTCTCAGGGAGAAAAAATACAGGGCTCTCTTTGCTTTCCTTTTCTCTTTTCTATTTTCTTTTTCTCGGAAGCCAAACAACCTCTGAGGATGATTTCCCGGAGGATGAGAGGCTAAACCTTCGATTTCTTGGAGTGAAGGAAGCTAGGTGAAAAGTCCAGATGCAAAGGTAGAAAACTCCCGTGCCTTAAATATCGGTAGTTGGAGTTCATTAATGGCTTTCAAATCCAAAGTTTTGCTTTAACTCCCTTAGAATCACTTTGAATGGCCAATACATGGTAAGCTTCAGGTCTCTGTGGATGCTTATTGCTAGATCCATATCAGTCCATTAGTTATCATGTACGAGCCATTGGAAAGTGGCTCAAGGTGAAGACCCATAGTGTTTAAAGCCATAAATGGAACTTGACTACCATTTCTATTGATTTTGTATGGATTAAATCTTCATTGTTAAACCCATAGCGGTTCGGGAAATAACTATAGGTTAAATCCCCAATGCGAGGAGAAAAATCCGGAATTTTCCACTTTGCATTCTGAACTTGATCCTAGCAACCCTTAGCTCCGAGAGACTTTCTTTCTTCCATTTTTATTTAGTTCTATGTTAGTTTAGTTTCAAAAACCACCTTCAAAAAAAAATTTATTTTCTTTTAAACTTTGAGTTTTTGACAAAGGAAATCATCAAATTCAATTTCTAATCTTGAGTCTATCACTGGTAGAGTGAAAACCCATCCCAGAGTTCGACCCTAGAGCCGCTATACTATAGTAGCTTTGCTACGCCAGTATGAGGTCATAGGTTTTATAAATGTTTTTGATTAAAAGACCCGACTGGGTCCGCATGAATCAAGAGGGTACGAACTTTGTTAGAGAGGGTATAGACTTTGTGAGAGAGGGTACGATCTTTGTTAGAGAGGGAATGAACTTTGTTAGAGAGGGTATGAACTTTCTTAGAGAGGGAACAAAGTTTGTGAGAGAGGAAACAAACTTTGTGAGAGAGGGTACAACCTTGGTAGGAGAGGGTATGAACTTTGTTGGAGAGGGAACGAACTTTGTTAGAGAGGGTACGAACTTTGTTAGAGTGGGTACAAACTTTGTGAGAGAGGGTAGGAACTTTTTGACAGAGGGAATGAACTTTGTTAGAGAGGAAACGAACTTGTTAGAGAGGGTACGAACTTTGTGAGAGAGGGAACGAACTTTGTTAGAGAAGGTACGAACTTTGTGAGAGAGGGTATGAACTTTCGTAGAGAGGGTACGACCTTTGTTAGAGAGGGTATGAACTTTGTGACAGAGGAAATGAACTTTGTTAGAGAGGGAACGAACTTTGTTAGAGAGGGAACGAACTATGTTAGAGAGGGTATGAGCTTTGTTAGAGAGGGAACGAACTTTGTTAGAGAGGGTATGAACTTTCGTAGAGAGGGTATGAACTTTGTGACAGAGGGAACGAACTTTGTTAGAGAAGGTACGAACTTTGTGAAAGAGAGTATGAACTTTCGTAGAGAGGGTATGAACTTTTTTAGAGAGGGTATGAACTTTGTGACAGAGGGAATGAACTTTCTTAAAGAGGGAACGAACTTTGTGAGAGAGGGTACGATCTTTGTTAGAAAGGGAATGAACTTTGTTAGAGAGGGTACGAACTTTCTTAGAGAGGGAACAAAGTTTGTGAGAGAGGATACAAACTTTGTGAGAGAGGGTACGACCTTTGTAGGAGAGGGTATGAACTTTGTTGGAGAGGGAAAGGACTTTGTTAGAGAGGGTACGAACTTTGTTAGAGCGGGTACAAACTTTGTTAGAGAGGGTACGAACTTTATTAGAGAGGGTACGAACTTTGTTAGAGAGGGTATGAACTTTGTGACAGAGGGAACGAACTTTGTTAGAGAAGGTACGAACTTTGTGATAGAGGGTAGGAACTTTTTGACAGAGGGAATGAACTTTGTTAGAGAGGGAACGAACTTGTTAGATAGGGTACAGACTTTGTGAGAGAGGGAACGAAATTTGTTCGAGAGGGTATGAAATTTGTTAGAGAGGGAACAAACTTTGTTAGAGAGGGTACGAACTTTGTTCGAGAGGGTACAAACTTTCTTAGAGAGGGTATGAACTTTGTGATAGAGGGAATGAACTTTGTTAGAGAGGGAACGAACTTTGTTAGAGAGGGTACGAACTTTGTTGGAGAGGGAATGAACTTTGTTAAAAAGGGAACGAACTTTGTTAGAGAGGGTACGAACTTTGTTGGAGAGGGTATGAACTTTGTTAGAGAGGGAACGAAATTTGTTAGAGAGGGTATGACCTTTTTGACAGAGGGAACGAACTTTGTTAGAGAAGGTACGAACTTTGGGAGATAGGGTATGAACTTTCGTAGAGAGGGTACGAACTTTTGTGGGGAGGGTATGAACTTTCGTAGAGAGGGTACGAACTTTGTCAGAGAGGGAACGAACTATGTGAGAGAGGGTACGAACTTTGTTAGAGACGGTACGAACTTTGTCAGAGAGGGTACGATCTTTGTTAGAGAGGGAATGAACTTTGTTAGAGAGGGTACGAACTTTGTTGGAGAGGGAATGAACTTTGTTAGAAAGGGAACGAACTTTGTTAGAGAGGGTACGAACTTTGTTGGAGAGGGTATGAACTTTGTTAGAGAGGGAACGAACTTTGTTAGAGAGGGTACGAACTTTCGTAGAGAGGGTATGAACTTTTTGACAGAGGGAACGAACTTTGTTAGAGAAGGTACGAACTTTGTGAGATAGGGTATGAACTTTTGTAGAGAGGGTACGAACTTTTGTGGGGAGGGTATGAACTTTCGTAGAGAGGGTACGAACTTTGTGAGAGAGAGAACGAACTATGTGAGAGAGGGTACGAACTTTGTTAGAGACGGTACGAACTTTGTCAGAGAGGGTACGATCTTTGTTAGAGAGGGAATGAACTTTGTTAGAGAGGGTACGAACTTTGTTGGAGAGGGAATGAACTTTGTTAGAAAGGGAACGAACTTTGTTAGAGAGGGTACGAACTTTGTTGGAGAGGGTATGAACTTTGTTAGAGAGGGAACGAACTTTGTTAGAGAGGGTACGAACTTTCGTAGAGAGGGTATGAACTTTTTGACAGAGGGAACGAACTTTGTTAGAGAAGGTACGAACTTTGTGAGATAGGGTATGAACTTTTGTAGAGAGGGTACGAACTTTTGTGGGGAGGGTATGAACTTTCGTAGAGAGGGTACGAACTTTGTGAGAGAGAGAACGAACTATGTGAGAGAGGGTACGAACTTTGTTAGAGACGGTACGAACTTTGTCAAAGAGGGTACGATCTTTGTTAGAGAGGGAATGAACTTTGTTAGAGAGGGTACGAACTTTGTTGGAGAGGGAATGAACTTTGTTAGAAAGGGAACGAACTTTGTTAGAGAGGGTACGAACTTTGTTGGAGAGGGTATGAACTTTGTTAGAGAGGGAACGAACTTTGTTAGAGAGGGTACGAACTTTCGTAGAGAGGGTATGAACTTTTTGACAGAGGGAACGAACTTTGTTAGAGAAGGGACGAACTTTGTGAGATAGGGTATGAACTTTTGTAGAGAGGGTACGAACTTTTGTGGGGAGGGTATGAACTTTCGTAGAGAGGGTACGAACTTTGTGAGAGAGAGAACGAACTATGTGAGAGAGGGTACGAACTTTGTTAGAGACGGTACGAACTTTGTCAAAGAGGGTACGATCTTTGTTAGAGAGGGAATGAACTTTGTTAGAGAGGGTATGAACTCTCGTAGAGAGGGTATGAACTTTGTGACAGAGGGAACGAACTTTGTTAGAGAAGGTACGAACTTTGTGAAAGAGAGTATGAACTTTCGTAGAGAGGGTATGAACTTTTTTAGAGAGGGTATGAACTTTGTGACAGAGGGAATGAACTTTCTTAAAGAGGGAACGAACTTTGTGAGAGAGGGTACGATCTTTGTTAGAAAGGGAATGAACTTTGTTAGAGAGGGTACGAACTTTCTTAGAGAGGAAACAAAGTTTGTCAGAGAGGAAACAAACTTTGTGAGAGAGGGTACGACCTTTGTAGGAGAGGGTATGAACTTTGTTGGAGAGGGAACGGACTTTGTTAGAGAGGGTACGAACTTTGTTAGAGCGGGTACAAACTTTGTTAGAGAGGGTACGAACTTTATTAGAGAGGGTACGAACTTTGTTAGAGAGGGTATGAACTTTGTGACAGAGGGAACGAACTTTCTTAGAGAAGGTACGAACTTTGTGATAGAGGGTAGGAACTTTTTGACAAAGGGAATGAACTTTGTTAGAGAGGGAACGAACTTGTTAGATAGGGTACGGACTTTGTGAGAGAGGGAACGAAATTTGTTCGAGAGGGTATGAAATTTGTTAGAGAGGGAACAAACTTTGTTAGAGATGGTACGAACTTTGTTCGAGAGGGTACAAACTTTCTTAGAGAGGGTATGAACTTTGTGATAGAGGGAATGAACTTTGTTAGAGAGGGAACGAACTTTGTTAGAGAGGGTACGAACTTTGTTGGAGAGGGAATGAACTTTGTTAAAAAGGGAACGAACTTTGTTAGAGAGGGTACGAACTTTGTTGGAGAGGGTATGAACTTTGTTAGAGAGGGAACGAAATTTGTTAGAGAGGGTATGACCTTTTTGACAGAGGGAACGAACTTTGTTAGAGAAGGTACGAACTTTGGGAGATAGGGTATGAACTTTCGTAGAGAGGGTACGAACTTTTGTGGGGAGGGTATGAACTTTCGTAGAGAGGGTACGAACTTTGTGAGAGAGGGAACGAACTATGTGAGAGAGGGTACGAACTTTGTTAGAGACGGTACGAACTTTGTCAGAGAGGGTACGATCTTTGTTAGAGAGGGAATGAACTTTGTTAGAGAGGGTACGAACTTTGTTGGAGAGGGAATGAACTTTGTTAGAAAGGGAACGAACTTTGTTAGAGAGGGTACGAACTTTGTTGGAGAGGGTATGAACTTTGTTAGAGAGGGAACGAACTTTGTTAGAGAGGGTATGAACTTTCGTAGAGAGGGTATGAACTTTTTGACAGAGGGAACGAACTTTGTTAGAGAAGGTACGAACTTTGTGAGATAGGGTATGAACTTTTGTAGAGAGGGTACGAACTTTTGTGGGGAGGGTATGAACTTTCGTAGAGAGGGTACGAACTTTGTGAGAGAGAGAACGAACTATGTGAGAGAGGGTACGAACTTTGTTAGAGACGGTACAAACTTTGTCAGAGAGGGTACGATCTTTGTTAGAGAGGGAATGAACTTTGTTAGAGAGGGTACGAACTTTGTTGGAGAGGGAATGAACTTTGTTAGAAAGGGAACGAACTTTGTTAGAGAGGGTACGAACTTTGTTGGAGAGGGTATGAACTTTGTTAGAGAGGGAACGAACTTTGTTAGAGAGGGTATGAACTTTGTGACAGAGGGAATGAACTTTGTTAGAGAAGGTACGAACTTTGTTAGAGAAGGTACGAACTTTGTTAGAGAAGGTACGAACTTTGTTAGAGACGGTACGAACTTTGTTAGAGAGGGTACGAACTTTGTTGGAGAGGGTATGAACTTTGTTAGAGAGGGAACGAACTTTGTTAGAGAGGGTATGAACTTTCGTGGAGAGGGTATGAACTTTGTGACAGAGGGAACGAACTTTGTTAGAGAGGGTATGAACTTTCGTAGAGAGGGTATGAACTTTTTGACAGAGGGAACGAACTTTGTTAGAGAAGGTACGAACTTTGTGAGATAGGGTATGAACTTTTGTAGAGAGGGTACGAACTTTTGTGGGGAGGGTATGAACTTTCGTAGAGAGGGTACGAACTTTGTGAGAGAGAGAACGAACTATGTGAGAGAGGGTACGAACTTTGTTAGAGACGGTACGAACTTTGTCAAAGAGGGTACGATCTTTGTTAGAGAGGGAATGAACTTTGTTAGAGAGGGTACGAACTTTGTTGGAGAGGGAATGAACTTTGTTAGAAAGGGAACGAACTTTGTTAGAGAGGGTACGAACTTTGTTGGAGAGGGTATGAACTTTGTTAGAGAGGGAACGAACTTTGTTAGAGAGGGTACGAACTTTCGTAGAGAGGGTATGAACTTTTTGACAGAGGGAACGAACTTTGTTAGAGAAGGGACGAACTTTGTGAGATAGGGTATGAACTTTTGTAGAGAGGGTACGAACTTTTGTGGGGAGGGTATGAACTTTCGTAGAGAGGGTACAAACTTTGTGAGAGAGAGAACGAACTATGTGAGAGAGGGTACGAACTTTGTTAGAGACGGTACGAACTTTGTCAAAGAGGGTACGATCTTTGTTAGAGAGGGAATGAACTTTGTTAGAGAGGGTATGAACTCTCGTAGAGAGGGTATGAACTTTGTGACAGAGGGAACGAACTTTGTTAGAGAAGGTACGAACTTTGTGAAAGAGAGTATGAACTTTCGTAGAGAGGGTATGAACTTTTTTAGAGAGGGTATGAACTTTGTGACAGAGGGAATGAACTTTCTTAAAGAGGGAACGAACTTTGTGAGAGAGGGTACGATCTTTGTTAGAAAGGGAATGAACTTTGTTAGAGAGGGTACGAACTTTCTTAGAGAGGAAACAAAGTTTGTCAGAGAGGAAACAAACTTTGTGAGAGAGGGTACGACCTTTGTAGGAGAGGGTATGAACTTTGTTGGAGAGGGAACGGACTTTGTTAGAGAGGGTACGAACTTTGTTAGAGCGGGTACAAACTTTGTTAGAGAGGGTACGAACTTTATTAGAGAGGGTACGAACTTTGTTAGAGAGGGTATGAACTTTGTGACAGAGGGAACGAACTTTCTTAGAGAAGGTACGAACTTTGTGATAGAGGGTAGGAACTTTTTGACAAAGGGAATGAACTTTGTTAGAGAGGGAACGAACTTGTTAGATAGGGTACGGACTTTGTGAGAGAGGGAACGAAATTTGTTCGAGAGGGTATGAAATTTGTTAGAGAGGGAACAAACTTTGTTAGAGAGGGTACGAACTTTGTTCGAGAGGGTACAAACTTTCTTAGAGAGGGTATGAACTTTGTGATAGAGGGAATGAACTTTGTTAGAGAGGGAACAAACTTTGTTAGAGAGGGTACGAACTTTGTTGGAGAGGGAATGAACTTTGTTAAAAAGGGAACGAACTTTGTTAGAGAGGGTACGAACTTTGTTGGAGAGGGTATGAACTTTGTTAGAGAGGGAACGAAATTTGTTAGAGAGGGTATGACCTTTTTGACAGAGGGAACGAACTTTGTTAGAGAAGGTACGAACTTTGGGAGATAGGGTATGAACTTTCGTAGAGAGGGTACGAACTTTTGTGGGGAGGGTATGAACTTTCGTAGAGAGGGTACGAACTTTGTGAGAGAGGGAACGAACTATGTGAGAGAGGGTACGAACTTTGTTAGAGACGGTACGAACTTTGTCAGAGAGGGTACGATCTTTGTTAGAGAGGGAATGAACTTTGTTAGAGAGGGTACGAACTTTGTTGGAGAGGGAATGAACTTTGTTAGAAAGGGAACGAACTTTGTTAGAGAGGGTACGAACTTTGTTGGAGAGGGTATGAACTTTGTTAGAGAGGGAACGAACTTTGTTAGAGAGGGTATGAACTTTCGTGGAGAGGGTATGAACTTTGTGACAGAGGGAATGAACTTTGTTAGAGAAGGTACGAACTTTGTTAGAGAAGGTACGAACTTTGTTAGAGACGGTACGAACTTTGTTAGAGAGGGTACGAACTTTGTTGGAGAGGGTATGAACTTTGTTAGAGAGGGAACGAACTTTGTTAGAGAGGGTATGAACTTTCGTGGAGAGGGTATGAACTTTGTGACAGAGGGAACGAACTTTGTTAGAGAGGGTATGAACTTTCGTAGAGAGGGTATGAACTTTTTGACAGAGGGAACGAACTTTGTTAGAGAAGGTACGAACTTTGTGAGATAGGGTATGAACTTTTGTAGAGAGGGTACAAACTTTTGTGGGGAGGGTATGAACTTTCGTAGAGAGGGTACGAACTTTGTGAGAGAGAGAACGAACTATGTGAGAGAGGGTACGAACTTTGTTAGAGACGGTACGAACTTTGTCAGAGAGGGTACGATCTTTGTTAGAGAGGGAATGAACTTTGTTAGAGAGGGTACGAACTTTGTTGGAGAGGGAATGAACTTTGTTAGAAAGGGAACGAACTTTGTTAGAGAGGGTACGAACTTTGTTGGAGAGGGTATGAACTTTGTTAGAGAGGGAACGAACTTTGTTAGAGAGGGTACGAACTTTCGTAGAGAGGGTATGAACTTTTTGACAGAGGGAACGAACTTTGTTAGAGAAGGGACGAACTTTGTGAGATAGGGTATGAACTTTTGTAGAGAGGGTACGAACTTTTGTGGGGAGGGTATGAACTTTCGTAGAGAGGGTACGAACTTTGTGAGAGAGAGAACGAACTATGTGAGAGAGGGTACGAACTTTGTTAGAGACGGTACGAACTTTGTCAAAGAGGGTACGATCTTTGTTAGAGACGGAATGAACTTTGTTAGAGAGGGTATGAACTCTCGTAGAGAGGGTATGAACTTTGTGACAGAGGGAACGAACTTTGTTAGAGAAGGTACGAACTTTGTGAAAGAGAGTATGAACTTTCGTAGAGAGGGTATGAACTTTTTTAGAGAGGGTATGAACTTTGTGACAGAGGGAATGAACTTTCTTAAAGAGGGAACGAACTTTGTGAGAGAGGGTACGATCTTTGTTAGAAAGGGAATGAACTTTGTTAGAGAGGGTACGAACTTTCTTAGAGAGGAAACAAAGTTTGTCAGAGAGGAAACAAACTTTGTGAGAGAGGGTACGACCTTTGTAGGAGAGGGTATGAACTTTGTTGGAGAGGGAACGGACTTTGTTAGAGAGGGTACGAACTTTGTTAGAGCGGGTACAAACTTTGTTAGAGAGGGTACGAACTTTATTACAGAGGGTACGAACTTTGTTAGAGAGGGTATGAACTTTGTGACAGAGGGAATGAACTTTGTTAGAGAAGGTACGAACTTTGTGATAGAGGGTAGGAACTTTTTGACAGAGGGAATGAACTTTGTTAGAAAGGGAACGAACTTGTTAGATAGGGTACGGACTCTGTGAGAGAGGGAACGAAATTTGTTCGAGAGGGTACGAACTTTGTTAGAGACGGTACGAACTTTGTCAGAGAGGGTACGATCTTTGTTAGAGAGGGAATGAACTTTGTTAGAGAGGGTACGAACTTTGTTGGAGAGGGAATGAACTTTGTTAGAAAGGGAACGAACTTTGTTAGAGAGGGTACAAACTTTGTTGGAGAGGGTATGAACTTTGTTAGAGAGGGAACGAACTTTGTTAGAGAGGGTATGAACTTTCGTAGAGAGGGTATGAACTTTTTGATAGAGGGAACGAACTTTGTTAGAGAAGGTACGAACTTTGTGAGATAGGGTATGAACTTTTGTAGAGAGGGTACGAACTTTTGTGGGGAGGGTATGAACTTTCGTAGAGAGGGTACGAACTTTGTGAGAGAGAGAACGAACTATGTGAGAGAGGGTACGAACTTTGTTAGAGACGGTACGAACTTTGTCAGAGAGGGTACGATCTTTGTTAGAGAGGGAATGAACTTTGTTAGAGAGGGCACGAACTTTGTTGGAGAGGGAATGAACTTTGTTAGAAAGGGAACGAACTTTGTTAGAGAGGGTACGAACTTTGTGGGAGAGGGTATGAACTTTGTGAGAGAGGGAACGAACTTTGTTAGAGAGGGTATGAACTTTCATAGAGAGGGTATGAACTTTTTGACAGAGGGAACGAACTTTGTTAGAGAAGGGACGAACTTTGTGAGATAGGGTATGAACTTTTGTAGAGAGGGTACAAACTTTTGTGGGGAGGGTATGAACTTTCGTAGAGAGGGTACGAACTTTGTGAGAGAGAGAACGAACTATGTGAGAGAGGGTACGAACTTTGTTAGAGACGGTACGAACTTTGTCAGAGAGGGTACGATCTTTGTTAGAGAGGGAATGAACTTTGTTAGAGAGGGTACGAACTTTCTTAGAGAGGGAACAAAGTTTGTGTGATAGGAAACAAACTTTGAGAGACAGGGTACGACCTTTGTGGGAGAGGGTGTGGACTTTGTTGGAGAGGGAACGAACATTGTTAGAGAGGGTACGAATTTTGCTAGAGAGGGAACAAACTTTGTTAGAGAGGGTACGAACTTTGTTAGAGAGGGTACGAACTTTGTTAGAGAGGGTATGAACTTTGTGAAAGAGGGAACGAACTTTGTTAGAGAAGGTACGAACTTTGTGAGAGACGGTAGGAACTTTTTGACAGAGGGAATGAACTTTGTTAGAGAGGGAACGAACATTGTTAGAGAGGGAACGAACTTTGTTAGAGAGGGCATGAATTTCGTAGAGAGGGTACCCACCTTTGTGAGAGCGGGAACGAGCTTTGTGAGAGAGGGTACGAACTTTGTGATAGAGGGAACAAACTTTGTTAGAGAGGGTACGAACTTTATTAGAGAGGGTACGAACTTTGTTAGAGAGGGTATGAACTTTGTGACAGAGGGAACGAACTTTGTTAGAGAAGGTACGAACTTTGTGATAGAGGGTAGGAACTTTTTGACAGAGGGAATGAACTTTGTTAGAGAGGGAACGAACTTGTTAGATAGGGTACGGACTTTGTGAGAGAGGGAACGAAATTTGCTCGAGAGGATATGAACTTTGTTAGAGAGGGAACAAACTTTGTTAGAGAGGGTACGAACTTTGTTCGAGAGGGTACGAACTTTCTTAGAGAGGGTATGAACTTTGTGATAGAGGGAATGAACTTTGTTAGAGAGGGAACGAACTTTTTTAGAGAGGGTACGAACTTTGTTGGAGAGGGAATGAACTTTGTTAGAGAGGGTACGAACTTTCTTAGAGAGGGAACAAAGTTTGTGTGATAGGAAACAAACTTTGAGAGACAGGGTACGACCTTTGTGGGAGAGGGTGTGGACTTTTTTGGAGAGGGAACGAACATTGTTAGAGAGGGTACGAATTTTGTTAGAGAGGGAACAAACTTTGTTAGAGAGGGTACGAACTTTGTTAGAGAGGGTACGAACTTTGTTAGAGAGGGTATGAACTTTGTGAAAGAGAGAACGAACTTTGTTAGAGAAGGTACGAACTTTGTGAGAGACGGTAGGAACTTTTTGACAGAGGGAATGAACTTTGTTAGAGAGGGAACGAACTTTGTTAGAGTGGGCATGAACTTTCGTAGAGAGGGTACGATCTTTGTGAGAGCGGGAACTAGGAACTTTTTGACAGAGGGAATGACATTTGTTAGAGAGGGAACGAACTTGTTAGATAGGGTATGAACTTTGTGAGAGAGGGAACGAAATTTGTTCGAGAGGGTATGAAATTTGTTAGAGAGGGAACAAACTTTCTTAGAGAGGTTACGAACTTTGTTCGAGAGGGTACGAACTTTCTTAGAGAGGGTATGAACTTTGTGATAGAGGGAATGAACTTTGTTAGAGAGGGAACAAACTTTGTTAGAGAGGGTACGAACTTTGTTGGAGAGGGAATGAACTTTGTTAGAGAGGGAACGAACTTTGTTAGAGAGGGTACGGACTTTGTTGGAGAGGGTATGAACTTTGTTAGAGAGGGAACGAACTTTGTTAGAGAGGTTATGAACTTTACTAGAGAGGGTATGAACTTTTTTACAGAGGGAACGAACTTTGTTAGAGAGGGAACGAACTTGTTAGATAGGGTACGGACTTTGTGAGAGAGGGAACGAAATTTGCTCGAGAGGGTATGAAATTTGTTAGAGAGGGAACAAACTTTGTTAGAGAGGGTACGAACTTTGTTCGAGAGGGTACAAACTTTCTTAGAGAGGGTATGAACTTTGTGATAGAGGGAATGAACTTTGTTAGAGAGGGAACGAACTTTTTTAGAGAGGGTATGAACTTTGTTGGAGAGGGAATGAACTTTGTTAGAGAGGGTACGAACTTTCTTAGAGAGGGAACAAAGTTTGTGTGATAGGAAACAAACTTTGAGAGACAGGGTACGACCTTTGTGGGAGAGGGTGTGGACTTTTTTGGAGAGGGAACGAACATTGTTAGAGAGGGTACGAATTTTGTTAGAGAGGGAACAAACTTTGTTAGAGAGGGTACGAACTTTGTTAGAGAGGGTACGAACTTTGTTAGAGAGGGTATGAACTTTGTGAAAGAGAGAACGAACTTTGTTAGAGAAGGTACGAACTTTGTGAGAGACGGTAGGAACTTTTTGACAGAGGGAATGAACTTTGTTAGAGAGGGAACGAACTTTGTTAGAGAGGGCATGAACTTTCGTAGAGAGGGTACGACCTTTGTGAGAGCGGGAACGAGCTTTGTGAGAGAGGGTACGAACTTTGTTAGAGAAGGTACAAACTTTGTGATAGAGGGTAGGAACTTTTTGACAGAGGGAATGAACTTTGTTAGAGAGGGAACGAACTTGTTAGATAGGGTATGAACTTTGTGAGAGAGGGAACGAAATTTGTTCGAGAGGGTATGAAATTTGTTAGAGAGGGAACAAACTTTGTTAGAGAGGTTACGAACTTTGTTCGAGAGGGTACGAACTTTCTTAGAGAGGGTATGAACTTTGTGATAGAGGGAATGAACTTTGTTAGAGAGGGAACAAACTTTGTTAGAGAGGGTACGAACTTTGTTGGAGAGGGAATGAACTTTGTTAGAGAGGGAATGAACTTTGTTAGAGAGGGTACGAACTTTCTTAGAGAGGGAACAAAGTTTGTGTGATAGGAAACAAACTTTGAGAGACAGGGTACGACCTTTGTGGGAGAGGGTGTGGACTTTTTTGGAGAGGGAACGAACATTGTTAGAGAGGGTACGAATTTTGTTAGAGAGGGAACAAACTTTGTTAGAGAGGGTACGAACTTTGTTAGAGAGGGTACGAACTTTGTTAGAGAGGGTATGAACTTTGTGAAAGAGAGAATGAACTTTGTTAGAGAAGGTACGAACTTTGTGAGAGACGGTAGGAACTTTTTGACAGAGGGAATGAACTTTGTTAGAGAGGGAACGAACTTTGTTAGAGTGGGCATGAACTTTCGTAGAGAGGGTACGATCTTTGTGAGAGCGGGAACGAGCTTTGTGAGAGAGGGTACGAACTTTGTTAGAGAGGGTATGAACTTTGTGACAGAGGGAACGAACTTTGTTAGAGAAGGTACGAACTTTGTGATAGAGGGTAGGAACTTTTTGACAGAGGGAATGAACTTTGTTAGAGAGGGAACGAACTTGTTAGATAGGGTATGAACTTTGTGAGAGAGGGAACGAAATTTGTTCGAGAGGGTATGAAATTTGTTAGAGAGGGAACAAACTTTCTTAGAGAGGTTACGAACTTTGTTCGAGAGGGTACGAACTTTCTTAGAGAGGGTATGAACTTTGTGATAGAGGGAATGAACTTTGTTAGAGAGGGAACAAACTTTGTTAGAGAGGGTACGAACTTTGTTGGAGAGGGAATGAACTTTGTTAGAGAGGGAACGAACTTTGTTAGAGAGGGTATGGACTTTGTTGGAGAGGGTATGAACTTTGTTAGAGAGGGAACGAACTTTGTTAGAGAGGTTATGAACTTTAGTAGAGAGGGTATGAACTTTTTTACAGAGGGAACGAACTTTGTTAGAGAGGGAACGAACTTGTTAGATAGGGTACGGACTTTGTGAGAGAGGGAACGAAATTTGCTCGAGAGGGTATGAAATTTGTTAGAGAGGGAACAAACTTTGTTAGAGAGGGTACGAACTTTGTTCGAGAGGGTACAAACTTTCTTAGAGAGGGTATGAACTTTGTGATAGAGGGAATGAACTTTGTTAGAGAGGGAACGAACTTTTTTAGAGAGGGTACGAACTTTGTTGGAGAGGGAATGAACTTTGTTAGAGAGGGTACGAACTTTCTTAGAGAGGGAACAAAGTTTGTGTGATAGGAAACAAACTTTGAGAGACAGGGTACGACCTTTGTGGGAGAGGGTGTGGACTTTTTTGGAGAGGGAACGAACATTGTTAGAGAAGGTACGAATTTTGTTAGAGAGGGAACAAACTTTGTTAGAGAGGGTACGAACTTTGTTAGAGAGGGTACGAACTTTGTTAGAGAGGTTATGAACTTTAGTAGAGAGGGTATGAACTTTTTTACAGAGGGAACGATCTTTGTTAGAGAGGGAACGAACTTGTTAGATAGGGTACGGACTTTGTGAGAGAGGGAACGAAATTTGCTCGAGAGGGTATGAAATTTGTTAGAGAGGGAACAAACTTTGTTAGAGAGGGTACGAACTTTGTTCGAGAGGGTACAAACTTTCTTAGAGAGGGTATGAACTTTGTGATAGAGGGAATGAACTTTGTTAGAGAGGGAACGAACTTTTTTAGAGAGGGTACGAACTTTGTTGGAGAGGGAATGAACTTTGTTAGAGAGGGTACGAACTTTCTTAGAGAGGGAACAAAGTTTGTGTGATAGGAAACAAACTTTGAGAGACAGGGTACGACCTTTGTGGGAGAGAGTGTGGACTTTTTTGGAGAGGGAACGAACATTGTTAGAGAAGGTACGAATTTTGTTAGAGAGGGAACAAACTTTGTTAGAGAGGGTACGAACTTTGTTAGAGAGGGTACGAACTTTGTTAGAGAGGGTATGAACTTTGTGAAAGAGAGAACGAACTTTGTTAGAGAAGGTACGAACTTTGTGAGAGACGGTAGGAACTTTTTGACAGAGGGAATGAACTTTGTTAGAGAGGGAACGAACTTTGTTAGAGAGGGCATGAACTTTCGTAGAGAGGGTACGACCTTTGTGAGAGCGGGAACGAGCTTTGTGAGAGAGGGTACGAACTTTGTTAGAGAGGGTATGAACTTTGTGACAGAGGGAATGAACTTTGTTAGAGAAGGTACAAACTTTGTGATAGAGGGTAGGAACTTTTTGACAGAGGGAATGAACTTTGTTAGAGAGGGAACGAACTTGTTAGATAGGGTATGAACTTTGTGAGAGAGGGAACGAAATTTGTTCGAGAGGGTATGAAATTTGTTAGAGAGGGAACAAACTTTGTTAGAGAGGTTACGAACTTTGTTCGAGAGGGTACGAACTTTCTTAGAGAGGGTATGAACTTTGTGATAGAGGGAATGAACTTTGTTAGAGAGGGAACAAACTTTGTTAGAGAGGGTACGAACTTTGTTGGAGAGGGAATGAACTTTGTTAGAGAGGGAACGAACTTTGTTAGAGAGGGTATGAACTTTGTTAGAGAGGGAACGAACTTTGTTAGAGAGGGTACGGACTTTGTTGGAGAGGGTATGAACTTTGTTAGAGAGGGAACGAACTTTGTTAGAGAGGTTATGAACTTTAGTAGAGAGGGTATGAACTTTTTGACAGAGGGAACGAACTTTGTTAGAGAGGGAACGAACTTGTTAGATAGGGTACGGACTTTGTGAGAGAGGGAACGAAATTTGCTCGAGAGGGTATGAAATTTGTTAGAGAGGGAACAAACTTTGTTAGAGAGGGTACGAACTTTGTTCGAGAGGGTACAAACTTTCTTAGAGAGGGTATGAACTTTGTGATAGAGGGAATGAACTTTGTTAGAGAGGGAACGAACTTTTTTAGAGAGGGTACGAACTTTGTTGGAGAGGGAATGAACTTTGTTAGAGAGGGTACGAACTTTCTTAGAGAGGGAACAAAGTTTGTGATAGGAAACAAACTTTGAGAGACAGGGTACGACCTTTGTGGGAGAGGGTGTGGACTTTTTTGGAGAGGGAACGAACATTGTTAGAGAGGGTACGAATTTTGTTAGAGAGGGAACAAACTTTGTTAGAGAGGGTACGAACTTTGTTAGAGAGGGTACGAACTTTGTTAGAGAGGGTATGAACTTTGTGAAAGAGAGAACGAACTTTGTTAGAGAAGGTACGAACTTTGTGAGAGACGGTAGGAACTTTTTGACAGAGGGAATGAACTTTGTTAGAGAGGGAACGAACTTTGTTAGAGAGGGCATGAACTTTCGTAGAGAGGGTACGACCTTTGTGAGAGCGGGAACGAGCTTTGTGAGAGAGGGTACGAACTTTGTTAGAGAGGGTATGAACTTTGTGACAGAGGGAACGAACTTTGTTAGAGAAGGTACAAACTTTGTGATAGAGGGTAGGAACTTTTTGACAGAGGGAATGAACTTTGTTAGAGAGGGAACGAACTTGTTAGATAGGGTATGAACTTTGTGAGAGAGGGAACGAAATTTGTTCGAGAGGGTATGAAATTTGTTAGAGAGGGAACAAACTTTGTTAGAGAGGTTACGAACTTTGTTCGAGAGGGTACGAACTTTCTTAGAGAGGGTATGAACTTTGTGATAGAGGGAATGAACTTTGTTAGAGAGGGAACAAACTTTGTTAGAGAGGGTACGAACTTTGTTGGAGAGGGAACGAACTTTGTTAGAGAGGGAACGAACTTTGTTAGAGAGGGTATGAACTTTGTTAGAGAGGGAACGAACTTTGTTAGAGAGGGTACGGACTTTGTTGGAGAGGGTATGAACTTTGTTAGAGAGGGAACGAACTTTGTTAGAGAGGTTATGAACTTTAGTAGAGAGGGTATGAACTTTTTGACAGAGGGAACGAACTTTGTTAGAGAGGGAACGAACTTGTTAGATAGGGTACGGACTTTGTGAGAGAGGGAACGAAATTTGCTCGAGAGGGTATGAAATTTGTTAGAGAGGGAACAAACTTTGTTAGAGAGGGTACGAACTTTGTTCGAGAGGGTACGAACTTTCTTAGAGAGGGTATGAACTTTGTGATAGAGGGAATGAACTTTGTTAGAGAGGGAACGAACTTTTTTAGAGAGGGTACGAACTTTGTTGGAGAGGGAATGAACTTTGTTAGAGAGGGTACGAACTTTCTTAGAGAGGGAACAAAGTTTGTGTGATAGGAAACAAACTTTGAGAGACAGGGTACGACCTTTGTGGGAGAGGGTGTGGACTTTTTTGGAGAAGGAACGAACATTGTTAGAGAGGGTACGAATTTTGTTAGAGAGGGAACAAACTTTGTTAGAGAGGGTACGAACTTTGTTAGAGAGGGTACGAACTTTGTTAGAGAGGGTATGAACTTTGTGAAAGAGAGAACGAACTTTGTTAGAGAAGGTACGAACTTTGTGAGAGACGGTAGGAACTTTTTGACAGAGGGAATGAACTTTGTTAGAGAGGGAACGAACTTTGTTAGAGAGGGCATGAACTTTCGTAGAGAGGGTACGACCTTTGTGAGAGCGGGAACGAGCTTTGTGAGAGAGGGTACGAACTTTGTTAGAGAGAGTATGAACTTTGTGACAGAGGGAACGAACTTTGTTAGAGAAGGTACGAACTTTGTGATAGAGGGTAGGAACTTTTTGACAGAGGGAATGAACTTTGTTAGAGAGGGAACGAACTTGTTAGATAGGGTTGACTCTGGCCCAATTGGTGTCTCAGCTGATTCACGTCAGCTGGTGCTCCTTGATTGAGGGAATAATCAACAAAATTTATAACCTATATCACCATGCATTGGGTTAGCTTTTAGCTAATGTAGCATAGTGGCTCTAGGATCGTTCACTGGGAAGGGTTTTCAACTCACAACTGATACCACTTCTTAGCTAATTTGGTGCTTTTTCATTTCAAGGTTAGCTAAAGAAGAAAACATAAAATTTGGTTGTAAAATGTTTAGTTTCAAGTTAACTAAAAGAAAAGTGATGAAAATTACTTAAGGAGAACAACATTCCTTGGAGGTTCAGGTGCACAGGGGAGGTTCCTCATGCAAAAACAGGGCTCCGGTCACTTGGTTCACCTCCTCGCATTAGAGAATTAACATGTAGTTAATCCTCTAACCGGTTTTGTATAAATGCTACCCTTTAATGGATTTCAGCACTAAATCCTTCTCACTGATGCAACTTGGAATGGCTCGTGCTTCTCACTGGCAGTTGCCATTCAAGGTGATCATTAACCTTGGACTTCCCGTCCCAAGCTCGCAAGAGATAACTAATGGATGTCTCCTTTGGAGTCCAAAAGCTTACCAAGTGTTGGCAATTCAAGAAAATCCCACCTTCAAGTCACCTCCCAGAAGCTCGCAAGAGGTAAACTAGTGCATCTCCACGGACGGAGATCACTTGCCTTACCAAGTGTTGGCTCAGGTGACTTGCAAGGTGTTTGAAGTTAACTAAAAACATAGAAATCATTAATGGGTCACACTTATTCTTCACTAATGGCTGAAACCACAAAACTACCCATTCTTGCAATTTGAACCATCCCCGGCCACCTTAACTCCAAGGAATTAAAAGCTTAGCCACCCATCCTCTGAGGAAACTTCCTCAGAGCTTGTTTGGCTATAAAGAAAATACAAACAAAGTGGGAAGGTAAGGTAGAAAAACTATGAACTTTACTTCCTTCAAAATTATACAAAAGTTGTCTCCCGTTCGATCGTTCTTCAAAGGGAAAATTACAATATATACATGGGGTTATTCACCCTTTTGATCTTGCTTAAAGACTAAGGAATCATGTGATAGGAGGGTTACAAGGAGAGTTCGGGAATTTAGACATCAAATATCTAAAGCAAAAATATCTTAGGATGTCGGTTGCAGCTATCGGGTGGCTTCAGGAGGCATTTCGCAGCCGGCACTGTAGCGCTGCGAAATTTCGCAGCCAAAGGACCAAATTTCGCAGCCCTGCGAAATTCTCCTTCAGCTTGGAGCGATCAGATTCCAATGGCTGTAACTTCTTCATTTGAACTCGGAATCGTACACCGTTTGAAGCATTGGATTCTTGACTTCCTGAGCTTTGAAATGGTATATAGCATGCATGAATTGGACTTCGGGAAGTGCTCCAAAAGTGGCCAAGAAGACTGCAACTGCTGTCCCCTATTTTGCTTCATGGCAGATTCCTCTTTGCTTCCCTCCTTGCATTCCGGATTTGCTTATGGCAAAGGACTTTAAAGCTTCAAAGCTTTGGTTCTTCTTGTTTCTAAGCTTTCCAAAAGCTTTGCCATGGATTCCAAAGAACTCTCCTCAATCTCGGATTGCTTTGGTGAGCAAAAAGCTATCAAAAACACCAAAACTTTCACATTTTAATTAGAATTGATTGCAAAGGTCCTTAACATGTTAATTGGGTTAAAAGGTGATAACCACTACTCAAAAGTGTTTAAAAGAGCTGATTACAAGGTTACAAAATAGCATTTTTGAGTAGTAATCAAGGGTATGAACTTTGTGAGAGAGGGAACGAAATTTGTTCGAGAGGGTATGAAATTTGTTAGAGAGGGAACAAACTTTGTTAGAGAGGTTACGAACTTTGTTCGAGAGGGTACGAACTTTCTTAGAGAGGGTATGAACTTTGTGATAGAGGGAATGAACTTTGTTAGAGAGGGAACAAACTTTGTTAGAGAGGGTACGAACTTTGTTGGAGAGGGAATGAACTTTGTTAGAGAGGGAACGAACTTTGTTAGAGAGGGTACGAACTTTGTTGGAGAGGGTATGAACTTTGTTAGAGAGGGAACGAACTTTGTTAGAGAGGTTATGAACTTTAGTAGAGAGGGTATGAACTTTTTGACAGAGGGAACGAACTTTGTTAGAGAGGGAACGAACTTGTTAGATAGGGTACGGACTTTGTGAGAGAGGGAACGAAATTTGCTCGAGAGGGTATGAAATTTGTTAGAGAGGGAACAAACTTTGTTAGAGAGGGTACGAACTTTGTTCGAGAGGGTACGAACTTTCTTAGAGAGGGTATGAACTTTGTGATAGAGGGAATGAACTTTGTTAGAGAGGGAACGAACTTTTTTAGAGAGGGTACGAACTTTGTTGGAGAGGGAATGAACTTTGTTAGAGAGGGTACGAACTTTCTTAGAGAGGGAACAAAGTTTGTGTGATAGGAAACAAACTTTGAGAGACAGGGTACGACCTTTGTGGGAGAGGGTGTGGACTTTTTTGGAGAGGGAACGAACATTGTTAGAGAGGGTACGAATTTTGTTAGAGAGGGAACAAACTTTGTTAGAGAGGGTACGAACTTTGTTAGAGAGGGTACGAACTTTGTTAGAGAGGGTATGAACTTTGTGAAAGAGAGAACGAACTTTGTTAGAGAAGGTACGAACTTTGTGAGAGACGGTAGGAACTTTTTGACAGAGGGAATGAACTTTGTTAGAGAGGGAACAAACTTTGTTAGAGAGGGCATGAACTTTCGTAGAGAGGGTATGACCTTTGTGAGAGCGGGAATGAGCTTTGTGAGAGAGGGTACGAACTTTGTTAGAGAGGGTATGAACTTTGTGACAGAGGGAACGAACTTTGTTAGAGAAGGTACGAACTTTGTGATAGAGGGTAGGAACTTTTTGACAGAGGGAATGAACTTTGTTAGAGAGGGAACGAACTTGTTAGATAGGGTATGAACTTTGTGAGAGAGGGAACGAAATTTGTTCGAGAGGGTATGAAATTTGTTAGAGAGGGAACAAACTTTGTTAGAGAGGTTACGAACTTTGTTCGAGAGGGTACGAACTTTCTTAGAGAGGGTATGAACTTTGTGATAGAGGGAATGAACTTTGTTAGAGAGGGAATGAACTTTGTTAGAGAGGGTACGAACTTTGTTGGAGAGGGAATGAACTTTGTTAGAGAGGGAACGAACTTTGTTAGAGAGGGTACGAACTTTGTTGGAGAGGGTATGAACTTTGTTAGAGAGGGAACGAACTTTGTTAGAGAGGTTATGAACTTTAGTAGAGAGGGTATGAACTTTTTGACAGAGGGAACGAACTTTGTTAGAGAAGGTACGAACTTTGGGAGATAGGGTATGAACTTTCGTAGAGAGGGTACGAACTTTTGTTGGGAGGGTATTATTTTTCGTAGAAAGGGTACGATCTTTGTGAGAGAGGGAACGAACTATGTCAGAGAGGGTACGAACTTTGTTAGAGACGGTACGAACTTTGTCAGAGAGGGTACGATCTTTCTTAGAGAGGGAATGAACTTTGTTAGAGAGGGTACGGACTTTCTTAGAGAGGGAACAAAGTTTGTGTGAGAGGAAACAAACTTTAGGAGACAGGGTACGACCTTTGTGGGAGAGGGCGTGGACTTTGTTGGAGAGGGAACGAACTTTGTTAGAGAGGGTACGAATTTTGTTAGAGACGGAACAAACTTTGTTAGAGAGGGTACGAACTTTGTTAGAGAGGGTATGAACTTTGTGACAGAGGGAACGAACTTTGTTAGAGAAGGTACGAACTTTGTGAGAGACGGTAGGAACTTTTTCACAGAGGGAATGAACTTTGTTAGAAAGGGAACGAACTTTGTTAAAGAGGGAACGAACTTTGTTAGAGAGGGCATGAACTTTCGTAGAGAGGGTACGACCTTTGTGAGAGCGGGAACGAGCTTTGTGAGAGAGGGTACGAACTTTGTGATAGAGGGAACAAACTTTGTTAGAGAGGGTACGAACTTTGTTAAAGAGGGTATGAAATTTGTGACAGAGGGAATGAACTTTGTTAGAGAGGGAACGAACTTTGTTACAGAGGGTACGAACTTTGTTAGAGAGGGAATGAACTTTGTTAGAGAGGGTACGAACTTTTTAGAGAGGGAACAATGTTTGTGTGAAAGGAAACAAACTTTGTGAGACAGGGTACGACCTTTGTGCGAGAGGGTGTGGACTTTGTTGGAGAGGGAACGAACTTTGTTAGAGAGGGTACGAACTTTGTTAGAGAGGGAACAAACTTTGTTAGAGAGGGTACGAACTTTGTTATAGAGGGTACGAACTTTGTTAGATAGGGTATGAACTTTGTGACAGAGGGAACGAACTTTGTTAGAGAAGGTACGAACTTTGTGAGAGACGGTAGGAACTTTTTGACAGAGGGAATGAACTTTGTTAGAGAGGGAACGAACTTTATTAGAGAGGGCATGAATTTTCGTAGAGAGGGTACGACCTTTGTGAGAGCGGGAACGAGCTTTGTGAGAGAGGGTACCAACTTTGTGATAGAGGGAACCAACTTTGTTAGAGAGGGTATGAAATTTGTGAGAGAGGGAATGAACTTTGTTAGAGAGGGAACAAACTTTGTTACAGAGGGTACGAACTTTGTTATAGAGGGTACGATCTTTGTTAGAGAGGGAATGAACTTTGTTAGAGAGGGTACGAACTTTCTTAGAGAGGGAACAAAGTTTGTGAGAAAGGAAATAAACTTTGTAAGACAGGGTACGACCTTTGTGGGACAGGGTATGAACTTTGTTAGAGAGGGAACGAACTTTGTTAGGGAGGGTACGAACTTTGTTAGAGAGGGAACAAACTTTGTTAGAGAGGGTGCGAACTTTATTCGAGAGGGTACGAACTTAGTGACAGAGGGAACGAACTTTGTTAGAGAAGGTACGAACTTTGTGAGAGAGGGTATGAACTTTCGTAGAGAGTGTACGTACTTTTTTATAGAGGGTATGAACTTTCGTAGAGAGGGTACGAAATTTGTGAGAGAGGGAACAAACTATGTGAGAGAGGGTACGAACTTTGTCAGAGAGGGTACGATCTTTTTTAGAGAGGGAATGAACTTTGTGAGAGAGGGTACGAACTTTCTTAGAGAGGGAACAAAGTTTGTGAGAGAGGAAACAAACTTTGTGAGAGAGGGTACGAACTTTCTTGGAGAGGGAACAAAGTTTGTGAGAGCGGAAAAAACTTTGTGAGACAGGGTACGACCTTTGTGGGGCAGGGTATGAACTTTGTTAGAGAGGGAACGAACTTTGTTAGAGAGGGTACGAACTTTGTTAGAGAGGGAACAAACTTTGTTAGAGAGGGTACGAACTTTATTAGAGAGGATACGAACTTAGTGACTGAGGGAAGGAACTTTGTTAGAGAAGGTACGACCTTTGTGAGAGAGGGTATGAACTTTCGTAGAGAGGGTACGAACTTTGTGAGAGAGGGTATGAACTTTGTGACAGAGGGAACGAACTTTGTTAGAGAAGCTACGAACATTGTGAGAGAGGGTATGAACTGTTCAACAGAGGGAATTAACTTTGTTGGAGAGGAAACGAGCTTTGTTAGAGAGGGTACGAACTTTTTTAGAGAGGGTATGAACTTTCAGAGAGAGGGTACGAAATTTGTGAGAGAGGGTACGAACTTTCTTAGAGAGGGAACAAAGTTTGTGAGAGAGGAAACAAAGTTGTGAGAGAGAGTCCGACCTTTGTGAGAGAGGGTGTGAACTTTGTTGGAGAGGGAACGAACTTTCTTAGAGAGGGAACGAACAATGTTAGAAAGGGAACGAACTTTGTTAGAGAGGGTACGAACTTTGTTGGAGAGGGTATGAACTTTGTTAGAGAGGGAACAAACTTTGTTAGAGAGGGTATGAACTTTCGTAGAGAGGGTATGAACTTTTTGACAGAGGGAACGAACTTTGTTAGAGAAGGTACGAACTTTGTGAGATAGGGTATGAACTTTTGTAGAGAGGGTACGAACTTTTGTGGGGAGGGTATGAACTTTCGTAGAGAGGGTACGAACTTTGTGAGAGAAAGAACGAACTATGTGAGAGAGGGTACGAACTTTGTTAGAGACGGTACGAACTTTGTCAGAGAGGGTACGATCTTTGTTAGAGAGGGAATGAACTTTGTTAGAGAGGGTACGAACTTTGTTGGAGAGGGAATGAACTTTGTTAGAAAGGGAACGAACTTTGTTAGAGAGGGTACGAACTTTGTGGGAGAGGGTATGAACTTTGTTAGAGAGGGAATGAACTTTGTTAGAGAGGGTATGAACTTTGTTAGAGAGGGAACAAACTTTGTTAGAGAGGGTAGGAACTTTGTTAGAGAGGGTACGAACTTTGTTAGAGAGGGTATGAACTTTGTGAAAGAGGGAACGAACTTTGTTAGAGAAGGTACGAACTTTGTGAGGGACGGTAGGAACTTTTTGACAGAGGGAATGAACTTTGTTAGAGAGGGAACGAACTTTGTTAGAGAGGGAACGAACTTTGTTAGAGAGGACATGAACTTTCGTAGAGAGGGTACGACCTTTGTGAGAGCGGGAACGAGCTTTGTGATAGAGGGTACGAACTTTGTGATAGAGGGAACAAACTTTGTTAGAGAGGGTACGAACTTTATTAGAGAGGGTACGAACTTTGTTAGAGAGGGTATAAACTTTGTGACAGAGGGAACGAACTTTGTTAGAGAAGGTACGAACTTTGTGATAGAGGGTAGGAACTTTTTGACAGAGGGAATGAACTTTGTTAGAGAGGGAACGAACTTGTTAGATAGGGTACGGACTTTGTGAGAGAGGGAACGAAATTTGTTCGAGAGGGTATGAAATTTGTTAGAGAGGGAACAAACTTTGTTAGAGAGGGTACGAACTTTGTTCGAGAGGGTACGAACTTTCTTAGAGAGGGTATGAACTTTGTGATAGAGGGGAATGAACTTTGTTAGAGAGGGAACGAACTTTGTTAGAGAGGGTACGAACTTTGTTGGAGAGGGAATGAACTTTGTTAGAGAGGGTACGAACTTTGTTGGAGAGGGTATGAACTTTGTTAGAGAGGGAACGAACTTTGTTAGAGAGGGTATGAACTTTCGTAGAGAGGGTATGAACTTTTTGACAGAGGGAACGAACTTTGTTAGAGAAGGTACGAACTTTGTGAGATAGGGTATGAACTTTTGTAGAGAGGGTACGAACTTTTGTGGGGAGGGTATGAACTTTCGTAGAGAGGGTACGAACTTTGTGAGAGAAAGAACGAACTATGTGAGAGAGGGTACGAACTTTGTTAGAGACGGTACGAACTTTGTCAGAGAGGGTACGATCTTTGTTAGAGAGGGAATGAACTTTGTTAGAGAGGGTACGAACTTTCTTAGAGAGGGAACAAAGTTTGTGTGATAGGAAACAAACTTTGAGAGACAGAGTACGACCTTTGTGGCAGAGGGTGCGGACTTTGTTAGAGAGGGAACGAACATTGTTAGAGAGGGTACGAATTTTGTTAGAGAGGGAACAAACTTTGTTAGAGAGGGTACGAACTTTGTTGGAGAGGGTATGAACTTTGTGAAAGAGGGAACGAACTTTGTTAGAGAAGGTACGAACTTTGTGAGAGACGGTAGGAACTTTTTGACAGAGGGAATGAACTTTGTTAGAGAGGGAACGAACTTTGTTAGAGAGGGCATGAACTTTCGTAGAGAGGGTACGACCTTTGTGAGAGCGGGAACGAGCTTTGTGAGAGAGGGTACGAACTTTGTTAGAGAGGGTATGAACTTTGTCACAGAGGGAACGAACTTTGTTAGAGAAGGTACGAACTTTGTGATAGAGGGTAGGAACTTTTTGACAGAGGGAATGAACTTTGTTAGAGAGGGAACGAACTTGTTAGATAGGGTATGAACTTTGTGAGAGAGGGAGCGAAATTTGTTCGAGAGGGTATGAAATTTGTTAGAGAGGGAACAAACTTTGTTAGAGAGGGTACGAACTTTGTTCGAGAGGGTACGAACTTTCTTAGAGAGGGTATGAACTTTGTGATAGAGGGAATGAACTTTGTTAGAGAGGGAACAAACTTTGTTAGAGAGGGTACGAACTTTGTTGGAGAGGGAATGAACTTTGTTAGAGAGGGAACGAACTTTGTTAGAGAGGGTACGAACTTTGTTGGAGAGGGTATGAACTTTGTTAGAGAGGGAACGAACTTTGTTAGAGAGGGTATGAACTTTAGTAGAGAGGGTATGAACTTTTTGACAGAGGGAACGAACTTTTTGACAGAGGGAACGAACTTTGTTAGAGAAGGTACGAACTTTGGGAGATAGGGTATGAACTTTCGTAGAGAGGGTATGAACTTTGTGACAGAGGGAACGAACTTTGTTATAGAAGGTACGAACTTTGTGAGAGAGGGTAGGAACTTTTTGACTGAGGGAATGAACTTTGTTAGAGAGGGTATGAACTTTGTGAGAGAGGGAACGAACTTTGTGAGAGAGGTTACGAACTTTGTGAGAGAGAGAACGAAATTTGTTAGAGAGGGTATGAACTTTCGTAGTGAGGGTACGAACTTTTTTAGAGAGGGTATGAACTTTCGTAGAGAGGGTACGAACTTTGTTAGAGCGGGTACGAACTTTGTGAGAGTGGGTACGATCTTTGTTAGGGAGGGAATGAACTTTGTTAGAGAGGGTACGAACTTTCTTAGAGAAGGAACAAAGTTTGTGAGAGAGGAAACAAACTTTGTGAGACAGGGTAAGACCTTTGTGGGAGAGGGTATGAACTTTGTTAGAGAGGGAATGAACTTTGTTAGAGAGGGTATGAACTTTGTTAGAGAGGGAACAAACTTTGTTAGAGAGGGTACGAACTTTGTGACAGAGGGTATGCACATTGTGATAGAGGGAACAAACTTTGTTAGAGAGGGTACGAACTTTGTTAGAGAGGGTACGAACTTTCGTAAACAGGGTACGAACTTTATGAGAGAGGGAACGAACTTTGTGGGATAGGGTACGATGTTTGTTAGAGAGGGTACGAACTTTGTGAGACAGGGTACGATCTTTGTTAGTGAGGAAACGAACTTGTTAGAGAGGGTACGAAGTTTGTGAGAGAGGGAACGAACTTTGTTAGAGAGGGTATGAAATTTGTTAAAGAGGGAACAAACTTTGTTAGAGAGGGTACGAACTTTGTTAGAGAGGGTATGAACTTTGTTAGAGAGGGGATGAACTTTGTTAGAAAGGGCACGAACTTTGTTCGAGAGGGTTCAAACTTTGTTAAAGACAGGACGAACTTTGTTAGAGAGCGTACGAACTTTGTTAGAGACAGGACGAACTTTGTTAGAGAGGGCAAAAACTTTGTTACCGTGGGTACGAACTTTGTGAGAGAGGGAATCAACTTTGTTAGAGAGGGCTCGAACTTTGTTAGAAAGGGTACGAACTTTGTTAGAGATGGGACAAACTTTGTAAGAGAGGGGACGCACTTTGTTATAGAGGGCAAGAACTTTGTTAGAGAGAAGACGAATTTTGTTAGAGAGGGGACGAACTTTGTGATAGAGGGAAACAACTTTAATAGAGAGGGGAGGAACTTTGTTAGAGAGGGGAGGAACTTTGTTAGAGAGGGAATGAACTTTGTTCGAGAAGGGACGAACTTAGTTAGAGATGGTACGAACTTTGTTAGAGAGGGCACGAACTTTGTTAGAAAGGGTACGAACTTTGTTAGAGATGGGACAAACTTTGTAAGAGAGGGGACGCACTTTGTTATAGAGGGCAAGAACTTTCTTAGAGAGGAGACGAATTTTGTTAGAGAGGGGACGAACTTTGTGATAGAGGGAAACAACTTTAATAGAGAGGGGAGGAACTTTGTTAGAGAGGGGAGGAACTTTGTTAGAGAGGGAATGAACTTTGTTCGAGAAGGGACGAACTTAGTTAGAGATGGTACGAACTTTGTTAGAGAGGGCACGAACTTTGTTAGAGAGCGAACGAACTTTGTTAGAGAGGGGACGAACTTTGTTAGGGAGGGTACGAACTTTGTTAGAGAGGGTACGAACTTTGTTAGAGAGGCTACGAACTTTGTTAGACAGGGGATGAACTTTGTTAGAGAGGGGACGAACTTAGTTACAGAGGGCACGAACTTTGTTAGAGAGGGGACAAACTTTTTTAGAGAGGGGACAAACTTTGTTAGAGAGGGAACGAACTTTGTTAGAGATGGCACAAATTTGTTAGAGAGGGGTAAACTCTGTTAAAGAGGGTACGAACTTTGTGAGAGACTAGACGAACTTTGTTAGAGAGGGGACGAACTTTGTTTGAGAGGGGACGAACTTTGTGAGGGAGGGCACAAACTTTGTTAGATAGGGCACGAACTTTGTCAGAAAGGGTATGAACTTTGTTAGCGAGGGATGAACTTATTTAGAGAGAGTATGAACTTTGTGAGAAAGGGTTCGAACTTTGTGAGAGAGGGGACAAACTTTTTGAGAGAGGGTTCGAACATTGTTAGAGAGGTTACGAACTTTGTGGGAGGGGGTATATACTTTGTTAGAGAGGGTACGAACTTTGTTAGAGAGGAGTAAACACTGTTAGAGAGGGTACGAACTTTGTTAGAGAGGGGACGAACTTTGTTAGAGAGGGCACGAACTTTGTTAGAAAGGGCACGAACTTTGTTAGATAGGGTTCAAACTTTGTTAAAGACAAGACGAACTTTGTTAGAGAGCGTACGAACTTTGTTAGAGACAGGACGAACTTTGTTAGAGAGGGGACGAACTTTGTTAGAGAGGGTACGAACCTTGTTAGAGAGGGACGAACTTTGTTAGAGAGGGGACGAACTTTGTTAAAGAGGGGATGAACTTTGTTAGAGAGGGTACGAACATTGTTAGAGAGGGGACGAACTTTGTTAGAGAGGGTACGAACTTTGTTAGAGAGGGACGAACTTTGTGAGAGAGGGGACGAACTTTTTTAGAGAGGAGAGGAACTTTGTTAGAGAGGGGACGAAATTTGTTAGAGAGGGGACGAACTTTGTTAGAGAGCGGATGAACTTTGTTAGAGAGGGGATGAACTTTGTTCTAGAGGGGACGAACTTTGTTCTAGAGGGGCCGAACTTATTTAGAGAGGAGAGGAACTTTGTTAAAGAGGGGACGAACTTTGTTAGAGAGGGACGAACTTTGTTAGAGAGGGGACGAACTTATTTAAAGAGGAGAGGAACTTTGTTAGAGACGAGACGAAATTTGTTAGAGCGGGGACGAACTTTGTTAGAGAGCGGACGAACTTTGTTAGAGTGCGGACGAACTTTGTTAGAGAGGGACGAACTTTGTTAGAGAGCGGACGAACTTTGTTAGAGTGCGGACGAACTTTGTTAGAGAGGGGAGGAACTTTGTTAGAGAGGGAATGAACTTTGTTCGAGAAGGGACGAACTTAGTTAGAGATGGTACGAACTTTGTTAGAGAGGGCACGAACTTTGTTAGAAAGGGTACGAACTTTGTTAGAGATGGGACAAACTTTGTAAGAGAGGGGACGCACTTTGTTATAGAGGGCAAGAACTTTCTTAGAGAGGAGACGAATTTTGTTAGAGAGGGGACGAACTTTGTGATAGAGGGAAACAACTTTAATAGAGAGGGGAGGAACTTTGTTAGAGAGGGGAGGAACTTTGTTAGAGAGGGAATGAACTTTGTTCGAGAAGGGACGAACTTAGTTAGAGATGGTACGAACTTTGTTAGAGAGGGCACGAACTTTGTTAGAGAGCGAACGAACTTTGTTAGAGAGGGGACGAACTTTGTTAGGGAGGGTACGAACTTTGTTAGAGAGGGTACGAACTTTGTTAGAGAGGCTACGAACTTTGTTAGACAGGGGATGAACTTTGTTAGAGAGGGGACGAACTTAGTTACAGAGGGCACGAACTTTGTTAGAGAGGGGACAAACTTTTTTAGAGAGGGGACAAACTTTGTTAGAGAGGGAACGAACTTTGTTAGAGATGGCACAAATTTGTTAGAGAGGGGTAAACTCTGTTAAAGAGGGTACGAACTTTGTGAGAGACTAGACGAACTTTGTTAGAGAGGGGACGAACTTTGTTTGAGAGGGGACGAACTTTGTGAGGGAGGGCACAAACTTTGTTAGATAGGGCACGAACTTTGTCAGAAAGGGTATGAACTTTGTTAGCGAGGGATGAACTTATTTAGAGAGAGTATGAACTTTGTGAGAAAGGGTTCGAACTTTGTGAGAGAGGGGACAAACTTTTTGAGAGAGGGTTCGAACATTGTTAGAGAGGTTACGAACTTTGTGGGAGGGGGTATATACTTTGTTAGAGAGGGTACGAACTTTGTTAGAGAGGAGTAAACACTGTTAGAGAGGGTACGAACTTTGTTAGAGAGGGGACGAACTTTGTTAGAGAGGGCACGAACTTTGTTAGAAAGGGCACGAACTTTGTTAGATAGGGTTCAAACTTTGTTAAAGACAAGACGAACTTTGTTAGAGAGCGTACGAACTTTGTTAGAGACAGGACGAACTTTGTTAGAGAGGGGACGAACTTTGTTAGAGAGGGTACGAACCTTGTTAGAGAGGGACGAACTTTGTTAGAGAGGGGACGAACTTTGTTAAAGAGGGGATGAACTTTGTTAGAGAGGGTACGAACATTGTTAGAGAGGGGACGAACTTTGTTAGAGAGGGTACGAACTTTGTTAGAGAGGGACGAACTTTGTGAGAGAGGGGACGAACTTTTTTAGAGAGGAGAGGAACTTTGTTAGAGAGGGGACGAAATTTGTTAGAGAGGGGACGAACTTTGTTAGAGAGCGGATGAACTTTGTTAGAGAGGGGATGAACTTTGTTCTAGAGGGGACGAACTTTGTTCTAGAGGGGCCGAACTTATTTAGAGAGGAGAGGAACTTTGTTAAAGAGGGGACGAACTTTGTTAGAGAGGGACGAACTTTGTTAGAGAGGGGACGAACTTATTTAAAGAGGAGAGGAACTTTGTTAGAGACGAGACGAAATTTGTTAGAGCGGGGACGAACTTTGTTAGAGAGCGGACGAACTTTGTTAGAGAGGGACGAACTTTGTTAGAGAGGGGACGAACTTTGTTAGAGAGGGGACGAACTTTGCTAGAGAGCGCACGCACTTTGTTAGAGAGGGGACGAACTTTGTTAGAGAGGGTACGAACTTTGTTAGAGAGGGACGAACTTTGTGAGAGATGGGACGAACTTTTTTAGAGAGGAGAGGAACTTTGTTAGAGAGGGGACGAACATTGTTAGAGAGGGGACGAACTTTGTTAGAGAGCGGATGAACTTTGTTAGAAAGGGGATGAACTTTGTCCTAGAGGGGACGAACTTTGTTAGAGAGGGGCCGAACTTATTTAGAGAGGAGAGGAACTTTGTTAGAGAGGGGATGAACTTTGTTAGAGAGGGGACGAACTTTGTTAGAGAGGGGACGAACTTTGTTAGAGAGCGGATGAACTTTGTTAGAAAGGGGATGAACTTTGTCCTAGAGGGGACGAACTTTGTTAGAGAGGGGCCGAACTTATTTAGAGAGGAGAGGAACTTTGTTAGAGAGGGGATGAACTTTGTTAGAGAGGGTATGAACTTTGTGATAGAGGGAATGAACTTTGTTAGAGAGGGACGAACTTTGTTAGAGAGGGGACGAACTTTGTTAGAGAGGGGACGAACTTTGTTAGAGAGGGACGAACTTTGCTAGAGAGGGTACAAACTTTGTTAGAGAGGGCACGAACTTTGTAAGAGAGGGTACGAACTGTGTTACAGCGGGGACAAACTTTGTTAGAGAGGGCACGAACTTCGTTAGAGAGGGAACGAACTTTGTTAGAGAGGGGACAAGCTCTGTTAAAGAGGGGACGAACTTTGTTAGAGAGCGTACGAACTTTTTTAGAGAGGGGAAAAAATTATTTAGAGAGGGGAGGAAAGTATTTAGAGAGGAGAGGAACTTTGTTAGAGAGGGGACGAACTTTGTTAGAGAGGGCAGGAACTTTGTAAGAGAGGGTACGAACTTTGTTACAGCGGGGACGAACTTTGTTAGAGAAGGCACGAACTTTGTTAGAGAGGGAACGAACTCTGTAAGAGATGCGACGAACTTTGTTAGAGAGGGACGAACTTTGTTAGAGAGGGGACGAACTTTGTTAAAGAGGGGACGAACTTTGTTAGAGAGGGTACGAACCTTGTTATAGAGGCGACGAACTTTGTTAGAGAGCGACGAACATTGTGAGAGAGGGGACAAACTTTCTTAGAGAGGGGATGAGCTTTGTTAGAGAGGGGACGAACTTTGTTAGAGAGGGGCGGAACTTATTTAGAAAGGGGAGGAACTTAGTTAGAGAGGGGACGAACTTTGTTAAAGAGGGGACGAACTTATTTAGAGAGGAGAGGAACTTTGTTAGAGAGGAGACGAACTTTGTTAGAGAGCGGACGTACTTTGTTAAAGAGGGACGAACTTTATAAGAAAGGGGACGAACGTTGTTAGAGAGGGGACGAACTTTGTTACAGAGGGGCTGACCTTTGTTAGTGAGGGGACGAACTTTCTTAAAGAGGGTACGAACTTTGTTAGAGAGGGCAGGACCTTTGTTAGAGAGGGGACGAACTTTCTTAGAGAGGGTACGAACTTTGTTAGAGAGGCTACGAACTTTGTTAGAGAGGGGACGAACTTCGTTAGAGAGGGCACGAACTTTGTTAGAGAGGGGACGAACTTTGTTAGAGAGGGGACGAACTTTGTCAGAGAGGGACGAACATTGTTAGAGAGGGGACGAACTTATTTAGAGAGGGGAGGAACTTATTTAGAGAGGAGAGGAACTTTGTTAGAGAGGGGACGAACTTTGTAAGAGAGGGACGAACTTTGTTAGAGAGGGGACGAACTTTATTAGAGAGGGCATGAACTTTGCTAGAGAGGGTACGAACTTTGTTAGAGAGGGGACCAACTGTGTTAGAGACGGTACGAACTCTGTTAGAGAGGGGACGAACTTTGTTAGAGAGGGGACGAACTTTATTATAGAGGGGACGAACTTTGTTAGAGAGGGACGAACTTTGTTAGAAAAGGGACGAACTTATTTAGAGAGGGGAGGAACTTTGTTAGAGAGGGACGAACTTTGTTAGAGAGGGGACGAAATTTGTTAGAGAGGGACGAACTTTGTTAGAGAGGGGAGAAACTTTGTTAGAGAGGGTACGAACTCTGCTAGAGAGGGTACGAACTTTGTTAGAGAGGGGACAAACTTTGTTAGAGAGGGGAGGAACTTTGTTAAAGAGGGGACGAACTTTCTAAGAGAGGGACGAACTTCGTTAGAGAGGGGACGAACTTTGTTAAAGAGGGGACGAACTTTATTAGAGAGGGTACGAACATTGTTAGAGAGGGACGAACTTTGTTCGAGAGGGGACGCACTTTTTTAGAGAGGGGATGAACTTTGCTGGAGAGGGTACGAACTTTGTTAGAGAGGGGACGAACTTTGTTAGAGAGGGAATGAACTTTGCTAGAGAGGGGACGAACTTTGTTAGAGACGGTACGAACTTTGTTAGAGAGGGGACAAACTTTGTTAGAGAGGGGATGAACTATGTTAGAGAGGGGACGAACTTTGTTAGAGAGGGACGAACTTTCTTAGAGAGGGGACGAACTTATTTAGAGAGGGGAGGAACTTAGTTAGAGAGGCGACGAACTTTGTTAGAGAGGGGACAAACTTTGTTAGAGAGAGACGAACTTTGTTAGAGAGGGGACGAAATTTGTTAGAGAGGGACGAACTTTGTTAGAGAGAGGATAAACTTTGTTAGAGAGGGGACGAACTTTGCTAGAGAGGGTACGAACTTTGTTAGAGAGGGGACGAACTTTGTTAAAGAGGGGACGAACTTTGTTAGAGAGGGTACGAACCTTGTTATAGAGGCGACGAACTTTGTTAGAGAGCGACGAACTTTGTGAGAGAGGGGACGAACTTTCTTAGAGAGGGGATGAGCTTTGTTAGAGAGGGGACGAACTTTGTTAGAGAGGGGCGGAACTTATTTAGAAAGGGGAGGAACTTAGTTAGAGAGGGGACGAACTTTGTTAAAGAGGGGACGAACTTATTTAGAGAGGAGAGGAACTTTGTTAGAGAGGAGACGAACTTTGTTAGAGAGCGGACGTACTTTGTTAAAGAGGGACGAACTTTATAAGAAAGGGGACGAACGTTGTTAGAGAGGGGACGAACTTTGTTACAGAGGGGCCGACCTTTGTTAGAGAGGGGACGAACTTTCTTAAAGAGGGTACGAACTTTGTTAGAGAGGGCAGGACCTTTGTTAGAGAGGGGACGAACTTTCTTAGAGAGGGTACGAACTTTGTTAGAGAGGCTACGAACTTTGTTAGAGAGGGGACGAACTTCGTTAGAGAGGGCACGAACTTTGTTAGAGAGGGGACGAACTTTGTTAGAGAGGGGACGAACTTTGTCAGAGAGGGACGAACATTGTTAGAGAGGGGACGAACATATTTAGAGAGGGGAGGAACTTATTTAGAGAGGAGAGGAACTTTGTTAGAGAGGGGACGAACTTTGTAAGAGAGGGACGAACTTTGTTAGAGAGGGGGACGAACTTTATTAGAGAGGGCATGAACTTTGCTAGAGAGGGTACGAACTTTGTTAGAGAGGGGACCAACTGTGTTAGAGACGGTATGAACTCTGTTAGAGAGGGGACGAACTTTGTTAGAGAGGGGACGAACTTTATTATAGAGGGGACGAACTTTGTTAGAGAGGGACGAACTTTGTTAGAAAAGGGACGAACTTATTTAGAGAGGGGAGGAACTTTGTTAGAGAGGGACGAACTTTGTTAGAGAGGGGACGAAATTTGTTAGAGAGGGACGAACTTTGTTAGAGAGGGGAGAAACTTTGTTAGAGAGGGGACGAACTTTGCTAGAGAGGGTACGAACTTTGTTAGAGAGGGGACAAACTTTGTTAGAGAGGGGAGGAACTTTGTTAGAGAGGGGACGAACTTTCTAAGAGAGGGACGAACTTCGTTAGAGAGGGGACGAACTTTGTTAAAGAGGGGACGAACTTTATTAGAGAGGGTACGAACATTGTTAGAGAGGGACGAACTTTGTTCGAGAGGGGACGCACTTTTTTAGAGAGGGGATGAACTTTGGTAGAGAGGGGACGAACTTTGCTAGAGAGGGTACGAACTTTGTTAGAGAGGGGACAAACTTTGTTAGAGAGGGGAGGAACTTTGTTAGAGAGGGGACGAACTTTCTAAGAGAGGGACGAACTTCGTTAGAGAGGGGACGAACTTTGTTAAAGAGGGGACGAACTTTATTAGAGAGGGTACGAACATTGTTAGAGAGGGACGAACTTTGTTCGAGAGGGGACGCACTTTTTTAGAGAGGGGATGAACTTTTGTAGAGAGGGGACGAACTTTGGTAGAGAGGGGACGAACTTTGTTAGAGAGGGGACGAACTTTGGTAGAGAGGGGACGAACTTTGTTAGAGAGGGACGAACTTTGTTAGAGAGGGGACGAACTTATTTAGAGAGGGGAGGAACTTAGTTAGAGAGGGGACGAACTTTGTTAGAGAGGGGACAAACTTTGTTAGAGAGGGACGAACTTTGTTAGAGAGGGGAGAAACTTTGTTAGAGAGGGGACGAACTTTGCTAGAGAGGGTACGAACTTTGTTAGAGAGGGGACAAACTTTGTTAGAGAGGGACGAACTTTGTTAGAGAGGGGACGAAATTTGTGAGAGAGGGACGAACTTTGTTAGAGAGAGGACAAACTTTGTTAGAGAGGGAACGAACTTTGCTAGAGAGGGTACGAACTTTGTTAGAGAGGGGACAAACTTTGTTAGAGAGGGGAGGAACTTATTTAGAGAGGGGAGGAACTTATTTAGAGAGGAGAGGAACTTTGTTAGAGAGGGGACGAACTTTGTAAGAGAGGGACGAACTTTGTTAGAGAGGGGACGAACTTTATTAGAGAGGGCATGAACTTTGCTAGAGAGGGTACGAACTTTGTTAGAGAGGGGACCAACTGTGTTAGAGACGGTACGAACTCTGTTAGAGAGGGGACGAACTTTGTTAGAGAGGGGACGAACTTTATTATAGAGGGGACGAACTTTGTTAGAGAGGGACGAACTTTGTTAGAAAAGGGACGAACTTATTTAGAGAGGGGAGGAACTTTGTTAGAGAGGGACGAACTTTGTTAGAGAGGGGACGAAATTTGTTAGAGAGGGACGAACTTTGTTAGAGAAAGGAGAAACTTTGTTAGAGAGGGGACGAACTTTGCTAGAGAGGGTACGAACTTTGTTAGAGAGGGGACAAACTTTGTTAGAGAGGGGAGGAAGTTTGTTAGAGAGGGGACGAACTTTCTAAGAGAGGGACGAACTTCGTTAGAGAGGGGACGAACTTTGTTAAAGAGGGGACGAACTTTATTAGAGAGGGTACGAACATTGTTAGAGAGGGACGAACTTTGTTCGAGAGGGGACGCACTTTTTTAGAGAGGGGATGAACTTTGGTAGAGAGGGGACGAACTTTGGTAGAGAGGGGACGAACTTTGTTAGAGAGGGGACGAACTTTGGTAGAGAGGGGACGAACTTTGTTAGAGAGGGACGAACTTTGTTAGAGAGGGGACGAACTTATTTAGAGAGGGGAGGAACTTAGTTAGAGAGGGGACGAACTTTGTCAGAGAGGGACGAACATTGTTAGAGAGGGGACGAACTTATTTAGAGAGGGGAGGAACTTATTTAGAGAGGAGAGGAACTTTATTAGAGAGGGGACGAACTTTGTAAGAGAGGGACGAACTTTGTTAGAGAGGGGAGGAACTTTCTTAGAGAGGGGATGAACTTTGCTAGAGAGCGGACGAATTTGTTAGAGAGGGACGAAGTTTAGTAGAGAGGGGACGAACTTTGTTAAAGAGGGACGAACTTTGTTAGAGAGGGGACGAACTTTGTTAAAGAGGGGACAAACTTTGTTAGAGAGGGGAGGAACTTTGTTAGAGAGGGGACGAACTTTCTAAGAGAGGGACGGACTTCGTTAGAGAGGGGATGAACTTTGTTGAAGAGGGGACGAACTTTATTAGAGAGGGTACGAACATTGTTAGAGAGGGACGAACTTTGTTCGAGAGGGGACGCACTTTTTTAGAGAGGGGATGAACTTTGCTAGAGAGGGTACGAACTTTGTTAGAGAGGGGACGAACTTTGTTAGAGAGGGAATGAACTTTGCTAGAGAGGGGACGAACTTTGTTAGAGACGGTACGAACTTTGTTAGAGAGGGGACAAACTTTGTTAGAGAGGGGATGAACTATGTTAGAGAGGGGACGAACTTTGTTAGAGAGGGGACGAACTTTGTTAGAGAGGGGACGAACTTAGTTAGAGAGGGGACGAACTTTGTTCGAGAGGAGACAAACTTATTTAGAGAGGAGAGGAACTTTGTTAGAGAGAGGACGAACTTTGTTAAAGAGGGGACGAACTTTGTTAGAGAGCGGACGAATTTGTTAGAGAGGGACGAAGTTTAGTAGAGAGGGGACGAACTTTGTTAGAGAGGGGACGAACTTTGCTAGAGAGGGGACGAACTTTCTTAGAGACGGTATGAACTTTGTTACAGAGGGGACGAACTTTGTTAGAGAGGGGACGAACTTTATCAGAGAGGGACGAACATTGTTAGAGAGGGGACGAACTTATTTAGAGAGGGGAGGAACTTATTTAGAGAGGAGAGGAACTTTATTAGAGAGGGGACGAACTTTGTAAGAGAGGGACGAACTTTGTTAGAGAGGGGAGGAACTTTCTTAGAGAGGGGATGAACTTTGCTAGAGAGCGGACGAATTTGTTAGAGAGGGACGAAGTTTAGTAGAGAGGGGACGAACTTTGTTAAAGAGGGACGAACTTTGTTAGAGAGGGGACGAACTTTGTTAAAGAGGGGACAAACTTTGTTAGAGAGGGGAGGAACTTTGTTAGAGAGGGGACGAACTTTCTAAGAGAGGGACGGACTTCGTTAGAGAGGGGACGAACTTTGTTGAAGAGGGGACGAACTTTATTAGAGAGGGTACGAACATTGTTAGAGAGGGACGAACTTTGTTCGAGAGGGGACGCACTTTTTTAGAGAGGGAATGAACTTTGCTAGAGAGGGTACGAACTTTGTTAGAGAGGGGACGAATTTTGTTAGAGAGGGAATGAACTTTGCTAGAGAGGGGACGAACTTTGTTAGAGACGGTACGAACTTTGTTAGAGAGGGGACAAACTTTGTTAGAGAGGGGATGAACTATGTTAGAGAGGGGACGAACTTTGTTAGAAAGGGACGAACTTTGTTAGAGAGGGGACGAACTTATTTAGAGAGGGGAGGTACTTAGTTAGAGAGGGGACGAACTTTGTTAGAGAGGGGACAAACTTTGTTAGAGAGGGACGAACTTTGTTAGAGAGGGGACGAAATTTGTTAGAGAGGGACGAACTTTTTTAGAGAGAGGACAAACTTTGTTAGAGAGGGGACGAACTTTGCTAGAGAGGGTACGAACATTGTTAGAGAGGGACGAACTTTGTTCGAGAGGGGACGCACTTTTTTAGAGAGGGGATGAACTTTGGTAGAGAGGGGACGAACTTTGGTAGAGAGGGGACGAACTTTGTTAGAGAGGGGACGAACTTTGGTAGAGAGGGGACGAACTTTGTTAGAGAGGGACGAACTTTGTTAGAGAGGGGACGAACTTATTTAGAGAGGGGAGGAACTTAGTTAGAGAGGGGACGAACTTTGTTAGAGAGGGGACAAACTTTGTTAGAGAGGGACGAACTTTGTTAGAGAGGGGACGAAATTTGTTAGAGAGGGACGAACTTTGTTAGAGAGGGGAGAAACTTTGTTAGAGAGGGGACGAACTTTGCTAGAGAGGGTACGAACTTTGTTAGAGAGGGGACAAACTTTGTTAGAGAGGGACGAACTTTGTTAGAGAGGGGACGAAATTTGTGAGAGAGGGACGAACTTTGTTAGAGAGAGGACAAAGTTTGTTAGAGAGGGGACGAACTTTGCTAGAGAGGGTACGAACTTTGTTAGAGAGGGGACAAACTTTGTTAGAGAGGGGAGGAACTTTGTCAGAGAGGGACGAACATTGTTAGGGAGGGGACGAACTTATTTAGAGAGGGGAGGAACTTATTTAGAGAGGAGAGGAACTTTGTTAGAGAGGGGACGAACTTTGTAAGAGAGGGACGAACTTTGTTTGAGAGGGGACGAACTTTCTTAGAGAGGGGAGGAACTTTGCTAGAGAGGGTACGAACTTTGTTAGAGAGGGGACGAACTGTGTTAGAGACGGTACGACCTCTGTTAGAGAGGGGACGAACTTTGTTAGAGAGGGTACGAACATTATTAGAGGGGGGAGGAACTTTGTTAGAGAGGGACGAACTTTGTTAGAGAGGGGACGAACTTATTTAGAGAGGGGAGGAACTTAGTTAGAGAGGGGACGAACTTTGTTAGAGAGGGGACGAACTTTGCCAGAGAGGGTACGAACTTAGTTAGAGAGGGGACGAACTTTGTTCGAGAGGAGACTAACGTATTTAGAGAGGAGAGGAACTTTGTTAGAGAGAGGACGAACTTTGTTAAAGAGGGGACGAACTTTGTTAGAGAGCGGACGAATTTGTTAGAGAGGGACGAAGTTTAGTAGAGAGGGGACGAACTTTGTTAAAGAGGTACGAACTTTGTTAGAGAGGGGACGAACTTTGCTAGAGAGGGGACGAACTTTCTTAGAGACGGTATGAACTTTGTTACAGAGGGGACGAACTTTGTTAGAGAGGGGACGAACTTTATCAGAGAGGGAGGAACATTGTTAGAGAGGGGACGAACTTATTTAGAGAGGGGAGGAACTTATTTAGAGAGGAGAGGAACGTTATTAGAGAGGGGACGAACTTTGTAAGAGAGGGACGAACTTTGTTAGAGAGGGGACGAACTTTCTTAGAGAGGGGATGAACTTTGCTAGAGAGCGGACGAATTTGTTAGAGAGGGACGAAGTTTAGTAGAGAGGGGACGAACTTTGTTAAAGAGGGACGAACTTTGTTAGAGACGGGACGAACTTTGTTAAAGAGGGGACAAACTTTGTTAGAGAGGGGAGGAACTTTGTTAGAGAGGGGACGAACTTTCTAAGAGAGGGACGGACTTCGTTAGAGAGGGGATGAACTTTGTTGAAGAGGGGACGAACTTTATTAGAGAGGGTACGAACATTGTTAGAGAGGGACGAACTTTGTTCGAGAGGGGACGCACTTTTTTAGAGAGGGGATGAACTTTGCTAGAGAGGGTACGAACTTTGTTAGAGAGGGGACGAACTTTGTTAGAGAGGGAATGAACTTTGCTAGAGAGGGGACGAACTTTGTTAGAGACGGTACGAACTTTGTTAGAGAGGGGACAAACTTTGTTAGAGAGGGGATGAACTATGTTAGAGAGGGGACGAACTTTGTTAGAGAGGGGACGAACTTTGTTAGAGAGGGGACGAACTTAGTTAGAGAGGGGACGAACTTTGTTCGAGAGGAGACAAACTTATTTAGAGAGGAGAGGAACTTTGTTAGAGAGAGGACGAACTTTGTTAAAGAGGGGACGAACTTTGTTAGAGAGCGGACGAATTTGTTAGAGAGGGACGAAGTTTAGTAGAGAGGGGACGAACTTTGTTAAAGAGGTACGAACTTTGTTAGAGAGGGGACGAACTTTGCTAGAGAGGGGACGAACTTTCTTAGAGACGGTATGAACTTTGTTACAGAGGGGACGAACTTTGTTAGAGAGGGGACGAACTTTATCAGAGAGGGACGAACATTGTTAGAGAGGGGACGAACTTATTTAGAGAGGGGAGGAACTTATTTAGAGAGGAGAGGAACTTTATTAGAGAGGGGACGAACTTTGTAAGAGAGGGACGAACTTTGTTAGAGAGGGGAGGAACTTTCTTAGAGAGGGGATGAACTTTGCTAGAGAGCGGACGAATTTGTTAGAGAGGGACGAAGTTTAGTAGAGAGGGGACGAACTTTGTTAAAGAGGGACGAACTTTGTTAGAGAGGGGACGAACTTTGTTAAAGAGGGGACAAACTTTGTTAGAGAGGGGAGGAACTTTGTTAGAGAGGGGACGAACTTTCTAAGAGAGGGACGGACTTCGTTAGAGAGGGGACGAACTTTGTTGAAGAGGGGACGAACTTTATTAGAGAGGGTACGAACATTGTTAGAGAGGGACGAACTTTGTTCGAGAGGGGACGCACTTTTTTAGAGAGGGAATGAACTTTGCTAGAGAGGGTACGAACTTTGTTAGAGAGGGGACGAATTTTGTTAGAGAGGGAATGAACTTTGCTAGAGAGGGGACGAACTTTGTTAGAGACGGTACGAACTTTGTTAGAGAGGGGACAAACTTTGTTAGAGAGGGGATGAACTATGTTAGAGAGGGGACGAACTTTGTTAGAAAGGGACGAACTTTGTTAGAGAGGGGACGAACTTATTTAGAGAGGGGAGGTACTTAGTTAGAGAGGGGACGAACTTTGTTAGAGAGGGGACAAACTTTGTTAGAGAGGGACGAACTTTGTTAGAGAGGGGACGAAATTTGTTAGAGAGGGACGAACTTTTTTAGAGAGAGGACAAACTTTGTTAGAGAGGGGACGAACTTTGCTAGAGAGGGTACGAACATTGTTAGAGAGGGACGAACTTTGTTCGAGAGGGGACGCACTTTTTTAGAGAGGGGATGAACTTTGGTAGAGAGGGGACGAACTTTGGTAGAGAGGGGACGAACTTTGTTAGAGAGGGGACGAACTTTGGTAGAGAGGGGACGAACTTTGTTAGAGAGGGACGAACTTTGTTAGAGAGGGGACGAACTTATTTAGAGAGGGGAGGAACTTAGTTAGAGAGGGGACGAACTTTGTTAGAGAGGGGACAAACTTTGTTAGAGAGGGACGAACTTTGTTAGAGAGGGGACGAAATTTGTTAGAGAGGGACGAACTTTGTTAGAGAGGGGAGAAACTTTGTTAGAGAGGGGACGAACTTTGCTAGAGAGGGTACGAACTTTGTTAGAGAGGGGACAAACTTTGTTAGAGAGGGACGAACTTTGTTAGAGAGGGGACGAAATTTGTGAGAGAGGGACGAACTTTGTTAGAGAGAGGACAAAGTTTGTTAGAGAGGGGACGAACTTTGCTAGAGAGGGTACGAACTTTGTTAGAGAGGGGACAAACTTTGTTAGAGAGGGGAGGAACTTTGTCAGAGAGGGACGAACATTGTTAGGGAGGGGACGAACTTATTTAGAGAGGGGAGGAACTTATTTAGAGAGGAGAGGAACTTTGTTAGAGAGGGGACGAACTTTGTAAGAGAGGGACGAACTTTGTTTGAGAGGGGACGAACTTTCTTAGAGAGGGGAGGAACTTTGCTAGAGAGGGTACGAACTTTGTTAGAGAGGGGACGAACTGTGTTAGAGACGGTACGACCTCTGTTAGAGAGGGGACGAACTTTGTTAGAGAGGGTACGAACATTATTAGAGGGGGGAGGAACTTTGTTAGAGAGGGACGAACTTTGTTAGAGAGGGGACGAACTTATTTAGAGAGGGGAGGAACTTAGTTGGAGAGGGGACGAACTTTGTTAGAGAGGGGACGAACTTTGCCAGAGAGGGTACGAACTTAGTTAGAGAGGGGACGAACTTTGTTCGAGAGGAGACTAACGTATTTAGAGAGGAGAGGAACTTTGTTAGAGAGAGGACGAACTTTGTTAAAGAGGGGACGAACTTTGTTAGAGAGCGGACGAATTTGTTAGAGAGGGACGAAGTTTAGTAGAGAGGGGACGAACTTTGTTAAAGAGGTACGAACTTTGTTAGAGAGGGGACGAACTTTGCTAGAGAGGGGACGAACTTTCTTAGAGACGGTATGAACTTTGTTACAGAGGGGACGAACTTTGTTAGAGAGGGGACGAACTTTATCAGAGAGGGAGGAACATTGTTAGAGAGGGGACGAACTTATTTAGAGAGGGGAGGAACTTATTTAGAGAGGAGAGGAACGTTATTAGAGAGGGGACGAACTTTGTAAGAGAGGGACGAACTTTGTTAGAGAGGGGACGAACTTTCTTAGAGAGGGGATGAACTTTGCTAGAGAGCGGACGAATTTGTTAGAGAGGGACGAAGTTTAGTAGAGAGGGGACGAACTTTGTTAAAGAGGGACGAACTTTGTTAGAGACGGGACGAACTTTGTTAAAGAGGGGACAAACTTTGTTAGAGAGGGGAGGAACTTTGTTAGAGAGGGGACGAACTTTCTAAGAGAGGGACGGACTTCGTTAGAGAGGGGATGAACTTTGTTGAAGAGGGGACGAACTTTATTAGAGAGGGTACGAACATTGTTAGAGAGGGACGAACTTTGTTCGAGAGGGGACGCACTTTTTTAGAGAGGGGATGAACTTTGCTAGAGAGGGTACGAACTTTGTTAGAGAGGGGACGAACTTTGTTAGAGAGGGAATGAACTTTGCTAGAGAGGGGACGAACTTTGTTAGAGACGGTACGAACTTTGTTAGAGAGGGGACAAACTTTGTTAGAGAGGGGATGAACTATGTTAGAGAGGGGACGAACTTTGTTAGAGAGGGGACGAACTTTGTTAGAGAGGGGACGAACTTAGTTAGAGAGGGGACGAACTTTGTTCGAGAGGAGACAAACTTATTTAGAGAGGAGAGGAACTTTGTTAGAGAGAGGACGAACTTTGTTAAAGAGGGGACGAACTTTGTTAGAGAGCGGACGAATTTGTTAGAGAGGGACGAAGTTTAGTAGAGAGGGGACGAACTTTGTTAAAGAGGTACGAACTTTGTTAGAGAGGGGACGAACTTTGCTAGAGAGGGGACGAACTTTCTTAGAGACGGTATGAACTTTGTTACAGAGGGGACGAACTTTGTTAGAGAGGGGACGAACTTTATCAGAGAGGGACGAACATTGTTAGAGAGGGGACGAACTTATTTAGAGAGGGGAGGAACTTATTTAGAGAGGAGAGGAACTTTATTAGAGAGGGGACGAACTTTGTAAGAGAGGGACGAACTTTGTTAGAGAGGGGAGGAACTTTGTTAGAGAGGGGATGAACTTTGCTAGAGAGCGGACGAATTTGTTAGAGAGGGACGAAGTTTAGTAGAGAGGGGACGAACTTTGTTAAAGAGGGACGAACTTTGTTAGAGAGGGGACGAACTTTGTTAAAGAGGGGACAAACTTTGTTAGAGAGGGGAGGAACTTTGTTAGAGAGGGGACGAACTTTCTAAGAGAGGGACGGACTTCGTTAGAGAGGGGACGAACTTTGTTGAAGAGGGGACGAACTTTATTAGAGAGGGTACGAACATTGTTAGAGAGGGACGAACTTTGTTCGAGAGGGGACGCACTTTTTTAGAGAGGGGATGAACTTTGCTAGAGAGGGTACGAACTTTGTTAGAGAGGGGACGAACTTTGTTAGAGAGGGAATGAACTTTGCTAGAGAGGGGACGAACTTTGTTAGAGACGGTACGAACTTTGTTAGAGAGGGGACAAACTTTGTTAGAGAGGGGATGAACTATGTTAGAGAGGGGACGAACTTTGTTAGAAAGGGACGAACTTTGTTAGAGAGGGGACGAACTTATTTAGAGAGGGGAGGTACTTAGTTAGAGAGGGGACGAACTTTGTTAGAGAGGGGACAAACTTTGTTAGAGAGGGACGAACTTTGTTAGAGAGGGGACGAAATTTGTTAGAGAGGGACGAACTTTGTTAGAGAGAGGACAAACTTTGTTAGAGAGGGGACGAACTTTGCTAGAGAGGGTACGAACTTTGTTAGAGAGGGGACAAACTTCGTTAGAGAGGGGAGGAACTTTGTTAGAGAGGGGACGAACTTTCTAAGAGAGGGACGAACTTCGTTAGAGAGGGGACGAACTTTGTTAAAGAGGGGACGAACTTTATTCAAGAGGGTACGAACATTGTTAGAGACGGGACGAACTTTTTTAGAGAGGGGAGGAACATAGTTAGAGAGGGGACGAACTTTGTTAGAGAGGGGACAAACTTTGTTAGAGAGGGACGAACTTTGTTAGAGAGGGGACGAAATTTGTTAGAGAGGGACGAACTTTGTTAGAGAGGGGACAAACTTTGTTACAGAGGGGACGAACTTTGCTAGAGAGGGTACGAACTTAGTTAAAGAGGGGACGAACTTTGTTCGAGAGGAGACAAACTTATTTAGAGAGGAAAGGAACTTTGTTAGAGAGAGGACGAACTTTGTTAAAGAGGGGACGAACTTTGCTAGAGAGGGTACGAACTTAGTTAGAGAGGGGACGAACTTTGTTCGAGAGGAGACAAACTTATTGAGAGAGGAGAGGAACTTTGTTAGAGAGAGGACGAACTTTGTTAAAGAGGGGACGAACTTTGTTAGAGAGCGGACGAATTTGTTAGAGAGGGACGAAGTTTAGTAGAGAGGGGACGAACTTTGTTAAACAGGGACGAAATTTGTTAGAGAGGGGACGAGCTTTGCTAAAGAGGGTACGAACTTTGTTAGAGAGGGGACGAACTTTCTTAGAGACGGTATGAACTTTGTTAGAGAGGGGACGAACTTTGTTAGAGAGGGGACGAACATTGTCAGAGAGGGACGAACATTGTTAGAGAGGGGACGAACTTATTTAGAGAGGGGAGGAACTTATTTAGAGAGGAGAGGAACTTTGTTAGAGAGGGGACGAACTTTGTAAGAGAGGGACGAACTTTGTTAGAGAGGGGACGAACTTTCTTAGAGAGGGGATGAACTTTTCTAGAGAGGGTACGAACTTTGTTAGAGAGGGGACGAACTGTGTTAGAGACGGTACGACCTCTGTTAGAGAGGGGACGAACTTTGTTAGAGAGGGGACGAACATTATTAGAGGCGGGAGGAACTTTGTTAGAGAGGGACGAACTTTGTTAGAGAGGGGACGAACTTATTTAGAGAGGGGAGGAACTTAGTTAGAGAGGGGACAAACTTTGTTAGAGAGGGGACGAACTTTGCTCGAGAGGAGACAAACTTATTTAGAGAGGAAAGGAACTTTGTTAGAGAGAGGACGAACTTTGTTAAAGAGGGGACGAACTTTGCTAAAGAGGGTACGAAATTAGTTAGAGAGGGGACGAACTTTGTTCGAGAGGAGACAAACTTATTTAGAGAGGAGAGGAACTTTGTTAGAGACGGTACGAACTTAGTTAGAGAGGGGACGAACTTTGTTCGAGAGGAGACAAACTTATTTAGAGAGGAGAGGAACTTTGTTAGAGAGAGGACGAACTTTGTTAAAGAGGGGACGAACTTTGTTAGGGAGCGGACGAATTTGTTAGAGAGGGACGAAGTTTAGTAGAGAGGGGACGAACTTTGTTAAACAGGGACGAACTTTGTTAGAGAGGGGACGAACTTTGCTAAAGAGGGTACGAACTTTGTTAGAGAGGGGACGAACTTTCTTAGAGACGGTAGGAACTTTGCTAGAGAGGGGACGAACTTTGTTAGAGAGGGGACGAACATTGTCAGAGAGGGACGAACATTGTTAGAGAGGGGACGAACTTATTTAGAGAGGGGAGGAACTTATTTAGAGAGGAGAGGAACTTTGTTAGAGAGGGGACGAACTTTGTAAGAGAGGGACGAACTTTGTGAGAGAGGGGACGAACTTTCTTAGAGAGGGGATGAACTTTTCTAGAGAGGGTACGAACTTTGTTAGAGAGGGGACGAACTGTGTTAGAGACGGTACGACCTCTGTTAGAGAGGGGACGAACTTTGTTAGAGAGGGGACGAACATTATTAGAGGCGGGAGGAACTTTGTTAGAGAGGGACGAACTTTGTTAGAGAGGGGACGAACTTATTTAGAGAGGGGAGGAACTTAGTTAGAGAGGGGACGAACTTTGTTAGAGAGGGGACGAACTTTGCTCGAGAGGAGACAAACTTATTTAGAGAGGAAAGGAACTTTGTTAGAGAGAGGACAAACTTTGTTAAAGAGGGGACGAACTTTGCTAAAGAGGGTACGAACTTAGTTAGAGAGGGGACGAACTTTGTTCGAGAGGAGACAAACTTATTTAGAGAGGAGAGGAACTTTGTTAGAGAGGGTACGAACTTAGTTAGAGAGTGGACGAACTTTGTTCGAGAGGAGACAAACTTATTTAGAGAGGAGAGGAACTTTGTTAGAGAGAGGACGAACTTTGTTAAAGAGGGGACGAACTTTGTTAGAGAGCGGACGAATTTGTTAGAGAGGGACGAACTTTGTTAAAGAGGGACGAACTTTGTTAGAGAGGGGACGAACTTTGCTAAAGAGGGGACGAACTTTCTTAGAGACGGTATGAACTTTGTTAGAGAGGGGACGAACTTTTTTAGAGAGGGGACGAACTTTGTCAGAGAGAGGACGAACTTTTTTAAAGAGGGGACGAACTTTGCTAGAGAGGGTACGAACTTAGTTGGAGAGGGGACGAACTTTGTTAGAGAGGAGACAAATTTATTTAGAGAGGAGAGGAACTTTGTTAGAGAGGGTACGAACTTAGTTAGAGAGGGGACGAACTTTGCTCGAGAGGAGACAAACTTATTTAGAGAGGAGAGGAACTTTGTTAGAGAGAGGACGAACTTTGTTAAAGAGGGGACGAACTTTGTTAGAGAGCGGACGAATTTGTTAGAGAGGGACGAACTTTGTTAAAGAGGGACGAACTTTGTTAGAGAGGGGACGAACTTTGCTAAAGAGGGGACGAACTTTCTTAGAGACGGTATGAACTTTGTTACAGTGGGGACGAACTTTGTTAGAGAGGGGACGAACTTTGTCAGAGAGGGACGAACATTGTTAGAGAGGGGACGTACTTATTTAGAGAGGGGAGGAACTTATTTAGAGAGGAGAGGAACCTTATTAGAGAGGGGACGAACTTTGTAAGAGAGGGACGAACTTTGTTAGAGAGGGGACGAACTTTCTTAGAGAGGGGATGAACTTTGCTAGAGAGCGGACGAATTTGTTAGAGAGGGACGAAGTTTAGTAGAGAGGGGACGAACTTTGTTAAAGAGGGACGAACTTTGTTAGAGAGGGGACGAACTTTGTTAAAGAGGGGACAAACTTTGTTAGAGACGGGAGGAACTTTGTTAGAGAGGGGACGAACTTTCTAAGAGAGGGACGAACTTCGTTACAGAGGGGACGAACTTTGTTAAAGAGGGGACGAACTTTATTAGAGAGGGTACGAACATTGTTAGAGAGGGACGAACTTTGTTAGAGAGGGGACGAACTTATTTAGAGAGGGGAGGAACTTAGTTAGAGATGGGACGAAATTTGTTAGAGAGGGACGAACTTTGTTAGAGAGGGGACGAACTTTGTTAGAGAGGGGATGAACTTTGCTAGAGAGGGTACGAACTTTGTTAGAGAGGGGACGAAATTTGTTAGAGAGGGAATGAACTTTGTTAGAGAGGGGACGAACTTTGTTAGAGAGGGACGAACTTTCTTAGAGAGGGGACGAACTTATTTAGAGAGGGGAGGAACTTCGTTAGAGAGGGGACGAACTTTGTTAGAGAGGGGACGAACTTTGTTAGAGAGGGAATGAACTTTGCTAGAGAGGGTAAGAACTTTGCTAGAGAGGGGACGAACTTTGTTAGAGACGGTACGAACTTTGTTAGAGAGGGGACAAACTTTGTTAGAGAGGGGATGAACTATGTTAGAGAGGGGACGAACTTTGTTAGAGAGGGACGAACTTTGTTAGAAAGGGGACGAAATTTGTTAGAGAGGGACGAACATTGTTAGAGAGGGGACGAACTTATTTAGAGAGGGGAGGAACTTATTTAGAGAGGAGAGGAACTTTATTAGAGAGGGGACGAACTTTGTAAGAGAGGGACGAACTTTGTTAGAGAGGGGACGAACTTTCTTAGAGAGGGGATGAACTTTGCTAGAGAGCGGACGAATTTGTTAGAGAGGGATGAAGTTTAGTAGATTGCGGACGAACTTTGTTAAAGAGGGACGAACTTTGTTAGAGAGGGTACGAACTTTGTTAGAGAGGGGCCGAACTTTCTTAGAGACGGTATGAACTTTGTTAGAGAGGGGACGAACTTTGTTAGAGAGGGGACGAACTTTGTTAGAGAGCGGACGAACTTTGTTAGAGAGGGACGAACTTTGGTAGAGAGAGGACGAACTTTGTTAGAGAGGGACGAACTTTGTAAGAGAGGGGACGAACTTTGTTAGAGAGGGGATGAACTTTGCTAGAGAGCGGACGAATTTGTTAGAGAGGGACGAAGTTTAGTAGAGAGGGGACGAACTTTGTTAGAGAGGGGACGAAGTTTAGTAGAGAGGAGACGAACTTTGTTAAAGAGGGACGAACTTTGTTAGAGAGGGGACGAACTTTGCTAGAGAGGGTACGAACTTTGTTAGAGAGGGGACGAACTTTCTAAGAGACTGTATGAACTTTGTTAGAGAGGGAACGAACTTTGTTAGAGAGGGGACGAACTTTGTTAGAGAGGGACGAACATTGTTAGAGAGGGGACGAACTTTGCTAGAGAGGGTACGAACTTTGTTGCAGAGGGGACAAACTTTGTTGGAGAGGGGAGGAACTTTGTTAGAGAGGGGACGAACTTTCTAAGAGAGGGACGAACTTCGTTAGAGAGGGGACGAACTTTGTTAAAGAGGGGACGAACTTTATTAAAGAGGGTACGAACATTGTTAGAGACGGGATGAACTTTGTTAGAAAGGGGAGGAACTTAGTTAGAGAGGGGACGAACTTTGTTAGAGAGGGATGAACTTTGTTAGAGAGGGGACGAACTTATTTAGAGGGGGAGGAACTAAGTTAGAGAGGGGACGAACTTTGTTAGAGAAGGGACAAACTTTGTTAGAGAGAGGATGAACTTTGTAAGAGAGGGACGAACTTTGTTAGAGAGGGGACGAACTTTATTAGAGAGGGGATGAACTTTGCCAGAGAGGGTACGAACTTTGTTAGAGAGGGGACGAACTGTGTTAGAGACGATACGAACTCCGTTAGAGAGGGGACGAACTTTGTTAGAGAGGGGACGAACTTTATTATAGAGGGGACGAACTTTGTTAGAGAGGGACGAACTTTGTTAGAAAGGGGACGAACTTATTTAGAGAGGGGAGGAACTTAGTTAGAGAAGGGACGAACTTTGTTAGAGAGGGACGAACTTTGTTAGAGAGGGACGAACTTTGTTAGAGAGGGACGAACTTTGTTAGAGAGGGGACGAACTTTGTTAGAGAGGGGATGAACTTTGCTAGAGAGGGTACGAACTTTGTTAGAGAGGGGACAAACTTTGTTAGAGAGGGGATGAACTATGTTAGAGAGGGGACGAACTTTGTTAGAGAGGGACGAACTTTGTTAGAGAGGGGACGAACTTATTTAGAGGGGGAGGAACTTAGTTAGAGAGGGGACGAACTTTGTTAGAGAAGGGACAAACTTTGTTAGAGAGAGGATGAACTTTGTAAGAGAGGGACGAACTTTGTTAGAGAGGGGACGAACTTTATTAGAGAGGGGATGAACTTTGCCAGAGAGGGTACGAACTTTGTTAGAGAGGGGACGAACTGTGTTAGAGACGATACGAGCTCCGTTAGAGAGGGGACGAACTTTGTTAGAGAGGGGACGAACTTTATTATAGAGGGGACGAACTTTGTTAGAGAGGGACGAACTTTGTTAGAAAGGGGACGAACTTATTTAGAGAGGGGAGGAACTTAGTTAGAGATGGGACGAACTTTGTTAGAGAGGGATGAACTTTGTTAGAGAGGGACGAACTTTGTTAAAGAGGGGACGAACTTTGTTAGAGAGGGGATGAACTTTGCTAGAGAGGGTACGAACTTTGTTAGAGAGCGGACAAACTTTGTTAGAGAGGGGATGAACTATGTTACAGAGGGGACGAACTTTGTTAGAGAGGGACGAACTTTGTTACAGAGGGGACGAACTTATTTAGAGAGGGGAGGAACTTAGTTAGAGAGGGGACGAACTTTGTTAGAGAGGCGACAAACTTTGTAAGAGAGGGACGAACTTTGTTAGAGCGGGGACGAAATTTGTTAGAGAGGGACGAACTTTTTTAGAGAGGGGACAAACTTTGTTAGAGAGGGGACGAACTTTGCTAGAGAGGGTACGAACTTTGTTGCAGAGGGGACAAACTTTGTTAGAGAGGGGAGGAACTTTGTTAGAGAGGGGACGAACTTTCTAAGAGAGGGACGAACTTCGTTAGAGAGGGGACGAACTTTGTTAAAGAGGGGACGAACTTTATTAAAGAGGGTACGAACATTGTTAGAGACGGGACGAACTTTGTTAGAAAGGGGAGGAACTTAGTTAGAGAGGGGACGAACTTTGTTAGAGAGGGATGAACTTTGTTAGAGAGGGGACGAACTTATTTAGAGGGGGAGGAACTAAGTTAGAGAGGGGACGAACTTTGTTAGAGAAGGGACAAACTTTGTTAGAGAGAGGATGAACTTTGTAAGAGAGGGACGAACTTTGTTAGAGAGGGGACGAACTTTATTAGAGAGGGGATGAACTTTGCCAGAGAGGGTACGAACTTTGTTAGAGAGGGGACGAACTGTGTTAGAGACGATACGAACTCCGTTAGAGAGGGGACGAACTTTGTTAGAGAGGGGACGAACTTTATTATAGAGGGGACGAACTTTGTTAGAGAGGGACGAACTTTGTTAGAAAGGGGACGAACTTATTTAGAGAGGGGAGGAACTTAGTTAGAGAAGGGACGAACTTTGTTAGAGAGGGACGAACTTTGTTAGAGAGGGACGAACTTTGTTAGAGAGGGACGAACTTTGTTAGAGAGGGGACGAACTTTGTTAGAGAGGGGATGAACTTTGCTAGAGAGGGTACGAACTTTGTTAGAGAGGGGACAAACTTTGTTAGAGAGGGGATGAACTATGTTAGAGAGGGGACGAACTTTGTTAGAGAGGGACGAACTTTGTTAGAGAGGGGACGAACTTATTTAGAGGGGGAGGAACTTAGTTAGAGAGGGGACGAACTTTGTTAGAGAAGGGACAAACTTTGTTAGAGAGAGGATGAACTTTGTAAGAGAGGGACGAACTTTGTTAGAGAGGGGACGAACTTTATTAGAGAGGGGATGAACTTTGCCAGAGAGGGTACGAACTTTGTTAGAGAGGGGACGAACTGTGTTAGAGACGATACGAGCTCCGTTAGAGAGGGGACGAACTTTGTTAGAGAGGGGACGAACTTTATTATAGAGGGGACGAACTTTGTTAGAGAGGGACGAACTTTGTTAGAAAGGGGACGAACTTATTTAGAGAGGGGAGGAACTTAGTTAGAGATGGGACGAACTTTGTTAGAGAGGGATGAACTTTGTTAGAGAGGGACGAACTTTGTTAAAGAGGGGACGAACTTTGTTAGAGAGGGGATGAACTTTGCTAGAGAGGGTACGAACTTTGTTAGAGAGCGGACAAACTTTGTTAGAGAGGGGATGAACTATGTTACAGAGGGGATGAACTTTGTTAGAGAGGGACGAACTTTGTTACAGAGGGGACGAACTTATTTAGAGAGGGGAGGAACTTAGTTAGAGAGGGGACGAACTTTGTTAGAGAGGCGACAAACTTTGTAAGAGAGGGACGAACTTTGTTAGAGCGGGGACGAAATTTGTTAGAGAGGGACGAACTTTTTTAGAGAGGGGACAAACTTTGTTAGAGAGGGGACGAACTTTGCTAGAGAGGGTACGAACTTTGTTGCAGAGGGGACAAACTTTGTTAGAGAGGGGAGGAACTTTGTTAGAGAGGGGACGAACTTTCTAAGAGAGGGACGAACTTCGTTAGAGAGGGGACGAACTTTGTTAAAGAGGGGACGAACTTTATTAAAGAGGGTACGAACATTGTTAGAGACGGGACGAACTTTGTTAGAAAGGGGAGGAACTTAGTTAGAGAGGGGACGAACTTTGTTAGAGAGGGACGAACTTTGTTAGAGAGGGGACGAACTTATTTAGAGGGGGAGGAACTTAGTTAGAGAGGGGACGAACTTTGTTAGAGAAGGGACAAACTTTGTTAGAGAGAGGATGAACTTTGTAAGAGAGGGACGAACTTTGTTAGAGAGGGGACGAACTTTATTAGAGAGGGGATGAACTTTGCCAGAGAGGGTACGAACTTTGTTAGAGAGGGGACGAACTGTGTTAGAGACGATACGAACTCTGTTAGAGAGGGGACGAACTTTGTTAGAGAGGGGACGAACTTTATTATAGAGGGGACGAACTTTGTTAGAGAGGGACGAACTTTGTTAGAAAGGGGACGAACTTATTTAGAGAGGGGAGGAACTTAGTTAGAGAAGGGACGAACTTTGTTAGAGAGGGACGAACTTTGTTAGAGAGGGACGAACTTTGTTAGAGAGGGGACGAACTTTGTTAGAGAGGGGATGAACTTTGCTAGAGAGGGTACGAACTTTGTTAGAGAGGGGACAAACTTTGTTAGAGAGGGGATGAACTATGTTAGAGAGGGGACGAACTTTGTTAGAGAGGGACGAACTTTGTTAGAGAGGGGACGAACTTATTTAGAGAGGGGAGGAACTTAGTTAGAGAGGGGACGAACTTTGTTAGAGAGGCGACAAACTTTGTAAGAGAGGGACGAACTTTGTTAGAGAGGGGACGAAATTTGTTAGAGAGGGACGAACTTTGTTAGAGAGGGGACAAACTTTGTTAGAGAGGGGACGAACTTTGCTAGAGAGGGTACGAACTTTGTTGCAGAGGGGACAAACTTTGTTAGAGAGGGGAGGAACTTTGTTAGAGAGGGGACGAACTTTCTAAGAGAGGGACGAACTTCGTTAGAGAGGGGACGAACTTGGTTAAAGAGGGGACGAACTTTATTAAAGAGGGTACGAACATTGTTAGAGACGGGACGAACTTTGTTAGAAGGGGGAGGAACTTAGTTAGAGAGGGGACGAACTTTGTTAGAGAGGGACGAACTTTGTTAGAGAGGGGACGAACTTATTTAGAGAGGGGAGGAACTTAGTTAGAGAGGGGACGAACTTTGTTAGAGAGGCGACAAACTTTGTAAGAGAGGGACGAACTTTGTTAGAGAGGGGACGAAATTTGTTAGAGAGGGACGAACTTTGTTAGAGAGGGGACAAACTTTGTTAGAGAGGGGACGAACTTTGCTAGAGAGGGTACGAACTTTGTTGGGGAGGGGACAAACTTTGTTAGAGAGGGGAGGAACTTTGTTAGAGAGGGGACGAACTTTCTAAGAGAGGGACGAACTTCGTTAGAGAGGGGACGAACTTTGTTAAAGAGGGGACGAACTTTATTAAAGAGGGTACGAACATTGTTAGAGACGGGACGAACTTTGTTAGAGAGGGGAGGAACTTAGTTAGAGAGGGGACGAACTTTGTTAGAGAGGGGACGAACTTCGTTAGAGAGGGACGAAGTTTGTAAGAGAGGGACGAACTTTGTTAGAGAGGGGACGAAAGTTGTTAGAGAGGGACGAACTTTGTTAGAGAGGGGACAAACTTTGTTAGAGAAGGGACAAACTTTGTTAGAGAGAGGATGAACTTTGTAAGAGAGGGACGAACTTTGTTAGAGAGGGGACGAAGTTTATTAGAGAGGGGATGAACTTTGCCAGAGAGGGTACGAACTTTGTTAGAGAGGGGACGAACTTTGTTAGAGAGGGACGAACTTTGTTAGAGAGGGGACGAACTTATTTAGAGAGGGGAGGAACTTAGTTAGAGAGGGGACGAACTTTGTTAGAGAGGCGACAAACTTTGTAAGAGAGGGACGAACTTTGTTAGAGAGGGGACGAAATTTGTTAGAGAGGGACGAACTTTGTTAGAGAGGGGACAAACTTTGTTAGAGAGGGGACGAACTTTGCTAGAGAGGGTACGAACTTTGTTGCAGAGGGGACAAACTTTGTTAGAGAGGGGAGGAACTTTGTTAGAGAGGGGACGAACTTTCTAAGAGAGGGACGAACTTTGTTAGAGAGGGGACGAACTTTGTTGAAGAGGGGACGAACTTTATTAAAGAGGGTACGAACATTGTTAGAGACGGGACGAACTTTGTTAGAGAGGGGAGGAACTTAGTTAGAGAGGGGACGAACTTTGTTAGAGAGGGGACGAACTTCGTTAGAGAGGGACGAAGTTTGTAAGAGAGGGACGATCTTTGTTAGAGAGGGGACGAAAGTTGTTAGAGAGGGACGAACTTTGTTAGAGAGGGGACAAACTTTGTTAGAGAGGGACGAACTTTGTTAGAGAGGGGACAAACTTTCTAAGAGAGGGACGAACTTTGTTAGAGAAGGGACAAACTTTGTTAGAGAGAGGATGAACTTTGTAAGAGAGGGACGAACTTTGTTAGAGAGGGAATGAACTTTGCTAGAGAGGGTAAGAACTTTGCTAGAGAGGGACGAACTTCGTTAGAGAGGGGACGAACTTTGTTAAAGAGGGGACGAACTTTATTAAAGAGGGTACGAACATTGTTAGAGACGGGACGAACTTTGTTAGAGAGGGGAGGAACTTAGTTAGAGAGGGGACGAACTTTGTTAGAGAGGGGACGAACTTCGTTAGAGAGGGACGAAGTTTGTAAGAGAGGGACGAACTTTGTTAGAGAGGGGACGAAAGTTGTTAGAGAGGGACGAACTTTGTTAGAGAGGGGACAAACTTTGTTAGAGAGGGACGAACTTTGTTAGAGAGGGGACGAACATTCTAAGAGAGGGACGAACTTTGTTAGAGAGGGGACAAACTTTGTTAGAGAGGGGATGAACTATGTTAGAGAGGGGACGAACTTTGTTAGAGAGGGGAGGAACTTATTTAGAGGGGGAGGAACTTAGTTAGAGAGGGGACGAACTTTGTTAGAGAGGGGACAAACTTTATTAGAGAGAGGATGCACTTTGTAAGAGAGGGACGAACTTTGTTAGAGAGGGGACGAACTTTATTAGAGAGGGGATGAACTTTGCCAGAGAGGGTACGAACTTTGTTAGAGAGGGGACGAACTGTGTTAGAGACGGTACGAACTCTGTTAGAGAGGGGACGAACTTTGTTAGAGAGGGGACGAACTTTATTAGAGAGGGGACGAACTTTGTTAGAGAGGGAGGAACTTTGTTAGAAAGGGGACGAACTTATTTAGAGAGGGGAGGAACTTAGTTAGAGAAGGGACGAACTTTGTTAGAGAGGGACGAACTTTGTTAGAGAGGGACGAACTATGTTAGAGAGGGGACGAACTTTGTTAGAGAGGGGATGAACTTTGCTAGAGAGGGTACGAACTTTATTAGAGAGGGGACGAACTTTGTTAGAGAGGGAATGAACTTTGCTAGAGAGGGTAAGAACTTTGCTAGAGAGGGACGAACTTTGTTCGAGAGGGGACGCACTTTTTGAGAGATGGGATGAACTTTGCTAGAGAGGGTACGAACTTTGTTAGAGAGGGGACGAACTTTGTTAGAGAGGGAATGAACTTTGGTAGAGAGGGGACGAACTTTGTTAAAGACGGTACGAACTTTGTTAGAGAGGGGACAAACTTTGTTAGAGAGGGGATGAACTATGTTAGAGAGGGGTCGAACTTTGTTAGAGAGGGACGAACTTTGTTAGAGAGGGGACGAACTTATTTAGAGAGGGGAGGAACTTAGTTAGAGAGGGGACGAACTTTGTTAGAGAGGCGACAAACTTTGTAAGAGAAGGACGAACTTTGTTAGAGAGGGGACGAAATTTGTTAGAGAGGGACGAACTTTGTTAGAGAGGGGACAAACTTTGTTAGAGAGGGGACGAACTTATTTAGAGAGGGGAGGAACTTAGTTAGAGAGGGGACGAACTTTGTTAGAGAGGCGACAAACTTTGTAAGAGAGGGACGAACTTTGTTAGAGAGGGGACGAAATTTGTTAGAGAGGGATGAACTTAGTTAGAGAGGGGACGAACTTTGTTAGAGAGGGGACGAAGTTCGTTAGAGAGGGACGAAGTTTGTAAGAGAGGGACGAACTTTGTTAGAGAGGGGACGAAAGTTGTTAGAGAGGGACGAACTTTGTTAGAGAGGGGACAAACTTTGTTAGAGAGGGACGAACTTTGTTAGAGAGGAGACGAACTTTCTAAGAGAGGGACGAACTTTGTTAGAGAGGGGACAAACTTTGTTAGAGAGGGGATGAACTATGTTAGAGAGGGGACGAACTTTGTTAGAGAGGGACGAACTTTGTTAGAGAGGGGAGGAACTTATTTAGAGGGGGAGGAACTTAGTTAGAGAGGGGACGAACTTTGTTAGAGAGGGGACAAACTTTATTAGAGAGAGCATGAACTTTGTAAGAGAGGGACGAACTTTGTTAGAGAGGGGACGAACTTTATTAGAGAGGGGATGAACTTTGCCAGAGAGGGTACGAACTTTGTTAGAGAGGGGACGAACTGTGTTAGAGACGGTACGAACTCTGTTAGAGAGGGGACGAACTTTGTTAGAGAAGGGACGAACTTTGTTAGAGAGGGACGAACTTTGTTAGAGAGGGACAACTATGTTAGAGAGGGGACGAACTTTGTTAGAGAGGGGATGAACTTTGCTAGAGAGGGTACGAACTTTATTAGAGAGGGGACGAACTTTGTTAGAGAGGGAATGAACTTTGCTAGAGAGGGTAAGAACTTTGCTAGAGAGGGACGAACTTCGTTAGAGAGGGGACGAACTTTGTTAAAGAGGGGACGAACTTTATTAAAGAGGGTACGAACATTGTTAGAGACGGGACGAACTTTGTTAGAGAGGGGAGGAACTTAGTTAGAGAGGGGACGAACTTTGTTAGAGAGGGGACGAACTTCGTTAGAGAGGGACGAAGTTTGTAAGAGAGGGACGAACTTTGTTAGAGAGGGGACGAAAGTTGTTAGAGAGGGACGAACTTTGTTAGAGAGGGGACAAACTTTGTTAGAGAGGGACGAACTTTGTTAGAGAGGGGACGAACATTCTAAGAGAGGGACGAACTTTGTTAGAGAGGGGACAAACTTTGTTAGAGAGGGGATGAACTATGTTAGAGAGGGGACGAACTTTGTTAGAGAGGGACGAACTTTGTTAGAGAGGGGAGGAACTTATTTAGAGGGGGAGGAACTTAGTTAGAGAGGGGACGAACTTTGTTAGAGAGGGGACAAACTTTATTAGAGAGAGGATGCACTTTGTAAGAGAGGGACGAACTTTGTTAGAGAGGGGACGAACTTTATTAGAGAGGGGATGAACTTTGCCAGAGAGGGTACGAACTTTGTTAGAGAGGGGACGAACTGTGTTAGAGACGGTACGAACTCTGTTAGAGAGGGGACGAACTTTGTTAGAGAGGGGACGAACTTTATTAGAGAGGGGACGAACTTTGTTAGAGAGGGAGGAACTTTGTTAGAAAGGGGACGAACTTATTTAGAGAGGGGAGGAACTTAGTTAGAGAAGGGACGAACTTTGTTAGAGAGGGACGAACTTTGTTAGAGAGGGACGAACTATGTTAGAGAGGGGACGAACTTTGTTAGAGAGGGGATGAACTTTGCTAGAGAGGGTACGAACTTTATTAGAGAGGGGACGAACTTTGTTAGAGAGGGAATGAACTTTGCTAGAGAGGGTAAGAACTTTGCTAGAGAGGGACGAACTTTGTTCGAGAGGGGACGCACTTTTTGAGAGATGGGATGAACTTTGCTAGAGAGGGTACGAACTTTGTTAGAGAGGGGACGAACTTTGTTAGAGAGGGAATGAACTTTGGTAGAGAGGGGACGAACTTTGTTAAAGACGGTACGAACTTTGTTAGAGAGGGGACAAACTTTGTTAGAGAGGGGATGAACTATGTTAGAGAGGGGTCGAACTTTGTTAGAGAGGGACGAACTTTGTTAGAGAGGGGACGAACTTATTTAGAGAGGGGAGGAACTTAGTTAGAGAGGGGACGAACTTTGTTAGAGAGGCGACAAACTTTGTAAGAGAAGGACGAACTTTGTTAGAGAGGGGACGAAATTTGTTAGAGAGGGACGAACTTTGTTAGAGAGGGGACAAACTTTGTTAGAGAGGGGACGAACTTATTTAGAGAGGGGAGGAACTTAGTTAGAGAGGGGACGAACTTTGTTAGAGAGGCGACAAACTTTGTAAGAGAGGGACGAACTTTGTTAGAGAGGGGACGAAATTTGTTAGAGAGGGATGAACTTAGTTAGAGAGGGGACGAACTTTGTTAGAGAGGGGACGAACTTCGTTAGAGAGGGACGAAGTTTGTAAGAGAGGGACGAACTTTGTTAGAGAGGGGACGAAAGTTGTTAGAGAGGGACGAACTTTGTTAGAGAGGGGACAAACTTTGTTAGAGAGGGACGAACTTTGTTAGAGAGGAGACGAACTTTCTAAGAGAGGGACGAACTTTGTTAGAGAGGGGACAAACTTTGTTAGAGAGGGGATGAACTATGTTAGAGAGGGGACGAACTTTGTTAGAGAGGGACGAACTTTGTTAGAGAGGGGAGGAACTTATTTAGAGGGGGAGGAACTTAGTTAGAGAGGGGACGAACTTTGTTAGAGAGGGGACAAACTTTATTAGAGAGAGGATGAACTTTGTAAGAGAGGGACGAACTTTGTTAGAGAGGGGACGAACTTTATTAGAGAGGGGATGAACTTTGCCAGAGAGGGTACGAACTTTGTTAGAGAGGGGACGAACTGTGTTAGAGACGGTACGAACTCTGTTAGAGAGGGGACGAACTTTGTTAGAGAAGGGACGAACTTTGTTAGAGAGGGACGAACTTTGTTAGAGAGGGATGAACTATGTTAGAGAGGGGACGAACTTTGTTAGAGAGGGGATGAACTTTGCTAGAGAGGGTACGAACTTTATTAGAGAGGGGACGAACTTTGTTAGAGAGGGAATGAACTTTGCTAGAGAGGGTAAGAACTTTGCTAGAGAGGGACGAACTTTGTTCGAGAGGGGACGCACTTTTTGAGAGATGGGATGAACTTTGCTAGAGAGGGTACGAACTTTGTTAGAGAGGGGACGAACTTTGTTAGAGAGGGAATGAACTTTGGTAGAGAGGGGACGAACTTTGTTAGAGACGGTACGAACTTTGTTAGAGAGGGGACAAACTTTGTTAGAGAGGGGATGAACTATGTTAGAGAGGGGACGAACTTTGTTAGAGAGGGACGAACTTTGTTAGAGAGGGGACGAACTTATTTAGAGAGGGGAGGAACTTAGTTAGAGAGGGGACGAACTTTGTTAGAGAGGCGACAAACTTTGTAAGAGAAGGACGAACTTTGTTAGAGAGGGGACGAAATTTGTTAGAGAGGGACGAACTTTGTTAGAGAGGGGACAAACTTTGTTAGAGACGGGACGAACTTATTTAGAGAGGGGAGGAACTTAGTTAGAGAGGGGACGAACTTTGTTAGAGAGGCGACAAACTTTGTAAGAGAGGGACGAACTTTGTTAGAGAGGGGACGAAATTTGTTAGAGAGGGACGAACGTTGTTAGAGAGGGGACAAACTTTGTTAGAGAGGGGAGGAACTTTGCTAGAGAGGGTACGAACTTTGTTGGGGAGGGGACAAACTTTGTTAGAGAGGGGAGGAACTTTGTTAGAGAGGGGACGAACTTTCTAAGAGAGGGACGAACTTCGTTAGAGAGGGGACGAACTTTGTTAGAGAGGGACGAACTTTGTTAGAGAGGGGACAAACTTTGTTAGAGACGGGACGAACTTATTTAGAGAGGGGAGGAACTTAGTTAGAGAGGGGACGAACTTTGTTAGAGAGGCGACAAACTTTGTAAGAGAGGGACGAACTTTGTTAGAGAGGGGACGAAATTTGTTAGAGAGGGACGAACGTTGTTAGAGAGGGGACAAACTTTGTTAGAGAGGGGAGGAACTTTGCTAGAGAGGGTACGAACTTTGTTGGGGAGGGGACAAACTTTGTTAGAGAGGGGAGGAACTTTGTTAGAGAGGGGACGAACTTTCTAAGAGAGGGACGAACTTCGTTAGAGAGGGGACGAACTTTGTTAAAGAGGGGACGAACTTTATTAAAGAGGGTACGAACATTGTTAGAGACGGGACGAACTTTGTTAGAGAGGGGAGGAACTTAGTTAGAGAGGGGACGAACTTTGTTAGAGAGGGGACGAACTTCGTTAGAGAGGGACGAACTTTGTAAGAGAGGGACGAACTTTGTTAGAGAGGGGACGAAAGTTGTTAGAGAGGGACGAACTTTGTTAGAGAGGGGACAAACTTTGTTAGAGAGGGACGAACTTTGTTAGAGAGGGGACCAACTTTCTAAGAGAGGGATGAACTTTGTTAGAGAGGGGACAAACTTTGTTAGAGAGGGGATGAACTCTGTTAGAGAGGGGACGAACTTTGTTAGAGAGGGACGAACTTTGTTAGAGAGGGGACGAACTTATTTAGAGAGGGGAGGAACTTAGTTAGAGAGGGGATGAACTTTGTTAGAGAGGGGACAAACTTTGTTAGAGAGGGACGAACTTTGTTAGAGAGGGGACGAAATTTGTTAGAGAGGGACGAACTTTGTTAGAGAGGGGACAAACTTTGTTAGAGAGGGGACGAACTTATTTAGAGAGGGGAGGAACTTAGTTAGAGAGGGGACGAACTTTGTTAGAGAGGGGACGAACTTTGCCAGAGAGGGTACGAACTTAGTTAGAGAGGGGACGAACTTTGTTCGAGAGGAGACAAACTTATTTAGAGAGGAGAGGAACTTTGTTAGAGAGAGGACGAACTTTGTTAAAGAGGGGACGAACTTTGTTAGAGAGCGGACGAATTTGTTAGAGAGGGACGAAGTTTAGTAGAGAGGGGACGAACTTTGTTAAAGAGGGGCGAACTTTGTTAGAGAGGGGACGAACTTTGCTAGAGAGGGGACGAACTTTGTTGCAGAGGGGACAAACTTTGTTAGAGAGGGGAGGAACTTTGTTAGAGAGGGGACGAACTTTCTAAGAGAGGGACGAACTTCGTTAGAGAGGGGACGAACTTTGTTAAAGAGGGGACGAACTTTATTAAAGAGGGTACGAACATTGTTAGAGACGGGACGAACTTTGTTAGAAAGGGGAGGAACTTAGCTAGAGAGGGGACGAACTTTGTTAGAGAGGGACGAACTTTGTTAGAGAGGGGACGAACTTATTTAGAGGGGGAGGAACTTAGTTAGAGAGGGGACGAACTTTGTTAGAGAAGGGACAAACTTTGTTAGAGAGGGACGAACTTTGTTAGAGAGGGGACGAAATTTGTTAGAGAGGGACGAACTTTGTTAGAGAGGGGACAAACTTTGTTAGAGAGGGGACGAACTTATTTAGAGAGGGGAGGAACTTAGTTAGAGAGGGGACGAACTTTGTTAGAGAGGGGACGAACTTTGCCAGAGAGGGTACGAACTTAGTTAGAGAGGGGACGAACTTTGTTCGAGAGGAGACAAACTTATTTAGAGAGGAGAGGAACTTTGTTAGAGAGAGGACGAACTTTGTTAAAGAGGGGACGAACTTTGTTAGAGAGCGGACGAATTTGTTAGAGAGGGACGAAGTTTAGTAGAGAGGGGACGAACTTTGTTAAAGAGGGGCGAACTTTGTTAGAGAGGGGACGAACTTTGCTAGAGAGGGGACGAACTTTGTTGCAGAGGGGACAAACTTTGTTAGAGAGGGGAGGAACTTTGTTAGAGAGGGGACGAACTTTCTAAGAGAGGGACGAACTTCGTTAGAGAGGGGACGAACTTTGTTAAAGAGGGGACGAACTTTATTAAAGAGGGTACGAACATTGTTAGAGACGGGACGAACTTTGTTAGAAAGGGGAGGAACTTAGCTAGAGAGGGGACGAACTTTGTTAGAGAGGGACGAACTTTGTTAGAGAGGGGACGAACTTATTTAGAGGGGGAGGAACTTAGTTAGAGAGGGGACGAACTTTGTTAGAGAAGGGACAAACTTTGTTAGAGAGAGGATGAACTTTGTAAGAGAGGGACGAACTTTGTTAGAGAGGGGACGAACTTTATTAGAGAGGGGATGAACTTTGCCAGAGAGGGTACGAACTTTGTTAGAGAGGGGACGAACTGTGTTAGAGAGGGGACAAACTTTGTTAGAGAGGGGATGAACTATGTTAGAGAGGGGACGTACTTTGTTAGAGAGGGACGAACTTTGTTAGAGAGGGGACAAACTTTATTAGAGAGAGGATGAACTTTGTAAGAGAGGGACGAACTTTGTTAGAGAGGGGACGAACTTTATTAGAGAGGGGATGAACTTTGCCAGAGAGGGTACGAACTCTGTTAGAGAGGGGACGAACTTTGTTAGAGAGGGAGGAACTTTGTTAGAAAGGGGACGAACTTATTTAGAGAGGGGAGGAACTTAGTTAGAGAAGGGACGAACTTTGTTAGAGAGGGACGAACTTTGTTAGAGAGGGACGAACTATGTTAGAGAGGGGACAAACTTTGTTAGAGAGGGGATGAACTTTGCTAGAGAGGGTACGAACTTTATTAGAGAGGGGACGAACTTTGTTAGAGAGGGAATGAACTTTGCTAGAGAGGGTAAGAACTTTGCTAGAGAGGGACGAACTTTGTTCGAGAGGGGACGCACTTTTTGAGAGATGGGATGAACTTTGCTAGAGAGGGTACGAACTTTGTTAGAGAGGGGACGAACTTTGTTAGAGAGGGAATGAACTTTGGTAGAGAGGGGACGAACTTTGTTAGAGACGGTACGAACTTTGTTAGAGAGGGGACAAACTTTGTTAGAGAGGGGATGAACTATGTTAGAGAGGGGACGAACTTTGTTGGAGAGGGACGAACTTTGCTAGAGAGGGGACGAACTTATTTAGAGAGGGGAGGAACTTAGTTAGAGAGGGGACGAACTTTGTTAGAGAGGCGACAAACTTTGTAAGAGAAGGACGAACTTTGTTAGAGAGGGGACGAAATTTGTTAGAGAGGGACGAACTTTGTTAGAGAGGGGACAAACTTTGTTAGAGAGGGGACGAACTTATTTAGAGAGGGGAGGAACTTAGTTAGAGAGGGGACGAACTTTGTTAGAGAGGCGACAAACTTTGTAAGAGAGGGACGAACTTTGTTAGAGAGGGGACGAAATTTGTTAGAGAGGGACGAACTTTGTTAGAGAGGGGACAAACTTTGTTAGAGAGGGGACGAACTTTGCTAGAGAGGGTACGAACTTTGTTGGGGAGGGGACAAACTTTGTTAGAGAGGGGAGGAACTTTGTTAGAGAGGGGACAAACTTTCTAAGAGAGGGACGAACTTCGTTAGAGAGGGGACGAACTTTGTTAAAGAGGGGACGAACTTTATTAAAGAGGGTACGAACATTGTTAGAGACGGGACGAACTTTGTTAGAGAGGGGAGGAACTTAGTTAGAGAGGCGACGAACTTTGTTAGAGAGGGGACGAACTTCGTTAGAGAGGGACGAACTTTGTAAGAGAGGGACGAACTTTGTTAGAGAGGGGACGAAAGTTGTTAGAGAGGGATGAACTTTGTTAGAGAGGGGACAAACTTTGTTAGAGAGGGACGAACTTTGTTAGAGAGGGGACGAACTTTCTAAGAGAGGGATGAACTTTGTTAGAGAGGGGACAAACTTTGTTAGAGAGGGGATGAACTCTGTTAGAGAGGGGACGAACTTTGTTAGAGAGGGACGAACTTTGTTAGAGAGGGGACGAACTTATTTAGAGAGGGGAGGAACTTAGTTAGAGAGGGGATGAACTTTGTTAGAGAGGGGACAAACTTTGTTAGAGAGGGACGAACTTTGTTAGAGAGGGGACGAAATTTGTTAGAGAGGGACGAACTTTGTTAGAGAGAGGACAAACTTTGTTAGAGAGGGGACGAACTTTGCTAGAGAGGGTACGAACTTTGTTAGAGAGGGGACAAACTTTCTTAGAGAGGGGAGGAACTTTGTTGGAGAGGGGACGATCTTTCTAAAAGAGGGACGAACTTCGTTAGAGAGGGGACGAACTTTGTTAAAGAGGGGACGAACTTTATTCGAGAGGGTACAAACATTGTTAGAGACGGGACGAACTTTGTCAGAGAGGGGAGGAACATAGTTAGAGAGGGGACGAACTTTGGTAGAGAGGGGACGAACTTTGTTAGAGAGGGACGAACTTTGTTAGAGAGGGGACGAACTTATTTAGAGAGGGGAGGAACTTAGTTAGAGAGGGGACGAACTTTGTTAGAGAGGGGACAAACTTTGTTAGAGAGGGACGAACTTTGTTAGAGAGGGGACGAAATTTGTTAGAGAGGGACGAACTTTGTTGGAGGGGGGACGAAATTTGTTAGAGAGGGACGAACTTTGTTCGAGAGAGGAGAAACTTTGTTAGAGAGGGGACGAACTTTGCTAGAGAGGGTACGAATTTTGTTAGAGAGGGGACAAACTTTGTTAGAGAGGGACGAACTTTGTTAGAGAGGGGACGAAATTTGTGAGAGAGGGACGAACTTTGTTAGAGAGAGGACAAACTTTGTTAGAGAGGGGACGAACTTTGCTAGAGAGGGTACGAACTTTGTTAGAGAGGGGACAAACTTTGTTAGAGAGGGGAGGAACTTTGTCAGAAAGGGACGAACATTGTTAGAGAGGGGACAAACTTTCTAAGAGAGGGACGAACTTCGTTAGAGAGGGGACGAACTTTGTTAAAGAGGGGACGAACTTTATTAAAGAGGGTACGAACATTGTTAGAGACGGGACGAACTTTGTTAGAGAGGGGAGGAACTTAGTTAGAGAGGCGACGAACTTTGTTAGAGAGGGGACGAACTTCGTTAGAGAGGGACGAACTTTGTAAGAGAGGGACGAACTTTGTTAGAGAGGGGACGAAAGTTGTTAGAGAGGGACGAACTTTGTTAGAGAGGGGACAAACTTTGTTAGAGAGGGACGAACTTTGTTAGAGAGGGGACGAACTTTCTAAGAGAGGGATGAACTTTGTTAGAGAGGGGACAAACTTTGTTAGAGAGGGGATGAACTCTGTTAGAGAGGGGACGAACTTTGTTAGAGAGGGACGAACTTTGTTAGAGAGGGGACGAACTTATTTAGAGAGGGGAGGAACTTAGTTAGAGAGGGGATGAACTTTGTTAGAGAGGGGACAAACTTTGTTAGAGAGGGACGAACTTTGTTAGAGAGGGGACGAAATTTGTTAGAGAGGGACGAACTTTGTTAGAGAGAGGACAAACTTTGTTAGAGAGGGGACGAACTTTGCTAGAGAGGGTACGAACTTTGTTAGAGAGGGGACAAACTTTCTTAGAGAGGGGAGGAACTTTGTTGGAGAGGGGACGATCTTTCTAAAAGAGGGACGAACTTCGTTAGAGAGGGGACGAACTTTGTTAAAGAGGGGACGAACTTTATTCGAGAGGGTACAAACATTGTTAGAGACGGGACGAACTTTGTCAGAGAGGGGAGGAACATAGTTAGAGAGGGGACGAACTTTGGTAGAGAGGGGACGAACTTTGTTAGAGAGGGACGAACTTTGTTAGAGAGGGGACGAACTTATTTAGAGAGGGGAGGAACTTAGTTAGAGAGGGGACGAACTTTGTTAGAGAGGGGACAAACTTTGTTAGAGAGGGACGAACTTTGTTAGAGAGGGGACGAAATTTGTTAGAGAGGGACGAACTTTGTTGGAGGGGGGACGAAATTTGTTAGAGAGGGACGAACTTTGTTCGAGAGAGGAGAAACTTTGTTAGAGAGGGGACGAACTTTGCTAGAGAGGGTACGAATTTTGTTAGAGAGGGGACAAACTTTGTTAGAGAGGGACGAACTTTGTTAGAGAGGGGACGAAATTTGTGAGAGAGGGACGAACTTTGTTAGAGAGAGGACAAACTTTGTTAGAGAGGGGACGAACTTTGCTAGAGAGGGTACGAACTTTGTTAGAGAGGGGACAAACTTTGTTAGAGAGGGGAGGAACTTTGTCAGAAAGGGACGAACATTGTTAGAGAGGGGACAAACTTTGTTAGAGAGGGGACGAACTTTGTAAGAGAGGGACGAACATTGTAAGAGAGGGACGAACTTTGTTAGAGAGGGGACGAAAGTTGTTAGAGAGGGACGAACTTTGTTAGAGAGGGGACAAACTTTGTTAGAGAGGGACGAACTTTGTTAGAGAGGGGACGAACTTTCTAAGAGGGGGAATAACTTTGTTAGAGAGGGGACAAACTTTGTTAGAGAGGGGATGAACTATGTTAGAGAGGGGACGAACTTTGTTAGAGAGGGACGAACTTTGTTAGAGAGGGGACGAACTTATTTAGAGAGGGGAGGAACTTAGTTAGAGAGGGGATGAACTTTGTTAGAGAGGGGACAAACTTTGTTAGAGAGGGACGAACTTTGTTAGAGAGGGGACGAAATTTGTTAGAGAGGGACGAACTTTGTTAGAGAGAGGACAAACTTTGTTAGAGAGGGGACGAACTTTGCTAGAGAGGGTACGAACTTTGTTAGAGAGGGGACAAACTTTCTTAGAGAGGGGAGGAACTTTGTTAGAGAGGGGACGATCTTTCTAAAAGAGGGATGAACTTCGTTAGAGAGGGGACGAACTTTGTTAAAGAGGGGACGAACTTTATTCGAGAGGGTACAAACATTGTTAGAGACGGGACGAACTTTGTTAGAGAGGGGAGGAACATAGTTAGAGAGGGGACGAACTTTGGTAGAGAGGGGACGAACTTTGTTAGAGAGGGACGAACTTTGTTAGAGAGGGGACGAACTTATTTAGAGAGGGGAGGAACTTAGTTAGAGAGGGGACGAACTTTGTTAGAGAGGGGACAAACTTTGTTAGAGAGGGACGAACTTTGTTAGAGAGGGGACGAAATTTGTTAGAGAGGGACGAACTTTGTTAGAGAGGGGACGAAATTTGTTAGAGAGGGACGAACTTTGTTCGAGAGGGGAGAAACTTTGTTAGAGAGGGGACGAACTTTGCTAGAGAGGGTACGAACTTTGCTAGAGAGGGGACAAACTTTGTTAGAGAGGGACGAACTTTGTTAGAGAGGGGACGAAATTTGTGAGAGAGGGACGAACTTTGTTAGAGAGAGGACAAACTTTGTTAGAGAGGGGACGAACTTTGCTAGAGAGGGTACGAACTTTGTTAGAGAGGGACGAACTTTGTTAGAGAGGGGACAAACTTTGTTAGAGAGGGGAGGAACTTTGTCAGAAAGGGACGAACATTGTTAGAGAGGGGACAAACTTTGTTAGAGAGGGGACGAACTTTGTAAGAGAGGGACGAACTTTGTTAGAGAGGCGACGAACTTTCTTAGAGAGGGGAGGAACTTTGCTAGAGAGGGTACGAACATTGTTAGAGAGGGAACGAACTGTGTTAGAGACGGTACGACCTCTGTTAGAGAGGGGACGAACTTTGTTAGAGAGGGGACGAACATTATTAGAGGGGGGAGGAACTTTGTTAGAGAGGGACGAACTTTGTTAGAGAGGGGATGAACTTATTTAGAGAGGGGAGGAACTTAGTTAGAGAGGGGAGGAACTTTGTTAGAGAGGGGACGAACTTTGCCAGAGAGGGTACGAACTTAGTTAGAGAGGGGACGAACTTTGTTCGAGAGGAGACAAACTTATTTAGAGAGGAGAGGAACTTTGTTAGAGAGAGGACGAACTTTGTTAAAGAGGGGACGAACTTTGTTAGAGAGCGGACGAATTTGTTAGAGAGGGACGAAGTTTAGTAGAGAGGGGACGAACTTTGTTAAAGAGGGGCGAACTTTGTTAGAGAGGGGACGAACTTTGCTAGAGAGGGGACGAACTTTCTTAGAGACGGTATGAACTTTGTTACAGAGGGGACGAACTTTGTTAGAGAGGGGACGAACTTTGTCAGAGAGGGACGAACATTGTTAGAGAGGGGACGAACTTATTTAGAGAGGGGAGGAACTTATTTAGAGAGGAGAGGAACTTTATTAGAGAGGGGACGAACTTTGTAAGAGAGGGACGAACTTTGTTAGAGAGGGGACGAACTTTCTTAGAGAGGGGATGAACTTTGCTAGAGAGCGGACGAATTTGTTATAGAGGGACGAAGTTTAGTAAAGAGGGGACGAACTTTGTTAAAGAGGGACGAACTTTGTTAGAGAGGGGACGAACTTTGTTAAAGAGGGGAGGAACTTTGTTAGAGAGGGGACGAACTTTCTAAGAGAGGGACGAACTTCGTTAGAGAGGGGACGAACTTTATTAAAGAGGGGACGAACTTTATTAGAGAGGGTACGAACATTGTTAGAGAGGGACGAACTTTGTTCGAGAGGGGACGCACTTTTTTAGAGAGGGGATGAACTTTGCTAGAGAGGGTACGAACTTTGTTAGAGAGGGGACGAACTTTGTTAGAGAGGGAATGAACTTTGCTAGAGAGGGGACGAACTTTGTTAGAGACGGTACGAACTTTGTTAGAGAGGGGACAAACTTTGTTAGAGAGGGGATGAACTATGTTAGAGAGGGGACGAACTTTGTTAGAGAGGGACGAACTTTGTTAGAGAGGGGACGAACTTATTTAGAGAGGGGAGGAACTTAGTTAGAGAGGGGACGAACTTTGTTAGAGAGGGGACAAACTCTGTTAGAGAGGGACGAACTTTGTTAGAGAGGGGACGAAATTTGTGAGAGAGGGACGAACTTTGTTAGAGAGAGGACAAACTTTGTTAGAGAGGGGACGAACTTTGCTAGAGAGGGTACGAACTTTGTTAGAGAGGGGACAAACTTTGTTAGAGAGGGGAGGAACTTTGCTAGAGAGGGGACGAACTTTCTAAGAGAGGGACGAACTTCGTTAGAGAGGGGACGAACTTTGTTAAAGAGGGGACGAACTTTATTCAAGAGGGTACGAACATTGTTAGAGACGGGACGAACTTTTTTAGAGAGGGGAGGAACATAGTTAGAGAGGGGACGAACTTTGTTAAAGAGGGGACGAACTTTGTTAAAGAGGGACGAACTTTGTTAGAGAGGGGATGAAATTTGTTAGAGAGGGGACAAACTTTGTTAGAGAGGGGACGAACTTTGCTAGAGAGGGTACGAACTTAGTTAGAGAGGGGACGAACTTTGTTCGAGAGGAGACAAACTTATTTAGAGAGGAAAGGAACTTTGTTAGAGAGACGACGAACTTTCTTAGAGAGGGGAGGAACTTTGCTAGAGAGGGTACGAACATTGTTAGAGAGGGGATGAACTGTGTTAGAGACGGTACGACCTCTGTTAGAGAGGGGACGAACTTTGTTAGAGAGGGGACGAACATTATTAGAGGGGGGAGGAACTTTGTTAGAGAGGGACGAACTTTGTTAGAGAGGGGACGAACTTATTTAGAGAGGGGAGGAACTTAGTTAGAGAGGGGAGGAACTTTGTTAGAGAGGGGACGAACTTTGCCAGAGAGGGTACGAACTTAGTTAGAGAGGGGACGAACTTTGTTCGAGAGGAGACAAACTTATTTAGAGAGGAGAGGAACTTTGTTAGAGAGAGGACGAACTTTGTTAAAGAGGGGACGAACTTTGTTAGAGAGCGGACGAATTTGTTAGAGAGGGACGAAGTTTAGTAGAGAGGGGACGAACTTTGTTAAAGAGGGGCGAACTTTGTTAGAGAGGGGACGAACTTTGCTAGAGAGGGGACGAACTTTCTTAGAGACGGTATGAACTTTGTTACAGAGGGGACGAACTTTGTTAGAGTGGGGACGAACTTTGTCAGAGAGGGACGAACATTGTTAGAGAGGGGACGAACTTATTTAGAGAGGGGAGGAACTTATTTAGAGAGGAGAGGAACTTTATTAGAGAGGGGACGAACTTTGTAAGAGAGGGACGAACTTTGTTAGAGAGGGGACGAACTTTCTTAGAGAGGGGATGAACTTTGCTAGAGAGCGGACGAATTTGTTATAGAGGGACGAAGTTTAGTAAAGAGGGGACGAACTTTGTTAAAGAGGGACGAACTTTGTTAGAGAGGGGACGAACTTTGTTAAAGAGGGGAGAAACTTTGTTAGAGAGGGGAGGAACTTTGTTAGAGAGGGGACGAACTTTCTAAGAGAGGGACGAACTTCGTTAGAGAGGGGACGAACTTTGTTAAAGAGGGGACGAACTTTATTAGAGAGGGTACGAACATTGTTAGAGAGGGACGAACTTTGTTCGAGAGGGGACGCACTTTTTTAGAGAGGGGATGAACTTTGCTAGAGAGGGTACGAACTTTGTTAGAGAGGGGACGAACTTTGTGAGAGAGGGAATGAACTTTGCTAGAGAGGGGACGAACTTTGTTAGAGACGGTACGAACTTTGTTAGAGAGGGGACAAACTTTGTTAGAGAGGGGATGAACTATGTTAGAGAGGGGACGAACTTTGTTAGAGAGGGACGAACTTTGTTAGAGAGGGGACGAACTTATTTAGAGAGGGGAGGAACTTAGTTAGAGAGGGGACGAACTTTGTTAGAGAGGGGACAAACTCTGTTAGAGAGGGACGAACTTTGTTAGAGAGGGGACGAAATTTGTGAGAGAGGGACGAACTTTGTTAGAGAGAGGACAAACTTTGTTAGATAGGGGACGAACTTTGCTAGAGAGGGTACGAACTTTGTTAGAGAGGGGACAAACTTTGTTAGAGAGGGGAGGAACTTTGCTAGAGAGGGGACGAACTTTCTAAGAGAGGGACGAACTTCGTTAGAGAGGGGACGAACTTTGTTAAAGAGGGGACGAACTTTATTCAAGAGGGTACGAACATTGTTAGAGACGGGACGAACTTTTTTAGAGAGGGGAGGAACATAGTTAGAGAGGGGACGAACTTTGTTAAAGAGGGGACGAACTTTGTTAGAGAGGGACGAACTTTGTTAGAGAGGGGATGAAATTTGTTAGAGAGGGGACAAACTTTGTTAGAGAGGGGACGAACTTTGCTAGAGAGGGTACGAACTTAGTTAGAGAGGGGACGAACTTTGTTCGAGAGGAGACAAACTTATTTAGAGAGGAAAGGAACTTTGTTAGAGAGACGACGAACTTTGTTAAAGAGGGGACGAACTTTGCTAGAGAGGGTACGAACTTAGTTAGAGAGGGGACGAACTTTGTTCGAGAGGAGACAAACTTATTTAGAGAGGAAAGGAACTTTGTTAGAGAGACGACGAACTTTGTTAAAGAGGGGACGAACTTTGCTAGAGAGGGTACGAACTTAGTTAGAGAGGGGACGAACTTTGTTCGAGAGGAGACAAACTTATTTAGAGAGGAGAGGAACTTTGTTAGAGAGAGGACGAACTTTGTTAAAGAGGGGACGAACTTTGTTAGAGAGCGGACGAATTTGTTAGAGAGGGACGAAATTTAGCAGAGAGGGGACGAACTTTGTTAAACAGGGACGAACTTTGTTAGAGAGGGGACGAACTTTGCTAAAGAGGGTACGAACTTTGTTAGAGAGGGGACGAACATTGTCAGAGAGGGACGAACATTGTTAGAGAGGGGACGAACTTATTTAGAGAGGGGAGGAAATTATTTAGAGAGGAGAGGAACTTTGTCAGAGAGGGGACGAACTTTGTAAGAGAGGGACGAACTTTGTTAGAGAGGGGACGAACTTTCTTAGAGAGGGGATGAACTTTTCTAGAGAGGGTACGAACTTTGTTAGAGAGGGGACGAACTGTGTTAGAGACGGTACGACCTCTGTTAGAGAGGGGACGAACTTTGTTAGAGAGGGGACGAACATTATTAGAGGCGGGAGGAACTTTGTTAGAGAAGGATGAACTTTGTTAGAGAGGGGACGAACTTATTTAGAGAGGGGAGGAACTTAGTTAGAGAGGGGACGAACTTTGCTCGAGAGGAGACAAACTTATTTAGAGAGGAAAGGAACTTTGTTAGAGAGAGGACGAACTTTGTTAAAGAGGGGACGAACTTTGCTAGAGAGGGTATGAACTTAGTTAGAGAGGGGACGAACTTTGTTCGAGAGGAGACAAACTTATTTAGAGAGGAGAGGAACTTTGTTAGAGAGGGTACGAACTTAGTTAGAGAGGGGACGAACTTTGTTCGAGAGGAGACAAACTTATTTAGAGAGGAGAGGAACTTTGTTAGAGAGAGGACGAACTTTGTTAAAGAGGGGACGAACTTTGTTAGAGAGGGACGAAGTTTAGTAGAGAGGGGACGAACTTTGTTAAACAGGGACGAACTTTGTTAGAGAGGGGACGGACTTTGCTAAAGAGGGTACGAACTTTGTTAGAGACGGGCCGAACTTTCTTAGAGACGGTATGAACTTTGTTAGAGAGGGGACGAACTTTGTTAGAGAGGGGACGAACATTGTCAGAGAGGGACGAACATTGTTAGAGAGGGGACGAACTTATTTAGAGAGGGGAGAAAATTATTTAGAGAGGAGAGGAACTTTGTTAGAGAGGGGACGAACTTTGTTAGAGAGGGACGAACTTTGTTAGAGAGGGGACGAACTTATTTAGAGAGGGGAGGAACTTAGTTAGAGAGGGGACGAACTTTGCTCGAGAGGAGACAAACTTATTTAGAGAGGAAAGGAACTTTGTTAGAGAGAGGACGAACTTTGTTAAAGAGGGGACGAACTTTGCTAGAGAGGGTATGAACTTAGTTAGAGAGGGGACGAACTTTGTTCGAGAGGAGACAAACTTATTTAGAGAGGAGAGGAACTTTGTTAGAGAGGGTACGAACTTAGTTAGAGAGGGGACGAACTTTGTTCGAGAGGAGACAAACTTATTTAGAGAGGAGAGGAACTTTGTTAGAGAGAGGACGAACTTTGTTAAAGAGGGGACGAACTTTGTTAGAGAGCGGACGAATTTGTTAGAGAGGGACGAAGTTTAGTAGAGAGGGGACGAACTTTGTTAAACAAGGACGAACTTTGTTAGAGAGGGGACGAACTTTCTTAGAGACGGTATGAACTTTGTTAGAGAGGGGACGAACTTTGTTAGAGAGGGGACGAACATTGTCAGAGAGGGACGAACATTGTTAGAGAGGGGACGAACTTATTTAGAGAGGGGAGGAAATTATTTAGAGAGGAGAGGAACTTTGTTAGACAGGGGACGAACTTTGTAAGAGAGGGACGAACTTTGTTAGAGAGGGGACGAACTTTCTTAGAGAGGGGATGAACTTTTCTAGAGAGGGTACGAACTTTGTTAGAGAGGGGACGAACTGTGTTAGAGACGGTACGACCTCTGTTAGAGAGGGGATGAACTTTGTTAGAGAGGGGACGAACATTATTAGAGGCGGGAGGAACTTTGTTAGAGAGGGACGAACTTTGTTAGAGAGGGGACGAACTTATTTAGAGAGGGGAGGAACTTAGTTAGAGAGGGGACAAACTTTGTTAGAGAGGGGACGAACTTTGCTCGAGAGGAGACAAACTTATTTACAGAGGAGAGGAACTTTGTTAGAGAGAGGATGAACTTTGTTAAAGAGGGGACGAACTTTGTTAGGGAGCGGACGAATTTGTTAGAGAGGGACGAAGTTTAGTAGAGAGGGGACGAACTTTGTTAAACAAGGACGAACTTTGTTAGAGAGGGGACGAACTTTGCTAAAGAGGGTACGAACTTTGTTAGAGAGGGGACGAACTTTCTTAGAGACGGTATGAACTTTGTTAGAGAGGGGACGAACTTTGTTAGAGAGCGGACGAACTTTGTTAGAGAGGGACGAACTTTGGTAGAGAGGGGACGAACTTTGTTAGAGAGGGACGAACTTTGTAAGAGAGGGGACGAACTTTGTTAGAGAGGGGATGAACTTTGCTAGAGAGCGGACGAATTTGTTAGAGAGGGACGAAGTTTAGTAGAAAGGGGACGAACTTTGTTAAACAGGGACGAACTTTGTTAGAGGGGGGACGAACTTTTCTAAAGAGGGTACGAACTTTGTGAGAGAGGGGACGAACTTTCTTAGAGAGGGGATGAACTTTTCTAGAGAGGGTACGAACTTTGTTAGAGAGGGGACGAACTGTGTTAGAGACGGTACGACCTCTGTTAGAGAGGGGACGAACTTTGTTAGAGAGGGGACGAACATTATTAGAGGCGGGAGGAACTTTGTTAGAGAGGGACGAACTTTGTAAGAGAGGGGACGAACTTTGTTAGAGAGGGGATGAACTTTGCTAGAGAGCGGACGAATTTGTTAGAGAGGGACGAAGTTTAGTAGAGAGGGGACGAACTTTGTTAAACAGGGACGAACTTTGTTAGAGAGGGGACGAACTTTGCTAAAGAGGGTACGAACTTTGTTAGAGAGGGGACGAACTTTCTTAGAGAGGGGATGAACTTTTCTAGAGAGGGTACGAACTTTGTTAGAGAGGGGACGAACTGTGTTAGAGACGGTAGGACCTCTGTTAGAGAGGGGACGAACTTTGTTAGAGAGGGGACGAACATTATTAGAGGCGGGAGGAACTTTGTTAGAGAGGGACAAACTTTGTTAGAGAGGGGACGAACTTATTTAGAGAGGGGAGGAACTTACTTAGAGAGGGGACGAACTTTGCTCGAGAGGAGACAAACTTATTTAGAGAGGAAAGGAACTTTGTTAGAGAGAGGACGAACTTTGTTAAAGAGGGGACGAACTTTGCTAGAAAGGGTATGAACTTAGTTAGAGAGGGGACGAACTTTGTTCGAGAGGAGACAAACTTATTTAGAGAGGAGAGGAACTTTGTTAGAGAGGGTACGAACTTAGTTAGAGAGGGGACGAACTTTGTTCGAGAGGAGACAAACTGATTTAGAGAGGAGAGGAACTTTGTTAGAGAGAGGACGAACTTTTTTAAAGAGGGGACGAACTTTGTTAGAGAGCGGACGAATTTGTTAGAGAGGGACGAAATTTAGTAGAGAGGGGACGAACTTTGTTAAACAAGGACGAACTTTGTTAGAGAGGGGACGAACTTTGCTAAAGAGGGTACGAACTTTGTTAGAGAGGGGACGAACTTTCTTAGAGACGGTATGAACTTTGTTAGAGAGGGGACGAACTTTGTTAGAGAGGGGACGAACATTGTCAGAGAGGGACGAACATTGTTAGAGAGGGGACGAACTTATTTAGAGAGGGGAGGAACTTATTTAGAGAGGAGACGAACTTTGTTAGAGAGGGGACGAACTTTGTAAGAGAGGGACGAACTTTGTTAGAGAGGGGACGAACTTTCTTAGAGAGGGGACGAACTTTGTTAGAGAGGGGACGAACTTTCTTAGAGAGGGGACGAACTTTGCTAGAGAGGGTACGAACTTAGTTAGAGAGGGGACGAACTTTGTTCGAGAGGAGACAAACTTATTTAGAGAGGAAAGGAACTTTGTTAGAGAGAGGACGAACTTTGTTAAAGAGGGGACGAACTTTGCTAGAGAGGGTACGAACTTAGTTAGAGAGGGGATGAACTTTGTTCGAGAGGAGACAAACTTATTTAGAGAGGGGACGGACTTTGTAAGAGAGGGACGAACTTTGTTAGAGAGGGGACGAACTTTCTTAGAGAGGGGATGAACTTTGCTAGAGTGGGTACGAACTTTGTTAGAGAGGGTACGAATTTTCTTAGACAGGGTACGAACTTTGTTAGAGAGGGGATGAACTGTGTTAGAGACGGTACAAACTCTATTAGAGAGGGGACGAACTTTGTTAGAGAGGGGACGAACATTATTAGAGAGGGGAGGAACTTTGTTAGAGAGGGACGAACTTTGTTAGAGAGGGGACGAACTTATTTAGAGAGGGGAGGAACTTAGTTAGAAAGGGGACGAACTTTGTTAGAGAGGGGACGAACTTTGCTAGAGAGGGTACGAACTTTGTTAGAGAGGGGACGAACTCTGTTCGAGAGGAGACAAACTTATTTAGAGAGGAGAGGAACTTTGTTAGAGAGAGGACAAACTTTGTTAAAGAGGGGACGAACTTTGTTAGAGAGCGGACGAATTTGTTAGAGAGGGACGAAGTTTAGTAGAGAGGGGACGAACTTTGTTAAACAGGGACGAACTTTGTTAGAGAGGGGACGAACTTTGCTAAAGAGGGGAAGAACTTTCTTAGAGACGGTATGAACTTTGTTAGAGAGGGGACGAACTTTGTTAGAGAGGGGACGAACATTGTCAGAGAGGGACGAACATTGTTAGAGAGGGGACGAACTTATTTAGAGAGGGGAGGAACTTATTTAGATAGGAGAGGAACTTTATTAGAGAGGGGACGAACTTTGTAAGAGAGGGACGAACTTTGTTAGAGAGGGGACGAACTTTCTTAGAGAGGGGATGAACTTTGCTAGAGAGCGGACGAATTTGTTAGAGAGGGACGAAGTTTAGTAGAGAGGGGACGAACTTTGTTAAAGAGGGACGAACTTTGTTAGAGAGGGTACGAACTTTGTTAGAGAGGGGACGAACTTTCTTAGAGACGGTATGAACTTTGTTAGAGAGGGGACGAACTTTGTCAGAGAGGGGACGAACTTTGTTGGAGAGCGGACGAACTTTGTTAGAGAGGGACGAACTTTGGTAGAGAGGGGACGAACTTTGTTAGAGAGGGACGAACTTTGTAAGAGAGGGGACGAACTTTGTTAGAGAGGGGATGAACTTTGCTAGAGAGCGGACGAATTTGTTAGAGAGGGACGAAGTTTAGTAGAGAGGGGACGAACTTTGTTAAAGAGGGACGAACTTTGTTAGAGAGGGTACGAACTTTGTTAGAGAGGGGACGAACTTTCTTAGAGACGGTATGAACTTTGTTAGAGAGGGGACGAACTTTGTTAGAGAGGGGACGAACTTTGTCAGAGAGCGGACGAACTTTGTTAGAGAGGGACGAACTTTGGTAGAGAGGGGACGAACTTTGGTAGAGAGGGACGAACTTTGTAAGAGAGGGGACGAACTTTGTTAGAGAGGGGATGAACTTTGCTAGAGAGCGGACGAATTTATTAGAGAGGGACGAAGTTTAGTAGAGAGGGGACGAACTTTGTTAGAGAGGGGACGAACTTTCTTAGAGAGGGGACGAACTTTGTTAGAGAGGGGACGAACTTTCTTAGAGAGGGGACGAACTTTGCTAGAGAGGGTACGAACTTAGTTAGAGAGGGGACGAACTTTGTTCGAGAGGAGACAAACTTATTTAGAGAGGAAAGGAACTTTGTTAGAGAGAGGACGAACTTTGTTAAAGAGGGGACGAACTTTGCTAGAGAGGGTACGAACTTAGTTAGAGAGGGGATGAACTTTGTTCGAGAGGAGACAAACTTATTTAGAGAGGGGACGGACTTTGTAAGAGAGGGACGAACTTTGTTAGAGAGGGGACGAACTTTCTTAGAGAGGGGATGAACTTTGCTAGAGAGGGTACGAACTTTGTTAGAGAGGGTACGAATTTTCTTAGACAGGGTACGAACTTTGTTAGAGAGGGGATGAACTGTGTTAGAGACGGTACAAACTCTATTAGAGAGGGGACGAACTTTGTTAGAGAGGGGACGAACATTATTAGAGAGGGGAGGAACTTTGTTAGAGAGGGACGAACTTTGTTAGAGAGGGGACGAACTTATTTAGAGAGGGGAGGAACTTAGTTAGAAAGGGGACGAACTTTGTTAGAGAGGGGACGAACTTTGCTAGAGAGGGTACGAACTTTGTTAGAGAGGGGACGAACTCTGTTCGAGAGGAGACAAACTTATTTAGAGAGGAGAGGAACTTTGTTAGAGAGAGGACGAACTTTGTTAAAGAGGGGACGAACTTTGTTAGAGAGCGGACGAATTTGTTAGAGAGGGACGAAGTTTAGTAGAGAGGGGACGAACTTTGTTAAACAGGGACGAACTTTGTTAGAGAGGGGATGAACTTTGCTAAAGAGGGGACGAACTTTCTTAGAGACGGTTTGAATTTTGTTAGAGAGGGGACGAACTTTGTTAGAGAGGGGACGAACTTTGTTAGAGAGGGGACGAACTTTCTTAGAGAGGGGACGAACTTTGTTAGAGAGGGGACGAACTTTCTTAGAGAGGGGACGAACTTTGCTAGAGAGGGTACGAACTTAGTTAGAGAGGGGACGAACTTTGTTCGAGAGGAGACAAACTTATTTAGAGAGGAAAGGAACTTTGTTAGAGAGAGGACGAACTTTGTTAAAGAGGGGACGAACTTTGCTAGAGAGGGTACGAACTTAGTTAGAGAGGGGATGAACTTTGTTCGAGAGGAGACAAACTTATTTAGAGAGGGGACGGACTTTGTAAGAGAGGGACGAACTTTGTTAGAGAGGGGACGAACTTTCTTAGAGAGGGGATGAACTTTGCTAGAGAGGGTACGAACTTTGTTAGAGAGGGTACGAATTTTCTTAGACAGGGTACGAACTTTGTTAGAGAGGGGATGAACTGTGTTAGAGACGGTACAAACTCTATTAGAGAGGGGACGAACTTTGTTAGAGAGGGGACGAACATTATTAGAGAGGGGAGGAACTTTGTTAGAGAGGGACGAACTTTGTTAGAGAGGGGACGAACTTATTTAGAGAGGGGAGGAACTTAGTTAGAAAGGGGACGAACTTTGTTAGAGAGGGGACGAACTTTGCTAGAGAGGGTACGAACTTTGTTAGAGAGGGGACGAACTCTGTTCGAGAGGAGACAAACTTATTTAGAGAGGAGAGGAACTTTGTTAGAGAGAGGACGAACTTTGTTAAAGAGGGGACGAACTTTGTTAGAGAGCGGACGAATTTGTTAGAGAGGGACGAAGTTTAGTAGAGAGGGGACGAACTTTGTTAAACAGGGACGAACTTTGTTAGAGAGGGGATGAACTTTGCTAAAGAGGGGACGAACTTTCTTAGAGACGGTTTGAATTTTGTTAGAGAGGGGACGAACTTTGTTAGAGAGGGGACGAACTTTGTTAGAGAGGGGACGAACTTTCTTAGAGAGGGGACGAACTTTGTTAGAGAGGGGACGAACTTTCTTAGAGAGGGGACGAACTTTGCTAGAGAGGGTACGAACTTAGTTAGAGAGGGGACGAACTTTGTTCGAGAGGAGACAAACTTATTTAGAGAGGAAAGGAACTTTGTTAGAGAGAGGACGAACTTTGTTAAAGAGGGGACGAACTTTGCTAGAGAGGGTACGAACTTAGTTAGAGAGGGGATGAACTTTGTTCGAGAGGAGACAAACTTATTTAGAGAGGGGACGGACTTTGTAAGAGAGGGACGAACTTTGTTAGAGAGGGGACGAACTTTCTTAGAGAGGGGATGAACTTTGCTAGAGAGGGTACGAACTTTGTTAGAGAGGGTACGAATTTTCTTAGACAGGGTACGAACTTTGTTAGAGAGGGGATGAACTGTGTTAGAGACGGTACAAACTCTATTAGAGAGGGGACGAACTTTGTTAGAGAGGGGACGAACATTATTAGAGAGGGGAGGAACTTTGTTAGAGAGGGACGAACTTTGTTAGAGAGGGGACGAACTTATTTAGAGAGGGGAGGAACTTAGTTAGAAAGGGGACGAACTTTGTTAGAGAGGGGACGAACTTTGCTAGAGAGGGTACGAACTTTGTTAGAGAGGGGACGAACTCTGTTCGAGAGGAGACAAACTTATTTAGAGAGGAGAGGAACTTTGTTAGAGAGAGGACGAACTTTGTTAAAGAGGGGACGAACTTTGTTAGAGAGCGGACGAATTTGTTAGAGAGGGACGAAGTTTAGTAGAGAGGGGACGAACTTTGTTAAACAGGGACGAACTTTGTTAGAGAGGGGATGAACTTTGCTAAAGAGGGGACGAACTTTCTTAGAGACGGTTTGAATTTTGTTAGAGAGGGGACGAACTTTGTTAGAGAGGGGACGAACTTATTTAGAGAGGGGAGGAACTTAGTTAGAGAGGGGACAAACTTTGTTAGAGAGGGGATGAACTTTGCTCGAGAGGAGACAAACTTATTTAGAGAGGAGAGGAACTTTGTTAGAGAGAGGACGAACTTTGTTAAAGAGGGGACGACCTTTGTTAGAGAGCGGACGAATTTGTTAGAGAGGGACGAAGTTTAGTAGAGAGGGGACGAACTTTGTTAAACAAGGACGAACTTTGTTAGAGAGGGGACGAACTTTGCTAAAGAGGGTACGAACTTTGTTAGAGAGGGGACGAACTTTCTTAGAGACGGTATGAACTTTGTTAGAGAGGGGACGAACTTTGTTAGAGAGGGGACGAACATTGTCAGAGAGGGACGAACATTGTTAGAGAGGGGACGAACTTATTTAGAGAGGGGAGGAACTTATTTAGAGAGGAGACGAACTTTGTTAGAGAGGGGACGAACTTTGTAAGAGAGGGACGAACTTTGTTAGAGAGGGGACGAACTTTCTTAGAGAGGGGACGAACTTTGTTAGAGAGGGGACGAACTTTCTTAGAGAGGGGACGAACTTTGCTAGAGAGGGTACGAACTTAGTTAGAGAGGGGACGAACTTATTGAGAGAGGAAAGGAACTTTGTTAGAGAGAGGACGAACTTTGTTAAAGAGGGGACGAACTTTGCTAGAGAGGGTACGAACTTAGTTAGAGAGGGGATGAACTTTGTTCGAGAGGAGACAAACTTATTTAGAGAGGGGACGGACTTTGTAAGAGAGGGACGAACTTTGTTAGAGAGGGGACGAACTTTCTTAGAGAGGGGATGAACTTTGCTAGAGTGGGTACGAACTTTGTTAGAGAGGGTACGAATTTTCTTAGACAGGGTACGAACTTTGTTAGAGAGGGGATGAACTGTGTTAGAGACGGTACAAACTCTATTAGAGAGGGGACGAACTTTGTTAGAGAGGGGACGAACATTATTAGAGAGGGGAGGAACTTTGTTAGAGAGGGACGAACTTTGTTAGAGAGGGGACGAACTTATTTAGAGAGGGGAGGAACTTAGTTAGAAAGGGGACGAACTTTGTTAGAGAGGGGACGAACTTTGCTAGAGAGGGTACGAACTTTGTTAGAGAGGGGACGAACTCTGTTCGAGAGGAGACAAACTTATTTAGAGAGGAGAGGAACTTTGTTAGAGAGAGGACAAACTTTGTTAAAGAGGGGACGAACTTTGTTAGAGAGCGGACGAATTTGTTAGAGAGGGACGAAGTTTAGTAGAGAGGGGACGAACTTTGTTAAACAGGGACGAACTTTGTTAGAGAGGGGACGAACTTTGCTAAAGAGGGGAAGAACTTTCTTAGAGACGGTATGAACTTTGTTAGAGAGGGGACGAACTTTGTTAGAGAGGGGACGAACATTGTCAGAGAGGGACGAACATTGTTAGAGAGGGGACGAACTTATTTAGAGAGGGGAGGAACTTATTTAGATAGGAGAGGAACTTTATTAGAGAGGGGACGAACTTTGTAAGAGAGGGACGAACTTTGTTAGAGAGGGGACGAACTTTCTTAGAGAGGGGATGAACTTTGCTAGAGAGCGGACGAATTTGTTAGAGAGGGACGAAGTTTAGTAGAGAGGGGACGAACTTTGTTAAAGAGGGACGAACTTTGTTAGAGAGGGTACGAACTTTGTTAGAGAGGGGACGAACTTTCTTAGAGACGGTATGAACTTTGTTAGAGAGGGGACGAACTTTGTCAGAGAGGGGACGAACTTTGTTAGAGAGCGGACGAACTTTGTTAGAGAGGGACGAACTTTGGTAGAGAGGGGACGAACTTTGTTAGAGAGGGACGAACTTTGTAAGAGAGGGGACGAACTTTGTTAGAGAGGGGATGAACTTTGCTAGAGAGCGGACGAATTTGTTAGAGAGGGACGAAGTTTAGTAGAGAGGGGACGAACTTTGTTAAAGAGGGACGAACTTTGTTAGAGAGGGTACGAACTTTGTTAGAGAGGGGACGAACTTTCTTAGAGACGGTATGAACTTTGTTAGAGAGGGGACGAACTTTGTTAAAGAGGGGACGAACTTTGTCAGAGAGCGGACGAACTTTGTTAGAGAGGGACGAACTTTGGTAGAGAGGGGACGAACTTTGGTAGAGAGGGACGAACTTTGTAAGAGAGGGGACGAACTTTGTTAGAGAGGGGATGAACTTTGCTAGAGAGCGGACGAATTTATTAGAGAGGGACGAAGTTTGGTAGAGAGGGGACGAACTTTGTTAGAGAGGGGACGAAGTTTAGTAGAGAGGAGACGAACTTTGTTAAAGAGGGACGAACTTTGTTAGAGAGGGGACGAACTTTCTTAGAGACGGTATGAACTTTGTTAGAGAGGGAACGAACTTTGTTAGAGAGGGGACGAACTTTGTCAGAGAGGGACGAACATTGTTAGAGAGGGGATGAACTTATTTAGAGAGGGGAGGAACTTATTTAGAGAGGAGAGGAACTTTGTTAGAGAGGGGAGGAACTTATTTAGAGAGGAGAGGAACTTTGTTAGGGAGGGGACGAACTTTTTAAGAGAGGGACGAACTTTGTTAGAGAGGGGACGAACTTTGTTAGTGAGGGGTCGAACTTTGTCAGAGAGGGACGAACATTGTTAGAGAGGGGACGAACTTATTTAGAGAGGGGAGAAACTTATTTAGAGAGGAGAGGAACTTTGTTAGAGAGGGGAGGAACTTATTTAGAGAGGGGACGAACTTTGTAAGAGAGGGACGAACTTTGTTAGAGAGGGGACGAACTTTGTCAAAGAGGGACGAACATTGTTAGAGAGGGGACGAACTTATTTAGAGAGGGGAGGAACTTATTTATAGAGGAGAGGAACTTTGTTAGAGAGAGGAGGAACTTATTTAGAAAGGGGACGAACTTTGTATGAGAGGGACGAACTTTGTTAGAGAGGGGACGAACTTTCTTAGAGAGGGGATGAACTTAGTTAGAGAGGGGACGAACTTTGTTCAAGAGGAGACGAACTTTGTTCAAGAGGAGACGAACTTTGTTAAAGAGGGACGAACTTTGTTAGAGAGGGGACGAACTTTGCTAGAGAGGGTACGAACTTTGTTAGAGAGGGGACGAACTTTCTTAGAGACGGTATGAACTTTGTTAGAGAGGGAACGAACTTTGTTAGAGAGGGGACGAACTTTGTCAGAGAGGGACGAACATTGTTAGAGAGGGGACGAACTTATTTAGAGAGGGGAGGAACTTATTTAGAGAGGAGAGGAACTTTGTTAGAGAGGGGAGGAACTTATTTAGAGAGGAGAGGAACTTTGTTAGAGAGGGGACGAACTTTTTAAGAGAGGGACGAACTTTGTTAGAGAGGGGACGAACTTTGTTAGAGAGGGGTCGAACTTTGTCAGAGTGGGACGAACATTGTTAGAGAGGGGACGAACTTATTTAGAGAGGGGAGGAACTTATTTAGAGAGGAGAGGAACTTTGTTAGAGAGGGGAGGAACTTATTTAGAGAGGGGACGAACTTTCTTAGAGACGGTATGAACTTTGTTAGAGAGGGGACGAACTTTGTTAGAGAGGGGACGAACTTTGTCAGAGAGCGGACGAACTTTGTTAGAGAGGGACGAACTTTGGTAGAGAGGGGACGAACTTTGGTAGAGAGGGACGAACTTTGTAAGAGAGGGGACGAACTTTGTTAGAGAGGGGATGAACTTTGCTAGAGAGCGGACGAATTTGTTAGAGAGGGACGAAGTTTAGTAGAGAGGGGACGAACTTTGTTAGAGAGGGGACGAAGTTTAGTAGAGAGGAGACGAACTTTGTTAAAGAGGGACGAACTTTGTTAGAGAGGGGACGAACTTTCTTAGAGACGGTATGAACTTTGTTAGAGAGGGAACGAACTTTGTTAGAGAGGGGACGAACTTTGTCAGAGAGGGACGAACATTGTTAAAGAGGGGATGAACTTATTTAGAGAGGGGAGGAACTTATTTACAGAGGAGAGGAACTTTGTTAGAGAGGGGAGGAACTTATTTAGAGAGGAGAGGAACTTTGTTAGGGAGGGGACGAACTTTTTAAGAGAGGGACGAACTTTGTTAGAGAGGGGACAAACTTTGTTAGAGAGGGGTCGAACTTTGTCAGAGAGGGACGAACATTGTTAGAGAGGGGACGAACTTATTTAGAGAGGGGAGAAACTTATTTAGAGAGGAGAGGAACTTTGTTAGAGAGGGGAGGAACTTATTTAGAGAGGGGACGAACTTTGTAAGAGAGGGACGAACTTTGTTAGAGAGGGGACGAACTTTGTCAAAGAGGGACGAACATTGTTAGAGAGGGGACGAACTTATTTAGAGAGGGGAGGAACTTATTTATAGAGGAGAGGAACTTTGTTAGAGAGAGGAGGAACTTATTTAGAAAGGGGACGAACTTTGTATGAGAGGGACGAACTTTGTTAGAGAGGGGACGAACTTTCTTAGAGAGGGGATGAACTTAGTTAGAGAGGGGACGAACTTTGTTCAAGAGGAGACGAACTTTGTTCAAGAGGAGACGAACTTTGTTAAAGAGGGACGAACTTTGTTAGAGAGGGGACGAACTTTGCTAGAGAGGGTACGAACTTTGTTAGAGAGGGGACGGACTTTCTTAGAGACGGTATGAACTTTGTTAGAGAGGGAACGAACTTTGTTAGAGAGGGGACGAACTTTGTCAGAGAGGGACGAACATTGTTAGAGAGGGGACGAACTTATTTAGAGAGGGGAGGAACTTATTTAGAGAGGAGAGGAACTTTGTTAGAGAGGGGACGAACTTTGTTAGAGAGGGGTCGAACTTTGTCAGAGAGGGACGAACATTGTTAGAGAGGGGACGAACTTATTTAGAGAGGGGAGAAACTTATTTAGAGAGGAGAGGAACTTTGTTAGAGAGGGGAGGAACTTATTTAGAGAGGGGACGAACTTTGTAAGAGAGGGACGAACTTTGTTAGAGAGGGGACGAACTTTGTCAAAGAGGGACGAACATTGTTAGAGAGGGGACGAACTTATTTAGAGAGGGGAGGAACTTATTTATAGAGGAGAGGAACTTTGTTAGAGAGAGGAGGAACTTATTTAGAAAGGGGACGAACTTTGTATGAGAGAGACGAACTTTGTTAGAGAGGGGACGAACTTTCTTAGAGAGGGGATGAACTTAGTTAGAGAGGGGACGAACTTTGTTCAAGAGGAGACGAACTTTGTTCAAGAGGAGACGAACTTTGTTAAAGAGGGACGAACTTTGTTAGAGAGGGGACGAACTTTGCTAGAGAGGGTACGAACTTTGTTAGAGAGGGGACGAACTTTCTTAGAGACGGTATGAACTTTGTTAGAGAGGGAACGAACTTTGTTAGAGAGGGGACGAACTTTGTCAGAGAGGGACGAACATTGTTAGAGAGGGGACGAACTTATTTAGAGAGGGGAGGAACTTATTTAGAGAGGAGAGGAACTTTGTTAGAGAGGGGAGGAACTTATTTAGAGAGGAGAGGAACTTTGTTAGAGAGGGGACGAACTTTTTAAGAGAGGGACGAACTTTGTTAGAGAGGGGACGAACTTTGTTAGAGAGGGGTCGAACTTTGTCAGAGTGGGACGAACATTGTTAGAGAGGGGACGAACTTATTTAGAGAGGGGAGGAACTTATTTAGAGAGGAGAGGAACTTTGTTAGAGAGGGGAGGAACTTATTTAGAGAGGGGACGAACTTTGTAAGAGAGGGACGAACTTTGTTAGAGAGGGGACGAACTTTGTCAGAGAGGGACGAACATTGTTAGAGAGGGGATGAACTTATTTAGAGGGGGGAGGAACTTATTTATAGAGGAGAGGAACTTTGTTAGAGAGAGGAGGAACTTATTTAGAAAGGGGACGAACTTTGTATGAGAGGGACGAACTTTGTTAGAGAGGGGACGAACTTTTTTAGAGAGGGGATGAACTTAGTTAGAGAGGGGACGAACTTTGTTCAAGAGGAGACGAACTTTGTTCAAGAGGAGACGAACTTTGTTAAACAGGGACGAACTTTGTTAGAGAGGGGACGAACTTTGCTAGAGAGGGTACGAACTTTGTTAGAGAGGGGACGAACTTTCTTAGAGACGGTATGAACTTTGTGAGAGAGGGAACGAACTTTGTTAGAGAGGGGACGAACTTTGTCAGAGAGGGACGAACATTGTTAGAGAGGGGACGAACTTATTTAGAGAGGGGAGGAACTTATTTAGAGAGGAGAGGAACTTTGTTAGAGAGGGGAGGAACTTATTTAGAGAGGAGAGGAACTTTGTTAGAGAGGGGACGAACTTTTTAAGAGAGGGACGAACTTTGTTAGAGAGGGGACGAACTTTGTTAGAGAGGGGTCGAACTTTGTCAGAGTGGGACGAACATTGTTAGAGAGGGGACGAACTTATTTAGAGAGGGGAGAAACTTATTTAGAGAGGAGAGGAACTTTGTTAGAGAGGGGAGGAACTTATTTAGAGAGGGGACGAACTTTGTAAGAGAGGGACGAACTTTGTTAGAGAGGGGACGAACTTTGTCAGAGAGGGACGAACATTGTTAGAGAGGGGACGAACTTATTTAGAGAGGGGAGGAACTTATTTAGAGAGGAGAGGAACTTTGTTAGAGAGAGGAGGAAATTATTTAGAAAGGGGACGAACTTTGTATGAGAGGGACGAACTTTGTTAGAGAGGGGACGAACTTTCTTAGAGAGGGGATGAACTTAGTTAGAGAGGGGACGAACTTTGTTCAAGAGGAGACAAACTTATTTAGAGAGGAGAGGAACTTTGTTAGAGAGAGGACGAACTTTGTTAGAGAGGGGACGAACTTATTTAGAGAGGGGAGGAACTTATTTAGAGAGGAGAGGAACTTTATTAGAGAGGGGACGAACTTTGTAAGAGAGGGACGAACTTTGTTAGACAGGGGACGAACTTTCTTAGAGAGGGGATGAACTTTGCTAGAGAGCGGACGATTTTGTTAGAGAGGGACGAAGTTTAGTAGAGAGGGGACGAACTTTGTTAAAGAGGGACGAACTTTGTTGGAGAGGGTACGAACTTTGTTAGAGAGGGGACGAACTTTCTTAGAGACGGTATGAACTTTGTTAGAGAGGGGACGAACTTTGTTAGAGAGGGGACGAACTTTGTTAGAGAGCGGACGAACTTTGTTAGAGAGGGACGAACTTTGGTAGAGAGGGGACGAACTTTGTTAGAGAGGGACGAACTTTGTAAGAGAGGGGACGAAATTTGTTAGAGAGGGCATGAACTTTGCTAGAGAGCGGACGAATTTGCTATAGAGGGACGAAGTTTAGTAGAGAGGGGACGAACTTTGTTAGAGAGGGGACGAAGTTTAGTAGGGAGGAGACGAACTTTGTTAAAGAGGGACGAACTTTGTTAGAGAGGGGACGAACTTTGCTAGAGAGGGTACGAACTTTGTTAGAGAGGGGACGAACTTTCTTAGAGACGGTATGAACTTTGTTAGAGAGGGAACGAACTTTGTTAGAGAGGGGACGAACTTTGTCAAAGAGGGACGAACATTGTTAGAGAGGGGACGAACTTATTTAGAGAGGGGAGGAACTTATTTAGAAAGGAGAGGAACTTTGTTAGAGAGGGGAGGAACTTATTTAGAGAGGAGAGGAACTTTGTTAGAGAGGGGACGAACTTAGTAAGAGAGGGACGAACTTTGTTAGAGAGGGGACGAACTTTGTTAGAGAGGGGTCGAACTTTGTCAGAGAGGGACGAACATTGTTAGAGAGGGGACGAACTTATTTAGAGAGGGGAGGAACTTATTTAGAGAGGAGAGGAACTTTGTTAGAGAGGGGAGGAACTTATTTAGAGAGGGGACGAACTTTGTAAGAGAGGGACGAACTTTGTTAGAGAGGGGACGAACTTTGTTAGAGAGGGGACGAACTTTGTCAGAGAGGGACGAACATTGTTAGAGAGGGGACGAACTTATTTAGAGAGGGGAGGAACTTATTTAGAGAGGAGAGGAACTTTGTTAGAGAGAGGAGGAACTTATTTAGAAAGGGGACGAACTTTGTATGAGAGGGACGAACTTTGTTAGAGAGGGGACGAACTTTCTTAGAGAGGGGATGAACTTAGTTAGAGAGGGGACGAACTTTGTTCAAGAGGAGACAAACTTATTTAGAGAGGAGAGGAACTTTGTTAGAGAGAGGACGAACTTTGTTAAAGAGGGGACGAACTTTGTTAGAGAGCGGACGAACTTTGTTAGAGAGGGACGAACTTTAGTAGAGAGCGGATGAACTTTGCTAGAGAGGGTACGAACTTTGTTAGAGAGGGGACGAACTGTGTTAGAGACGGTACGAACTCTGTTAGAGAGGGGACGAACTTTGTTAGAGAGGGGACGAACTTTATTAGAGAGGGGACGAACTCTGTTAGAGAGGGACGAATTTTGTTAGAGAGGGGATGAACTTATTTAGAGAGGGGAGGAACTTAGTTGGAGAGGGGACGAAATTTGTTAGAGAGGGACGAACTTTGTTAGAGAGGGGAGGAACTTAGTTAGAGAGGGGATGAACTTTGTTAGAGAGCGGACGAATTTGTTAGAGAGGGACGAAGTTTAGTAGAGAGGGGATGAACTTTGTTAAAGAGGGACGAACTTTGTTCGAGAGGAGACGAACTTTGCTAGAGAGGGTACGAACTTTGTTAGAGAGGGGACGAACTGTGTTAGAGACGGTACGAACTCTGTTAGAGAGGGAATGAACTTTGTGAGAGAGGGCACGAACTTTATTAAAGAGGGGACGAACTTTGTTAGAGAGGGACGAACTTTGTTAGAGAGGGGACGAACTTATTTAGAGAGGGGAGGAACTTAGTTAGAGATGGGACGAAATTTGTTAGAGAGGGGACGAACTTATTTAGAGAGGGGAGGAACTTAGTTAGAAAGGGGACGAACTTTGTTAGAGAGGGGACGAACTTTGCTAGAGAGGGTACGAACTTTGTTAGAGAGGGGACGAACTCTGTTCGAGAGGAGACAAACTTATTTAGAGAGGAGAGGAACTTTGTTAGAGAGAGGACGAACTTTGTTAAAGAGGGGACAAACTTTGTTAGAGAGCGGACGAATTTGTTAGAGAGGGACGAAGTTTAGTAGAGAGGGGACGAACTTTGTTAAACAGGGACGAACTTTGTTAGAGAGGGGACGAACTTTGCTAAAGAGGGGACGAACTTTCTTAGAGACGGTATGAACTTTGTTACAGAGGGGACGAACTTTGTTAGAGAGGGGACGAACTTTGTCAGAGAGGGACGAACATTGTTAGAGAGGGGACGAACTTATTTAGAGAGGGGAGGAACTTATTTAGAGAGGAGAGGAACTTTATTAGAGAGGGGACGAACTTTGTAAGAGAGGGACGAACTTTGTTAGACAGGGGACGAACTTTCTTAGAGAGGGGATGAACTTTGCTAGAGAGCGGACGAATTTGTTAGAGAGGGACGAAGTTTAGTAGAGAGGGGACGAACTTTGTTAAAGAGGGACGAACTTTGTTGGAGAGGGTACGAACTTTGTTAGAGAGGGGACGAACTTTCTTAGAGACGGTATGAACTTTGTTAGAGAGGGGACGAACTTTGTTAGAAAGGGGACGAACTTTGTTAGAGAGCGGACGAACTTTGTTAGAGAGGGACGAACTTTGGTAGAGAGGGGACGAACTTTGTTAGAGAGGGACGAACTTTGTAAGAGAGGGGACGAACTTTGTTAGAGAGGGCATGAACTTTGCTAGAGAGCGGACGAATTTGTTATAGAGGGACGAAGTTTAGTAGAGAGGGGACGAACTTTGTTAGAGAGGGGAGGAAGTTTAGTAGGGAGGAGACGAACTTTGTTAAAAAGGGACGAACTTTGTTAGAGAGGGGACGAACTTTGCTAGAGAGGGTACGAACTTTGTTAGAGAGGTGACGAACTTTCTGAGAGACGGTATGAACTTTGTTAGAGAGGGAACGAACTTTGTTAGAGAGGGGACGAACTTTGTCAAAGAGGGACGAACATTGTTAGAGAGGGGACGAACTTATTTAGAGAGGGGAGGAACTTATTTAGAAAGGAGAGGAACTTTGTTAGAGAGGGGAGGAACTTATTTAGAGAGGAGAGGAACTTTGTTAGAGAGGGGACGAACTTAGTAAGAGAGGGACGAACTTTGTTAGAGAGGGGACGAACTTTGTTAGAGAGGGGTCGAACTTTGTCAGAGAGGGACGAACATTGTTAGAGAGGGGACGAACTTATTTAGAGAGGGGAGGAACTTATTTAGAGAGGAGAGGAACTTTGTTAGAGAGGGGAGGAACTTATTTAGAGAGGGGACGAACTTTGTAAGAGAGGGACGAACTTTGTTAGAGAGGGGACGAACTTTGTTAGAGAGGGGACGAACTTTGTCAGAGAGGGACGAACATTGTTAGAGAGGGGACGAACTTATTTAGAGAGGGGAGGAACTTATTTAGAGAGGAGAGGAACTTTGTTAGAGAGAGGAGGAACTTATTTAGAAAGGGGACGAACTTTGTATGAGAGGGACGAACTTTGTTAGAGAGGGGACGAACTTTCTTAGAGAGGGGATGAACTTAGTTAGAGAGGGGACGAACTTTGTTCAAGAGGAGACAAACTTATTTAGAGAGGAGAGGAACTTTGTTAGAGAGAGGACGAACTTTGTTAAAGAGGGGACGAACTTTGTTAGAGAGCGGACGAACTTTGTTAGAGAGGGACGAACTTTAGTAGAGAGCGGATGAACTTTGCTAGAGAGGGTACGAACTTTGTTAGAGAGGGGACGAACTGTGTTAGAGACGGTACGAACTCTGTTAGAGAGGGGACGAACTTTGTTAGAGAGGGGACGAACTTTATTAGAGAGGGGACGAACTTTGTTAGAGAGGGACGAATTTTGTTAGAGAGGGGATGAACTTATTTAGAGAGGGGAGGAACTTAGTTGGAGAGGGGACGAAATTTGTTAGAGAGGGACGAACTTTGTTAGAGAGGGGAGGAACTTAGTTAGAGAGGGGATGAACTTTGTTAGAGAGCGGACGAATTTGTTAGAGAGGGACGAAGTTTAGTAGAGAGGGGATGAACTTTGTTAAAGAGGGACGAACTTTGTTCGAGAGGGGACGAACTTTGCTAGAGAGGGTACGAACTTTGTTAGAGAGGGGACGAACTGTGTTAGAGACGGTACGAACTCTGTTAGAGAGGGGATGAACTTTGTGAGAGAGGGCACGAACTTTATTAAAGAGGGGACGAACTTTGTTAGAGAGGGACGAACTTTGTTAGAGAGGGGACGAACTTATTTAGAGAGGGGAGGAACTTAGTTAGAGATGGGACGAAATTTGTTAGAGAGGGACGAACTTTGTTAGAGAGGGGACGAACTTTGTTAGAGAGGGGATGAACTTTGCTAGAGAGGGTACGAACTTTGTTAGAGAGGGGCCGAAATTTGTTAGAGAGGGAATGAACTTTGTTAGAGAGGGGACGAACGTTGTTAGAGAGGGACGAACTTTCTTAGAGAGGGGACGAACTTATTTAGAGAGGGGAGGAACTTCGTTAGAGAGGGGACGAACTTTGTTAGAGAGGGGACGAACTTTGTTAGAGAGGGAATGAACTTTGCTAGAGAGGGGATAAAATTTGTTAGAGAGGGACGAACTTTGTTAGAGAGTGGACAAACTTTGTTAGAGAGGGGACGAACTTTGCTAGAGAGGGTACGAACTATGTTAGAGAGGGGACGAACTTTGTTAGAGAGGGACGAACTTTGTTAGAGAGCGGATGAACTTTGCTAGAGAGGGTACGAACTTTGTTAGAGAGGGGACGAACTGTGTTAGAGACGGTACGAACTCTGTTAGAGAGGGGACGAACTTTGTTAGAGAGGGGACGAACTTTATTAGAGAGGGGACGAACTTTGTTAGAGAGGGACGAACTTTGTTAGAGAGGGGATGAACTTATTTAGAGAGGGGAGGAACTTAGTTAGAGAGGGGACGAAATTTGTTAGAGAGGGACGAACTTTGTTAGAGAGGGGAGGAACTTAGTTAGAGAGGGGATGAACTTTGTTAGAGAGCGGACGAATTTGTTAGAGAGGGGAGGAACTTAGTTAGAGAGGGGATGAACTTTGTTAAAGAGGGTACGAACTTTGTTAGAGAGGGGACGAACTGTGTTAGAGACGGTACGAACTCTGTTAGAGAGGGGACGAACTTTGTTAGAGAGGGGACGAACTTTATTAGAGAGGGGACGAGCTTTGTTAGAGAGGGACGAACTTTGTTAGAAAGGGGACGAACTTATTTAGAGAGGGGAGGAACTTAGTTAGAGAGGGGACGAACTTTATTAGAGAGGGACGAACTTTGTTAGAGAGGGGACGAACTTTGTTAGAGAGGGGATGAACTTTGCTAGAGAGGGTACGAACTTTATTAGAGAGGGGACGAACTTTGTTAGAGAGGGAATGAACTTTGCTAGAGAGGGTAAGAACTTTGCTAGAGAGGGACGAACTTTGTTCGAGAGGGGACGCACTTTTTGAGAGATGGGATGAACTTTGGTAGAGAGGGTACGAACTTTGTTAGAGAGGGGACGAACTTTGTTAGAGAGGGAATGAACTTTGCTAGAGAGGGGACGAACTTTGGTAGAGACGGTACGAACTTTGTTAGAGAGGGGACAAACTTTGTTAGAGAGGGGATGAACTATGTTAGAGAGGGGACGAACTTTGTTAGAGAGGGACGAACTTTGTTAGAGAGGGGACGAACTTATTTAGAGAGGGGAGGAACTTAGTTAGAGAGGGGACGAACTTTGTTAGAGAGGGGACAAACTTTGTAAGAGAGGGACGAACTTTGTTAGAGAGGGAACAAAATTTGTTAGAGAGGGACGAACTTTGTTAGAGAGGGGACAAACTTTGTTAGAGAGGGGACGAACTTTGCTAGAGAGGGTACGAACTTTGTTGGAGAGGGGACAAACTTTGTTAGAGAGGGGAGGAACTTTATTAGAGAGGGGACGAACTTTCTAAGAGAGGCACGAACTTCGTTAGATAGGGGACGAACTTTGTTAAAGAGGGGACGAACTTTATTAAAGAGGGTACGAACATTGTTAGAGACGGGACGAACTTTGTTAGAGAGGGACGAACTTCGTTAGAGAGGGACGAACTTTGTAAGAGAGGGACGAACTTTGTTAGAGAGGGGACGAAAGTTGTTAGAGAGGGACGAACTTTGTTAGAGAGGGGACGAACTTATTTAGAGAGGGGAGGAACTTAGTTAGAGATGGGACGAAATTTGTTAGAGAGGGACGAACTTTGTTAGAGAGGGGACGAACTTTGTTAGAGAGGGGATGAACTTTGCTAGAGAGGGTACGAACTTTGTTAGAGAGGGGCCGAAATTTGTTAGAGAGGGAATGAACTTTGTTAGAGAGGGGACGAACGTTGTTAGAGAGGGACGAACTTTCTTAGAGAGGGGACGAACTTATTTAGAGAGGGGAGGAACTTCGTTAGAGAGGGGACGAACTTTGTTAGAGAGGGGACGAACTTTGTTAGAGAGGGAATGAACTTTGCTAGAGAGGGGACAAAATTTGTTAGAGAGGGACGAACTTTGTTAGAGAGTGGACAAACTTTGTTAGAGAGGGGACGAACTTTGCTAGAGAGGGTACGAACTATGTTAGAGAGGGGACGAACTTTGTTAGAGAGGGACGAACTTTGTTAGAGAGCGGATGAACTTTGCTAGAGAGGGTACGAACTTTGTTAGAGAGGGGACGAACTGTGTTAGAGACGGTACGAACTCTGTTAGAGAGGGGACGAACTTTGTTAGAGAGGGGACGAACTTTATTAGAGAGGGGACGAACTTTGTTAGAGAGGGACGAACTTTGTTAGAGAGGGGATGAACTTATTTAGAGAGGGGAGGAACTTAGTTAGAGAGGGGACGAAATTTGTTAGAGAGGGATGAACTTTGTTAGAGAGGGGAGGAACTTAGTTAGAGAGGGGATGAACTTTGTTAGAGAGCGGACGAATTTGTTAGAGAGGGACGAAGTTTAGTAGAGAGGGGATGAACTTTGTTAAAGAGGGTACGAACTTTGTTAGAGAGGGGACGAACTGTGTTAGAGACGGTACGAACTCTGTTAGAGAGGGGACGAACTTTATTAGAGAGGGGACGAGCTTTGTTAGAGAGGGACGAACTTTGTTAGAAAGGGGACGAACTTATTTAGAGAGGGGAGGAACTTAGTTAGAGAGGGGACGAACTTTATTAGAGAGGGACGAACTTTGTTAGAGAGGGGACGAACTTTGTTAGAGAGGGGATGAACTTTGCTAGAGAGGGTACGAACTTTATTAGAGAGGGGACGAACTTTGTTAGAGAGGGAATGAACTTTGCTAGAGAGGGTAAGAACTTTGCTAGAGAGGGACGAACTTTGTTCGAGAGGGGACGCACTTTTTGAGAGATGGGATGAACTTTGGTAGAGAGGGTACGAACTTTGTTAGAGAGGGGACGAACTTTGTTAGAGAGGGAATGAACTTTGCTAGAGAGGGGACGAACTTTGGTAGAGACGGTACGAACTTTTTTAGAGAGGGGACAAACTTTGTTAGAGAGGGGATGAACTATGTTAGAGAGGGGACGAACTTTGTTAGAGAGGGACGAACTTTGTTAGAGAGGGGACGAACTTATTTAGAGAGGGGAGGAACTTAGTTAGAGAGGGGACGAACTTTGTTAGAGAGGGGACAAACTTTGTAAGAGAGGGACGAACTTTGTTAGAGAGGGAACAAAATTTGTTAGAGAGGGACGAACTTTGTTAGAGAGGGGACAAACTTTGTTAGAGAGGGGACGAACTTTGCTAGAGAGGGTACGAACTTTGTTGGAGAGGGGACAAACTTTGTTAGAGAGGGGAGGAACTTTATTAGAGAGGGGACGAACTTTCTAAGAGAGGCACGAACTTCGTTAGATAGGGGACGAACTTTGTTAAAGAGGGGACGAACTTTATTAAAGAGGGTACGAACATTGTTAGAGACGGGACGAACTTTGTTAGAGAGGGACGAACTTCGTTAGAGAGGGACGAACTTTGTAAGAGAGGGACGAACTTTGTTAGAGAGGGGACGAAAGTTGTTAGAGAGGGACGAACTTTGTTAGAGAGGGACGAACTTTGTTAGAGAGGGGACGAACTTATTTAGAGAGGGGAGGAACTTAGTTAGAGAGGGGACGAACTTTGTTAGAGAGGGGACAAACTTTGTAAGAGAGGGACGAACTTTGTTAGAGAGGGAACAAAATTTGTTAGAGAGGGACGAACTTTGTTAGAGAGGGGACAAACTTTGTTAGAGAGGGGACGAACTTTGCTAGAGAGGGTACGAACTTTGTTGGAGAGGGGACAAACTTTGTTAGAGAGGGGAGGAACTTTATTAGAGAGGGGACGAACTTTCTAAGAGAGGCACGAACTTCGTTAGATAGGGGACGAACTTTGTTAAAGAGGGGACGAACTTTATTAAAGAGGGTACGAACATTGTTAGAGACGGGACGAACTTTGTTAGAGAGGGATGAACTTCGTTAGAGAGGGACGAACTTTGTAAGAGAGGGACGAACTTTGTTAGAGAGGGGACGAAAGTTGTTAGAGAGGGACGAACTTTGTTAGAGAGGGGACAAACTTTGTTAGAGAGGGGACGAACTTTGCTAGAGAGGGTACGAACTTTGTTGGAGAGGGGACAAACTTTGTTAGAGAGGGGAGCAACTTAGTTAGAGAGGGGACGAACTTTCTAAGAGAGGGGACCAACTTCGTTAGAGAGGGACGAACTTTGTAAGAGAGGGACGAACTTTGTTAGAGAGGGGACGAAAGTTGTTAGAGAGGGACGAACTTTGTTAGAGAGGGGACAAACTTTGTTAGAGAGGGGACGAACTTTGCTAGAGAGGGTACGAACTTTGTTGGAGAGGGGACAAACTTTGTTAGAGAGGGGAGGAACTTTGTTAGAGAGGGGACGAACTTTCTAAGAGAGGGACGAACGTCGTTAGAGAGGGGACGAACTTTGTTAAAGAGGGGACGAACTTTATTCGAGAGGGTACGAACATTGTTAGAGACGGGACGAACTTTGTTAGAGAGGGGAGGAACATAGTTAGAGAGGGGACGAACTTTGTTAGAGAGGGGACGAACTTCGTTAGAGAGGGACGAACTTTGTTAGAGAGGGGACGAAATTTGTTAGAGAGGGACGAACTTTGTTAGAGGGGGGACAAACTTTGTTAGAGAGGGGACGAACTTTGCTAGAGAGGGTACGAACTTAGTTAGAGAGGGGACGAACGTTGTTCGAGAGGGGACAAACTTTGTTAGAGAGGGGACGAACTTTGCTAGAGAGGGTACGAACTTTGTTGGAGAGGGGACAAACTTTGTTAGAGAGGGGAGGAACTTTGTTAGAGAGGGGACGAACTTTCTAAGAGAGGGACGAACGTCGTTAGAGAGGGGACGAACTTTGTTAAAGAGGGGACGAACTTTATTCGAGAGGGTACGAACATTGTTAGAGACGGGACGAACTTTGTTAGAGAGGGGAGGAACATAGTTAGAGAGGGGACGAACTTTGTTAGAGAGGGGACGAACTTCGTTAGAGAGGGACGAACTTTGTTAGAGAGGGGACGAAATTTGTTAGAGAGGGACGAACTTTGTTAGAGAGGGGACAAACTTTGTTAGAGAGGGGACGAACTTTGCTAGAGAGGGTACGAACTTAGTTAGAGAGGGGACGAACTTGGTTCGAGAGGAGACAAACTTGTTTAGAGAGGAAAGGAACTTTGTTAGAGAGAGGACGAACTTTGTTAAAGAGGGGACGAACTTTGCTAAAGAGGGTACGAACTTTGTTAGAGAGAGGACGAACTTTGTTAAAGAGGGGACGAACTTTGTTAGAGAGCGGACGAATTTGTTAAAGTGGGACGAAGTTTAGTAGAGAGGGGACGAACTTTGTTAGAGAGGGGACGAACTTTGCTGAAGAGGGTACAAACTTTGTTAGAGCGGGGACGAACTTTCTTAGAGACGGTATGAACTTTGTTAGAGAGGGGACGGACTTTGTGAGAGAGGGACGAACTTTGTTAGAGAGGGGACAAACTTTCTTAGAGAGGGGATGAACTTTGCTAGAGAGGGTACGAACTTATTTAGAGAGGGGAGGAACTTCGTTAGAGAGGGGACGAACTTTGTTAGAGAGGGGACGAACTTTGTTAGAGAGGGAATGAACTTTGCTAGAGAGGGTAAGAACTTTGCTAGAGAGGGGACGAACTTTGTTAGAGACGGTACGAACTTTGTTAGAGAGGGGACAAACTTTGTTAGAGAGGGGATGAACTTTGTTAGAGAGGGGATGAACTTTGTTAGAGAGGGACGAACTTTGTTAGAGAGGGGACGAACTTATTTATAGGGGGAGCAACTTAGTTAGAGAGGGGACGAACTTTGTTAGAGAGGGGACAAACTTTGTTAGAGAGGGGACGAACTTTGTAAGAGAGGGGACGAACTTTGTTAGAGAGGGGACGAACTTTATTAGAGAGGGGATGAACTTTGCCAGAGAGGGTACGAACTTTGTTAGAGAGGGGACGAACTGTGTTAGAGACGGTACGAACTCTTTTAGAGAGGGGACGAACTTTGTTAGAGAGGGGACGAACTTTATTAGAGAGGGGACGAACTTTGTTAGAGAGGGACGAACTTTGTTAGAAGGGGGACGAACTTATTTAGAGAGGGGAGGAACTTAGTTAGAGAGGGGACGAACTTTGTTAGAGAGGGGATGAACTTTGCTAGAGAGGGAATGAACTTTGCTAGAGAGGGTAAGAACTTTGCTAGAGAGGGACGAACTTTGTTCGAGAGGGGACGCACTTTTTGAGAGATGGGATGAACTTTTCTAGAGAGGGTACGAACTTTGTTAGAGAGGGGACGAACTTTGTTAGAGAGGGAATGAACTTTGCTAGAGAGGGGACGAACTTTGGTAGAGACGGTACGAACTTTGTTAGAGAGGGGACAAACTTTGTTAGAGAGGGGATGAACTATGTTAGAGAGGGGACGAACTTTGTTAGAGAGGGACGAACTTTGTTAGAAAGGGGACGAACTTATTTAGAGAGGGGAGGAACTTTGCTAGAGAGGGTACGAACTTTGTTGGAGAGGGGACGAACTTTATTCGAAAGGGTACGAACATTGTTAGAGACGGGACGAACTTTGTTAGAGAGGGGAGGAACATAGTTAGAGAGGGGACGAACTTTGTTAGAGAGGGGACGAACTTCGTTAGAGAGGGACGAACTTGGTTAGAGAGGGGACGAAATTTGTTAGAGAGGGACGAACTTTGTTAGAGAGGGGACAAACTTTGTTAGAGAGGGGACGAACTTTGCTAGAGAGGGTACGAACTTAGTTAGAGAGGGGACGAACTTTGTTCGAGAGGAGACAAACTTATTTAGAGAGGAAAGGAACTTTGTTAGAGAGAGGACGAACTTTGTTAAAGAGGGGACGAACTTTCCTAGAGAGGGTACGAACTTTGTTAGAGAGGGGACGAACTGTGTTAGAGACGGTACGAACTCTGTTAGAGAGGGGACGAACTTTGTGAGAGAGGGGACGAACATTATTAGAGAGGGGAGGAACTTTATTAGAGAGGGACGAACTTTGTTAGAGAGGGGACGAACTTATTTAGAGAGGGGAGGAACTTAGTTAGAGAGGGGAGGAACTTTGTTAGAGAGGGGACGAACTTTGCTAGAGAGGGTACGAACTTAGTTAGAGAGGGGATGAACTTTGTTCGAGAGGAGACAAACTTATTTAGAGAGGAGAGGAACTTTGTTAGAGAGAGGACGAACTTTGTTAAAGAGGGGACGAACTTTGTTAGAGAGCGGACGAATTTGTTAGAGAGGGACGAAGTTTAGTAGAGAGTGGACGAACTTTGTTAGAGAGGGGACGAACTTTGTTAGAGAGGGGACCAACTTTGCTAGAGAGGGTACGAACTTTGTTAGAGAGGGGACGAACTTTCTTAGAGACGGTATGAACTTTGTTAGAGAGGGGACGAACTTTGTTAGAGAGGGGACGAACATTGTCAGAGAGGGACGAACATTGTTAGAGAGGGGACGAACTTATTTAGAGAGGGGAGGAACTTATTTAGAGAGGAGAGGAACTTTGTTAGAGAGGGGACGAACTTTGTAAGAGAGGGACGAACTTTGTTATAGAGGGGACAAACTTTCTTAGAGAGGGGATGAACTTTGCTAGAGAGGGTACGAACTTTGTTAGAGAGGAGAGGAACTTTGTTAGAGAGGGGACGAACATTATTAGAGAGGGGAGGAACTTTATTAGAGAGGGGACGAACTTTGTTAGAGAGGGGACGAACTTTGCTAGAGAGGGTACGAACTTAGTTAGAGAGGGGACGAACTTTGTTCGAGAGGAGACAAACTTATTTAGAGAGGTGAGGAACTTTGTTAGAGAGAGGACGAACTTTGTTAAAGAGGGGACGAACTTTGTTAGAGAGCAGACGAATTTGTTAGAGAGGGACGAAGTTTAGTAGAGAGTGGACGAACTTTGTTAAAGAGGGACGAACTTTGTTAGAGAGGGGACGAACTTTGTTAGAGAGGGGACCAACTTTGCTAGAGAGGGTACGAACTTTGTTAGAGAGGGGACGAACTTTCTTAGAGACGGTATGAACTTTGTTAGAGAGGGGACGAACTTTGTTAGAGAGGGACGAACTTTGTAAGAGAGGGGACGAACTTTCCTAGAGAGGGGATGAACTTTGCTAGATAGCGGACGAATTTGTTAGAGAGGGACGAAGTTTAGTAGAGAGGGGACGAACTTTGTTAGAGAGGGGACGAATTTGTTAGAGAGGGACGAAGTTTAGTAGAGAGGAGACGAACTTTGTTAAAGAGGGACGAACTTTGTTAGAGAGGGGACGAACTTTGCTAGAGAGGGTACGAACTTTGTTAGAGAGAGGACGAACTTTGTTAAAGAGGGGACGAACTTTGTTAGAGAGCGGACGAATTTGTTAGAGTGGGACGAAGTTTAGTAGAGAGGGGACGAACTTTGTTAAAGAGGGACGAACTTTGTTAGAGAGGGGATGAACTTTGCTAAAGAGGGTACGAACTTTGTTAGAGAGGGGACGAACTTTCTTAGAGACGGTATGAACTTTGTTAGAGAGGGGACAAACTTTGTTAGAGAGGGGACGAACATTGTCAGAGAGGGACGAACATTGTTAGAGAGGGGACGAACTTATTTAGAGAGGGGAGGAACTTATTTAGAGAGGAGAGGAAATTTGTTAGAGAGGGGACGAACTTTGTAAGAGAGAGACGAACTTTGTTAGAGAGGGGACAAACTTTCTTAGAGAGGGGATGAATTTTGCTAGAGAGGGTACGAACTTTGTTAGAGAGGGGGCGAACTGTGTTAGAGACGGTACGAACTCTGTTAGAGAGGGGACGAACTTTGTTGGAGAGGGGACGAACTTTGTTAGAGAGGGGACGAACATTATTAGAGAGGCGAGGAACTTTATTAGAGAGGGACGAACTTTGTTAGAGAGGGGACGAACTTATTTAGAGAGGGGAGGAACTTAGTTAGAGAGGGGATGAACTTTGTTAGAGAGGGGACGAACTTTGCTATAGAGGGTACGAACTTAGTTAGAGAGGGGACGAACTTTGTTCAAGAGGAGACAAACTTATTTAGAGAGGAGAGGAATTTTGTTAGAGAGAGGATGAACTTTGTTAAAGAGGGGACGAACTTTGTTAGAGAGCGGACGAATTTGTTAGAGAGGGACGAAGTTTAGTAGAGAGTGGACGAACTTTGTTAGAGAGGGGACGAACTTTGTTAGAGAGGGGACCAACTTTGCTAGAGAGGGTACGAACTTTGTTAGAGAGGGGACGAACTTTCTTAGAGACGGTCTGAACTTTGTTAGAGAGGGGACGAACTTTGTTAGAGAGGGGACGAACATTGTCAGAGAGGGATGAACATTGTTAGAGAGGGGACGAACTTATTTAGAGAGGGGAGGAACTTATTTAGAGAGGAGAGGAACTTTGTTAGAGAGGGGACGAACTTTGTAAGAGAGGGACGAACTTTGTTAGAGAGGGGACAAACTTTCTTAGAGAGGGGATGAACTTTGCTAGAGAGGGTACGAACTTTGTTAGAGAGGGAACGAACTGTGTTAGAGACGGTACGAACTCTGTTAGAGAGGGGACGAACTTTGTTAGAGAGGGGACGAACATTATTAGAGAGGGGAGGAGCTTTATTAGAGTGGGACGAACTTTGTTAGAGAGGGGACGAACTTATTTAGAGAGGGGAGGAACTTAATTAGAGAGGGGACGAACTTTGTGAGAGAGGGGACGAACTTTGCTAGAGAGGGTACGAACTTAGTTAGAGAGGGGACGAACTTTGTTCGAGAGGAGACAAACTAATTTAGAGAGGAGAGGAACTTTGTTAGAGAGAGGACGAACTTCGTTAAAGAGGGGACGAACTTTGTTAGAGAGCGGACGAATTTGTTAGAGAGGGACGAGGTTTAGTAGAGAGTGGACGAACTTTGTTAAAGAGGGACGAACTTTGTTAGAGAGGGGACGAACTTTGTTAGATAGGGGACCAACTTTGCTAGAGAGGGTACGAACTTTGTTAGAGAGGGGACGAACTTTCTTAGAGACGGTGTGAACTTTGTTACAGAGGGGACGAACTTTGTTAGAGAGGGGACGAACTTTGTCAGAGAGGGACGAACATTGTTAGAGAGGGGACGAACTTATTTAGAGAGGGGAGGAACTTATTTAGAGAGGAGAGGAACTTTATTAGAGAGGGGAGGAACTTATTTAGAGAGGTGATGAACTTAGTTAGAGAGGGGACGAACTTTGTTCGAGAGGAGACAAACTTATTTAGAGAAGAGGGGAACTTTGTTAGAGAGACGACGAACTTTGTTAAAGAGGGGACGAACTTTGTTAGAGAGCGGACGAACTTTGTTACAGAGGGACGAACTTTAGTAGTGAGCGGATGAACTTTGCTAGAGAGGGTACGAACTTTGTTAGAGAGGGGACGAACTGTGTTAGAGACGGTACGAACTCTGTTAGAGAGAGGACGAACTTTGTTAGAGAGGGGACGAACTTTATTAGAGAGGGGACGAACTTTGTTAGAGAGGTACGAACTTTGTTAGAGAGGGACGAAGTTGAGTAGAGAGGGGATGAACTTTGTTAAAGAGGGACGAACTTTGTTAGAGAGGGGACGAACTTTGTTAGATAGGGGACCATTTTTGCTAGAGAGGGTACGAACTTTGTTAGAGAGGGGACGAACTTTCTTAGAGACGGTGTGAACTTTGTTACAGAGGGGACGAACTTTGTTAGAGAGGGGACGAACTTTGTCAGAGAGGGACGAACATTGTTAGAGAGGGGACGAACTTATTTAGAGAGGGGAGGAACTTATTTAGAGAGGAGAGGAACTTTATTAGAGAGGGGAGGAACTTATTTAGAGAGGTGATGAACTTAGTTAGAGAGGGGACGAACTTTGTTCGAGAGGAGACAAACTTATTTAGAGAAGAGGGGAACTTTGTTAGAGAGACGACGAACTTTGTTAAAGAGGGGACGAACTTTGTTAGAGAGCGGACGAACTTTGTTACAGAGGGACGAACTTTAGTAGTGAGCGGATGAACTTTGCTAGAGAGGGTACGAACTTTGTTAGAGAGGGGACGAACTGTGTTAGAGACGGTACGAACTCTGTTAGAGAGAGGACGAACTTTGTTAGAGAGGGGACGAACTTTATTAGAGAGGGGACGAACTTTGTTAGAGAGGTACGAACTTTGTTAGAGAGGGACGAAGTTGAGTAGAGAGGGGATGAACTTTGTTAAAGAGGGACGAACTTTGTTAGAGAGGGGACGAACTTTCTTAGAGACGGTGTGAACTTTGTTACAGAGGGGACGAACTTTGTTAGAGAGGGGACGAACTTTGTCAGAGAGGGACGAACATTGTTAGAGAGGGGACGAACTTATTTAGAGAGGGGAGGAACTTATTTAGAGAGGAGAGGAACTTTATTAGAGAGGGGAGGAACTTATTTAGAGAGGTGATGAACTTAGTTAGAGAGGGGACGAACTTTGTTCGAGAGGAGACAAACTTATTTAGAGAAGAGGGGAACTTTGTTAGAGAGACGACGAACTTTGTTAAAGAGGGGACGAACTTTGTTAGAGAGCGGACGAACTTTGTTACAGAGGGACGAACTTTAGTAGTGAGCGGATGAACTTTGCTAGAGAGGGTACGAACTTTGTTAGAGAGGGGACGAACTGTGTTAGAGACGGTACGAACTCTGTTAGAGAGAGGACGAACTTTGTTAGAGAGGGGACGAACTTATTAGAGAGGGGACGAACTTTGTTAGAGAGGTACGAACTTTGTTAGAGAGGGACGAAGTTGAGTAGAGAGGGGATGAACTTTGTTAAAGAGGGACGAACTTTGTTAGAGAGGGGACGAACTTTGCTAGACAGGGTATGAACTTTGTTAGAGAGGGGACGAACTGTGTTAGAGACGGTACGAACTCTGTTAGAGAGGGGACGAACTTTGTTAGAGAGGGGACGAACTTTATTAAAGAGGGGACGAACTTTGTTAGGGAGGGACGAACTATGTTAGAGAGGGGACGTACTTATTTATAGAGGGGAGGAACTTAGTTAGAGAGGGGAAGAACTTTGCTAGAGACGGTACGAACTTTGTTAGAGAGGGGACAAACTTTGTTAGAGAGGGGATGAACTTTGCTAGAGAAGGTACGAACTTTGTTAGAGAGGGGACGAAATTTGTTAGAGAGGGAATGAACTTTGTTAGAGAGGGGACGAACTTTGTTAGAGAGGGACGAACTTTTTTAGAGAGGGGACGAACTTATTTAGAGAGGGGAGGAACTTAGTTAGAGAGGGGACGAACTTTGTTAGAGTGGGATGAACTTTGTTAGTGAGGGGACGAACTTTGTTAAAGAGGGGATGAACTTTGCTAGAGAGGGTACGAACTTTGTTAGAGAGGGGACGAAATTTGTTAGAGAGGGAATGAACTTTGTTAGAGAGGGGACGAACTTTGTTAGAGAGGGACGAACTTTGTTAGATAGGGACGAACTTTATTAGAGAGTGGACGAAATTTGTTAGAGAGGGACGAACTTTGTTAGAGAGGGGACAAACTTTGTTAGAGAGGGGACGAACTTTGGTAGAGAGGGTACGAACTTTGTCAGAGAGGGACGAACATTGTTAGAGAGGGGACGAACTTATTTAGAGAGGGGAGGAACTTATTTAGAGAGGAGAGGAAATTTGTTAGAGAGGGGACGAACTTTGTAAGAGAGAGACGAACTTTGTTAGAGAGGGGACAAACTTTCTTAGAGAGGGGATGAATTTTGCTAGAGAGGGTACGAACTTTGTTAGAGAGGGGGCGAACTGTGTTAGAGACGGTACGAACTCTGTTAGAGAGGGGACGAACTTTGTTGGAGAGGGGACGAACTTTGTTAGAGAGGGGACGAACATTATTAGAGAGGGGAGGAACTTTATTAGAGAGGGACGAACTTTGTTAGACAGGGGACGAACTTATTTAGAGAGAGGAGGAACTTAGTTAGAGAGGGGATGAACTTTGTTAGAGAGGGGACGAACTTTGCTATAGAGGGTACGAACTTAGTTAGAGAGGGGACGAACTTTGTTCAAGAGGAGACAAACTTATTTAGAGAGGAGAGGAATTTTGTTCGAGAGAGGATGAACTTTGTTAAAGAGGGGACGAACTTTGTTAGAGAGCGGACGAATTTGTTAGAGAGGGACGAAGTTTAGTAGAGAGTGGACGAACTTTGTTAGAGAGGGGACGAACTTTGTTAGAGAGGGGACCAACTTTGCTAGAGAGGGTACGAACTTTGTTAGAGAGGGGACGAACTTTCTTAGAGACGGTATGAACTTTGTTAGAGAGGGGACGAACTTTGTTAGAGAGGGGACGAACATTGTCAGAGAGGGATGAACATTGTTAGAGAGGGGACGAACTTATTTAGAGAGGGGAGGAACTTATTTAGAGAGGAGAGGAACTTTGTTAGAGAGGGGACGAACTTTGTAAGAGAGGGACGAACTTTGTTAGAGAGGGGACAAACTTTCTTAGAGAGGGGATGAACTTTGCTAGAGAGGGTACGAACTTTGTTAGAGAGGGAACGAACTGTGTTAGAGACGGTACGAACTCTGTTAGAGAGGGGACGAACTTTGTTAGAGAGGGGACGAACATTATTAGAGAGGGGAGGAGCTTTATTAGAGTGGGACGAACTTTGTTAGAGAGGGGACGAACTTATTTAGAGAGGGGAGGAACTTAATTAGAGAGGGGACGAACTTTGTGAGAGAGGGGACGAACTTTGCTAGAGAGGGTACGAACTTAGTTAGAGAGGGGACGAACTTTGTTCGAGAGGAGACAAACTAATTTAGAGAGGAGAGGAACTTTGTTAGAGAGAGGACGAACTTCGTTAAAGAGGGGACGAACTTTGTTAGAGAGCGGACGAATTTGTTAGAGAGGGACGAAGTTTAGTAGAGAGTGGACGAACTTTGTTAAAGAGGGACGAACTTTGTTAGAGAGGGGACGAACTTTGTTAGATAGGGGACCAACTTTGCTAGAGAGGGTACGAACTTTGTTAGAGAGGGGACGAACTTTCTTAGAGACGGTGTGAACTTTGTTACAGAGGGGACGAACTTTGTTAGAGAGGGGACGAACTTTGTCAGAGAGGGACGAACATTGTTAGAGAGGGGACGAACTTATTTAGAGAGGGGAGGAACTTATTTAGAGAGGAGAGGAACTTTATTAGAGAGGGGAGGAACTTATTTAGAGAGGTGATGAACTTAGTTAGAGAGGGGACGAACTTTGTTCGAGAGGAGACAAACTTATTTAGAGAAGAGGGGAACTTTGTTAGAGAGACGACGAACTTTGTTAAAGAGGGGACGAACTTTGTTAGAGAGCGGACGAACTTTGTTACAGAGGGACGAACTTTAGTAGTGAGCGGATGAACTTTGCTAGAGAGGGTACGAACTCTGTTAGAGAGGGGACGAACTGTGTTAGAGACGGTACGAACTCTGTTAGAGAGAGGACGAACTTTGTTAGAGAGGGGACGAACTTTATTAGAGAGGGGACGAACTTTGTTAGAGAGGTACGAACTTTGTTAGAGAGGGACGAAGTTGAGTAGAGAGGGGATGAACTTTGTTAAAGAGGGACGAACTTTGTTAGAGAGGGGACGAACTTTGCTAGACAGGGTATGAACTTTGTTAGAGAGGGGACGAACTGTGTTAGAGACGGTACGAACTCTGTTAGAGAGGGGACGAACTTTGTTAGAGAGGGGACGAACTTTATTAAAGAGGGGACGAACTTTGTTAGAGAGGGACGAACTTTGTTAGAGAGGGGACGAACTTATTTAGAGAGGGGAGGAACTTAGTTAGAGAGGCGAAGAACTTTTCTAGAGACGGTACGAACTTTGTTAGAGAGGGGACAAACTTTGTTAGAGAGGGGATGAACTTTGCTAGAGAAGGTACGAACTTTGTTAGAGAGGGGACGATATTTGTTAGAGAGGGAATGAACTTTGTTAGAGAGGGGACGAACTTTGTTAGAGAGGGACGAACTTTTTTAGAGAGGGGACGAACTTATTTAGAGAGGGGAGGAACTTAGTTAGAGAGGGGACGAACTTTGTTAGAGTGGGATGAACTTTGTTAGTGAGGGGACGAACTTTGTTAAAGAGGGGATGAACTTTGCTAGAGAGGGTACGAACTTTGTTAGAGAGGGGACGAAATTTGTTAGAGAGGGAATGAACTTTGTTAGAGAGGGGACGAACTTTGTTAGAGAGGGACGAACTTTGTTAGATAGGGACGAACTTTATTAGAGAGGGGACGAAATTTGTTAGAGAGGGACGAACTTTGTTAGAGAGGGGACAAACTTTGTTAGAGAGGGGACGAACTTTGGTAGAGAGGGTACGAACTTTGTTAGAGAGGGACGAACTTTGTTAGAGAGGGGACGAACTTATTTAGAGAGGGGAGGAACTTAGTTAGAGAGGCGAAGAACTTTGCTAGAGACGGTACGAACTTTGTTAGAGAGGGGACAAACTTTGTTAGAGAGGGGATGAACTTTGCTTGAGAAGGTACGAACTTTGTTAGAGAGGGGACGAAATTTGTTAGAGAGGGAATGAACTTTGTTAGAGAGGGGACGAACTTTGTTAGAGAGGGGACGAACTTTGTTAGATAGGGACGAACTTTGGTAGAGAGGGGACGAACTTTGTTAGAGAGAGACGAACTTTGCTAGAGGGGGACGAACTTTATTAGAGAGGGGACGAAATTTGTTAGAGAGGGATGAACTTTGTTATTGAGGGGACAAACTTTGTTAGAGAGGGGACGAACTTTGGTAGAGAGGGTACGAACTTTGTTAGAGAGGGGACAAACTTTGTTAGAGAGGGGAGGAACTTTGTTAAAGAGGGGACGAACTTTCTAAGAGAGGGACGAACTTCGTTAGAGAGGGGACGAACTTTGTTAAAGAAGTGACGAACTTTATTAGAGAGGGTACGAACATTGTTAGAGACGGGACGAACTTTGTTAGAGAGGGGAGGAACTTAGTTAGAGAGGGGACGAACTTTGTTAGAGAGGGACGAACTTTGTTAGAGAGGGACGAACTTTGTTAGAGAGGGGACGAAATTTGTTAGAGAGGGACGAACTTTGTTAGAGAGGGGACAAACTTTGTTAGAGAGGGGACGGACTTTGCTAGAGAGGGTACGAACTTAGTTAGAGAGGGGACGAACTTTGTTCAAGGGGAGACAAACTTATTTAGAGAGGAGAGGAACTTTGTTAGAGAGAGGACGAACTTTGTTAAAGAGGGGACGAACTTTGTTAGAGAGGGGACGAACTTTGCTAGAGAGGGTACGAACTTTGTTAGAGAGGGGACGAACTTCGTTAGAGAGGGGACGAACTTTGCTAGAGAGGGTACGAACTTTGTTAGAGAGGGGACAAACTTTGTTAGAGAGGGGAGGAACTTTGTTAGAGAGGGGACGAACTTTCTAAGAGACGGACGAACTTCGTTAGAGAGGGGACGAACTTCGTTAGAGACGGTACGAACTCTGTTAGAGAGGGGACGAACTTCGTTAGAGAGGGGACGAACTTTATTAGAGAGGGGACGAACTTTGTTCAAGAGGGGACGCACTTTTTTAGAGAGGGGACGAACTTATTTAGAGAGGGGAGGAACTTAGTTAGAGAGGGGACGAACTTTGTTAGAGAGGGGACGAACTTTGTTAGAGAGGGACGAACTTTGTTAGAGACGGACGAACTTTGTTAGAGAGGGGACGGAATTTGTTAGAGAGGGACGAACTTTGTTAGAGAGGGGACGAAATTTGTTAGAGAGGGACGAAATTTTTTAGAGAGGGGACGAAATTTGTTAGAGAGGGACGAACTTTGTTAGAGAGGGGACAAACTTTGTTAGAGAGGGGACGAACTTTGCTAGAGAGGGTACGAACTTTGTTAGAGAGGGGACAAACTTTGTTAGAGAGGGGAGGAACTTTGTTAGAGAGGGGACGAACTTTCTAAGAGACGGACGAACTTCGTTAGAGAGGGGACGAACTTTGTTAAAGAGGGGACGAACTGTATTAGAGACGGTACGAACATTGTTAGAGACGGGACGAACTTTGTTAGAGAGGGAGGAACTTAGTTAGAGAGGGGACAAACTTTGTTAGAGAGGGAGGAACTTAGTTAGAGAGGGGACGAACTTTGTTAGAGAGGGGACGAACTTTGTTAGAGAGGGACGAACTTTGTTAGAGAGGGGACGAAATTTTTCAGAGAGGGATGAACTTTGTTAGAGAGGGGACAAACTTTGTTAGAGAGGGGACGAACTTTGTTAGAGAGGGAATGAACTTTGCTAGAGAGGGTAAGAACTTTGCTAGGCAGGGGGCGAACTTTGTTAGAGACGGTACGAACTTTGTTAGAGAGGGGACGAACTTTGTTAGAGAGGGACGAACTTTGTTAGAGAGGGACGAACTTTGCTAGAGAGGGACGAACTTTGTTAGAGAGGGGACGAACTTATTTAGAGAGGGGAGGAACTTAGTTAGAGAGGGGACGAACTTTGTTAGAGAAGGGATGAACTTTGTTAGAGAGGGGATGAACTTTGTTAGAGAGGGGACGAACTTTGTTAGAGAGGGGACGAACTTTGCTAGAGAGGGTACGAACTTAGTTAGAGAGGGGACGAAGTTTGTTAGAGAGGGGACGAACTTATTTAGAGAGGGGACGAACTTATTTAAGGAGGAGCGGAACTTTATTAGAGAGGGGACGAACTTTGTAAGAGAGGGACGAAATTTGTTAGAGAGGGGACGAACTTTCTTAGAGAGGGGATGGACTTTGCTAGAGAGCGGACGAATTTGTTAGAGAGGGACGAAGTTTAGTAGAGAGGGGACGAACTTTGTTAAAGAGGGACGAACTTTGTTAGAGAGGGGACGAACTTTGTTAGAGAGGGTACGAACTTTGCTAAAGAGGGTACGAACTTTGTTAGAGAGGGGACGAACTTTCTTAGAGACGGTATGAACTTTGTTAGAGAGGGGACGAACTTTGTTAGAGAGGGGACGAACTTTGTTAGAGAGCGGACGAACTTTGTTAGAGAGGGACGAACTTTGGTAGAGAGGGGACGAACTTTGTTAGAGAGGGACGAACTTTGTAAGAGAGGGGACGAACTTTCTTAGAGAGGGGATGAACTTTGCTAGAGAGCGGACGAATTTGTTAGAGAGGGACGAAGTTTAGTAGAGAGGGGACGAACTTTGTTAGAGAGGGGACGAATTTGTTAGAGAGGGACGAAGTTTAGTAGAGAGGAGACGAACTTTGTTAAAGAGGGACGAACTTTGTTAGAGAGGGGACGAACTTTGCTAGAGAGGGTACGAACTTTGTTAGAGAGGGGACAAACTTTCTTAGAGACGGTATGAACTTTGTTAGAGAGGGGACGAACTTTGTTAGAGAGGGGACGAACTTTGTCAGAGAAGGACAAGCATTGTTAGAGAGGGGACGAACTTATTTAGAGAGGGGAGGAACTTATTTAGAGAGGAGAGGAACTTTATTAGAGAGGGGAGGAACTTATTTAGAGAGGTGATGAACTTAGTTAGAGAGGGGACGAACTTTGTTCGAGAGGAGACAAACTTATTTAGAGAAGAGGGGAACTTTGTTAGAGAGAGGACGAACTTTGTTAAAGAGGGGACGAACTTTGTTAGAGAGCGGACGAACTTTGTTACAGAGGGACGAACTTTAGTAGTGAGCGGATGAACTTTGCTAGAGAGGGTACGAACTTTGTTAGAGAGGGGACGAACTGTGTTAGAGACGGTACGAACTCTGTTAGAGAGAGGACGAACTTTGTTAAAGAGGGGACGAACTTTATTAGAGAGGGGACGAACTTTGTTAGAGAGGTACGAACTTTGTTAGAGAGGGACGAAGTTGAGTAGAGAGGGGATGAACTTTGTTAAAGAGGGACGAACTTTGTTAGAGAGGGGACGAACTTTGCTAGACAGGGTATGAACTTTGTTAGAGAGGGGACGAACTGTGTTAGAGAGGGGACGAACTTTGTTAGAGAGGGGACGAACTTTATTAAAGAGGGGACGAACTTTGTTAGAGAGGGACGAACTTTGTTAGAGAGGGGACGAACTTATTTAGAGAGGGGAGGAACTTAGTTAGAGAGGGGAAGAACTTTGCTAGAGACGGTACGAACTTTGTTAGAGAGGGGACAAACTTTGTTAGAGAGGGGATGAACTTTGCTAGAGAAGGTACGAACTTTGTTAGAGAGGGGACGAAATTTGTTAGAGAGGGAATGAACTTTGTTAGAGAGGGGACGAACTTTGTTAGAGAGGGACGAACTTTTTTAGAGAGGGGACGAACTTATTTAGAGAGGGGAGGAACTTAGTTAGAGAGGGGACGAACTTTGTTAGAGTGGGATGAACTTTGTTAGTGAGGGGACGAACTTTGTTAAAGAGGGGATGAACTTTGCTAGAGAGGGTACGAACTTTGTTAGAGAGGGGACGAAATTTGTTAGAGAGGGAATGAACTTTGTTAGAGAGGGGACGAACTTTGTTAGAGAGGGACGAACTTTGTTAGATAGGGACGAACTTTGTTAGGGAGGGGACGAAATTTGTTAGAGAGGGAATGAACTTTGTTAGAGAGGGGACGAACTTTGTTAGAGAGGGACGAACTTTTTTAGAGAGGGGACGAACTTATTTAGAGAGGGGAGGAACTTAGTTAGAGAGGGGACGAACTTTGTTAGAGTGGGATGAACTGTGTTAGTGAGGGGACGAACTTTGTTAAAGAGGGGATGAACTTTGCTAGAGAGGGTACGAACTTTGTTAGAGAGGGGACGAAATTTGTTAGAGAGGGAATGAACTTTGTTAGAGAGGGGACGAACTTTGTTAGAGAGGGACGAACTTTGTTAGATAGGGACGAACTTTATTAGAGAGGGGACGAAATTTGTTAGAGAGGGACGAACTTTGTTAGAGCGGGGGCAAACTTTGTTAGAGAGGGGACGAACTTTGGTAGAGAGGGGACGAACTTTGCTAGAGAGGGTACGAACTTTGTTAGAGAGGGGACAAACTTTGTTGGAGAGGGGAGGAACTTTGTTAGAGAGGGGACGAACTTTCTAAGAGACGGACGAACTTCGTTAGAGAGGGGACGAACTTTGTTAGAGAGGGACGAACTTTGTTAGATAGGGACGAACTTTATTAGAGAGGGGACGAAATTTGTTAGAGAGGGACGAACTTTGTTAGAGCGGGGACAAACTTTGTTAGAGAGGGGACGAACTTTGGTAGAGAGGGGACGAACTTTGCTAGAGAGGGTACGAACTTTGTTAGAGAGGGGACAAACTTTGTTAGAGAGGGGAGGAACTTTGTTAGAGAGGGGACGAACTTTCTAAGAGACGGACGAACTTCGTTAGAGAGGGGACGAACTTTATTAGAGAGAGGATGAACTTTGCTTGAGAGGGTACGAACTTTGTTACAGAGGGGACAAACTTTGTTAGAGAGGGGAGGAACTTTGTTAGAGAGGGGACGAACTTTCTAAGAGACGGACGAACTTCGTTAGAGAGGGGACGAACTTTGTTAGAGACGGTACGAACTCTGTTAGAGAGGGGACGAACTTCGTTAGAGAGGGGACGAACTTTATTAGAGAGGGGACGAACTTTGTTCAAGAGGGGACGCACTTTTTTAGAGAGGGGACGAACTTATTTAGAGAGGGGAGGAACTTAGTTAGAGAGGGGACGAACTTTGTTAGAGAGGGGACGAACTTTGTTAGAGAGGGACGAACTTTGTTAGAGACGGACGAACTTTGTTAGAGAGGGGACAGAATTTGTTAGAGAGGGACGAACTTTGTTAGAGAGGGGACGAAATTTGTTAGAGAGGGACGAAATTTGTTAGAGAGGGGACGAAATTTGTTAGAGAGGGACGAACTTTGTTAGAGCGGGGACAAACTTTGTTAGAGAGGGGACGAACTTTGGTAGAGAGGGGACGAACTTTGCTAGAGAGGGTACGAACTTTGTTAGAGAGGGGACAAACTTTGTTAGAGAGGGGAGGAACTTTGTTAGAGAGGGGACGAACTTTCTAAGAGACGGACGAACTTCGTTAGAGAGGGGACGAACTTTATTAGAGAGAGGATGAACTTTGCTTGAGAGGGTACGAACTTTGTTACAGAGGGGACAAACTTTGTTAGAGAGGGGAGGAACTTTGTTAGAGAGGGGACGAACTTTCTAAGAGACGGACGAACTTCGTTAGAGAGGGGACGAACTTTGTTAGAGACGGTACGAACTCTGTTAGAGAGGGGACGAACTTCGTTAGAGAGGGGACGAACTTTATTAGAGAGGGGACGAACTTTGTTCAAGAGGGGACGCACTTTTTTAGAGAGGGGACGAACTTATTTAGAGAGGGGAGGAACTTAGTTAGAGAGGGGACGAACTTTGTTAGAGAGGGGACGAACTTTGTTAGAGAGGGACGAACTTTGTTAGAGACGGACGAACTTTGTTAGAGAGGGGACAGAATTTGTTAGAGAGGGACGAACTTTGTTAGAGAGGGGACGAAATTTGTTAGAGAGGGACGAAATTTGTTAGAGAGGCGACGAAATTTGTTAGAGAGGGACGAACTTTGTTAGAGAGGGGACAAACTTTGTTAGAGAGGGGACGAACTTTGTTAGATAGGGACGAACTTTGTTAGAGAGGGGACCAACTTATTTAGAGAGGGGAGGAACTTAGTTAGAGAGGGGACGAACTTTGTTAGAGAGGGGACGAACTTTGTTAGAGAGGGAATGAACTTTGCTAGAGAGGGTAAGAACTTTGCTAGAGAGGGGACGAACTTTGTTAGAGACGGTACGAATTTTGTTAGAGAGGGGACAAACTTTGTTAGAGAGGGGATGAACTATGTTAAAGAGGGGACAAACTTTGTTAGAGAGGGACGAGCTTTGTTAGAGAGGGGACCAACTTATTTAGAGAGGGGAGGAACTTAGTTAGAGAGGGGACGAACTTTGTTAGAGAGGGGACGAACTTTGTTAGAGAGGGAATGAACTTTGCTAGAGAGGGTAAGAACTTTGCTAGAGAGGGGACGAACTTTGTTAGAGAGGGATGAACTTTGTTAGAGAGGGGACGAACTTTGTTAGAGAGGGGACGAACTTTGTTAGAGAGCGGACGAACTTTGTTAGAGAGGGACGAACTTTGGTAGAGAGGGGACGAACTTTGTTAGAGAGGGACAGAATTTGTTAGAGAGGGACGAACTTTGTTAGAGAGGGGACGAAATTTGTTAGAGAGGGACGAAATTTGTTAGAGAGGGGACGAAATTTGTTAGAGAGGGACGAACTTTGTTAGAGAGGGGACAAACTTTGTTAGAGAGGGGACGAACTTTGTTAGAGAGGGGACAAACTTTGTTAGAGAGGGGAGGAACTTTGTTAGAGAGGGGACGAACCTTCTAAGAGACGGACGAACTTCGTTAGAGAGGGGACGAAGTTTGTTAAAGAGGGGACGAACTGTATTAGAGACGGTACGAACATTGTTAGAGACGGGACGAACTTTGTTAGAGAGGGTACGAACTTCGTTAGAGAGGGGACGAAATTTGTTAGAGAGGGAATGAACTTTGTTAGAGAGGGGACGAACTTTGTTAGAGAGGGACGAACTTTGTTAGAGAGGGGACGAAATTTGTTAGAGAGGGGACGAACTTTGTAAGAGAGGGACGAACTTTGTTAGAGAGGGGACGAACTTTCTTAGAGAGGGGATGAACTTTGCTAGAGAGCGGACGAATTTGTTAGAGAGGGACGAAGTTTAGTAGAGAGGGGACGAACTTTGTTAGAGAGGGGACGAACTTTGTTAGAGAGGGTACGAACTTTGTTAGAGAGGGGACGAACTTTCTTAGAGACGGTATGAACTTTGTTAGAGAGAGACGAACTTTGCTAGAGAGGGACGAACTTTTTTAGAGAGGGGACGAACTTATTTAGAGAGGGGAAGAACTTAGTTAGAGAGGGGACGAACTTTGTTAGAGAGGGGACGAACTTTGTTAGAGAGGGACTGAACTTTGCTAGAGAGGGTAAGAACTTTGCTAGAGAGGGGACGAACTTTCTTAGAGAGGGATGAACTTTGTTAGAGAGGGGACGAACTTTGTTAGAGAGGGGACGAACTTTGTTAGAGAGCGGACGAACTTTGTTAGAGAGGGACGAACTTTGGTAGAGAGGGGGCGAACTTTGTTAGAGAGGGACGAACTTTGCTAGAGAGGGACGAACTATGTTAGAGAGGGGACGAACTTATTTAGAGAGGGGAGGAACTTAGTTAGAGAGGGGACGAACTTTGTTAGAGAGGGATGAACTTTGTTAGAGAGGGGATGAACTTTGTTAGAGAGGGGATGAACTTTGCTAGAGAGGGTACGAACTTCGTTAGAGAGGGGACGAAATTTGTTAGAGAGGGAATGAACTTTGTTAGAGAGGGGACGAACTTTGTTAGAGAGGGACGAACTTTGTTAGAGAGGGGACAAACTTATTTAGAGAGGGGAGGAACTTAGTTAGAGAGGGGACGAACTTTGTTAGAGAGGGGACGAACTTTGTTACAGAGGGAATGAACTTTGCTAGAGAGGCTAAGAACTTTGCTAGAGAGGGGACGAACTTTGTTAGAGACGGTACGAACTTTGTTAGAGAGGGGACAAACTTTGTTAGAGAGGGGTTGAACTATGTTACAGAGGGGACGAACTTTGTTAGAGAGGGACGAGCTTTGTTAGAGAGGGGACGAACTTATTTAGAGAGGGGAGGAACTTAGTTAGAGAGGGGACGAACTTTGTTAGAGAGGGGACGAACTTTGTTAGAGAGGGAATGAACTTTGCTAGAGAGGGTAAGAACATTGCTAGAGAGGGGACGAACTTTGTTAGAGACGGTACGAACTTTGTTAGAAAGGTGACAAACTTTGTTAGAGAGGGGATGAACTATGTTAGAGAGGGGACGAACTTTGTTAGAGAGGGACGAACTTTGTTAGAGAGGGGACGAACTTTGTTAGAGAGGGGACGAAATTTGTTAGAGAGGGACGAACTTTGTTAGAGAGGGGACAAACTTTGTTAGAGAGGGGACGAACTTTGCTAGAGAGGGTACGAACTTTGTTAGAGAGGGGACAAACTTTGTTAGAGAGGGGACGAACTTTGTTAGAGAGGGGACGAACTTTCTAAGAGAGGGACGAACTTCGCTAGAGAGGGGACGAACTTTGTTAAAGAGGGGACGAACTTAATTAGAGAGGGTACGAACATTGTTAGAGACGGGACGAACTTTGTTAGAGAGGGGAGGAACTTAGTTAGAGAGGGGACGAACTTTGTTAGAGAGGGACGAACTTTGTTTGAGAGGGGACGAAATTTGTTAGAGAGGGACGAACTTTGTTAGAGAGGGGACGAACTTTCTTAGAGAGCGGACGAACTTTGTTAGAGAGGGACGAACTTTGGTAGAGAGGGGACGAACTTTGTTAGAGAGGGACGAACTTTGCTAGAGAGGGACGAACTTTTTTAGAGAGGGGACGAACTTATTTAGAGAGGGGAAGAACTTAGTTAGAGAGGGGACAAACTTTGTTAGAGAGGGATGAACTTTGTTAGAGAGGGGACGAACTTTGTTAGAGAGGGGATGAACTTTGCTAGAGAGGGTACGAACTTCGTTAGAGAGGGGACGAACTTTGTTAGAGAGGGACGAACTTTGTTAGAGAGGGGACGAACTTATTTAGAGATGGGAGGAACTTAGCTAGAGAGGGGACGAACTTTGTTAGAGAGGGGACGAACTTTGTTAGAGAGGGAATGAACTTTGCTAGAGAGGGTAAGAACTTTGCTAGAGAGGGGACGAACTTTGTTAGAGACGGTACGAACTTTGTTAGAGAGGGGACAAACTTTGTTAGAGAGGGGATGAACTATGTTAGAGAGGGGACGAACTTTGTTAGAGAGGGACGAACTTTGTTAGAGAGGGGACGAACTTATTTAGAGAGGGGAGGAACTTAGTTAGAGAGGGGACGAACTTTGTTAGAGAGGGGACGAACTTTGTTAGAGAGGGACGAACTTTGTTAGAGAGGGGACGAAATTTGTTAGAGAGGGACAAACTTTGTTAGAGAGGGGACGAACTTATTTAGAGAGGGGAGGAACTTAGTTAGAGAGGGGACGAACTTTGTTAGAGAGGGGACGAACTTTGTTAGATAGGGACGAACTTTGTTAGAGAGGGGACGAAATTTGTTAGAGAGGGACGAACTTTGTTAGAGAGGGGACAAACTTTGTTAGAGAGGGGATGAACTTTGCTAGAGAGGGTACGAACTTTGTTAGAGAGGGGACGAAATTTGTTTGAGAGGGAATGAACTTTGTTAGAGAGGGGACCAACTTTGTTAGAGAGGGACGAACTTTGTTAGAGAGGGAACGAACTTTGTTAGAGAGGGACGAACTTTGTTAGAGAGGGGACAAACTTTGTTAGAGAGGGGATGAACTATGTTAGAGAGGGGACGAACTTTGTTAGAGAGGGACGAGCTTTGTTAGAGAGGGGACGAACTTATTTAGAGAGGGGAGGAACTTAGTTAGAGAGGGGACGAACTTTGTTAGAGAGGGGACGAACTTTGTTAGAGAGGGACGAACTTTGTTAGAGAGGGGACGAAATTTGTTAGAGAGGGACGAACTTTGTTAGAGAGGGGACGAACTTATTTAGAGAGGGGAGGAACTTAGTTAGAGAGGGGACGAACTTTGTTAGAGAGGGGACGAACTTTGTTAGAGAGGGACGAACTTTGTTAGAGAGGGGACGAAATTTGTTAGAGAGGGACGAACTTTGTTAGAGAGGGGACAAACTTTGTTAGAGAGGGGACAAACTTTGTTAGAGAGGGGATGAACTTTGCTAGAGAGGGTAAGAACTTTGCTAGAGAGGGGACGAACTTTGTTAGAGACGGTACGAACTTTGTTAGAGAGGGGACAAACTTTGTTATAGAGGGGATGAACTATGTTAGAGAGGGGACGAACTTTGTTAGAGAGGGACGAGCTTTGTTAGAGAGGGGACGAACTTATTTAGAGAGGGGAGGAACTTAGTTAGAGAGGGTAAGAACTTTGCTAGAGAGGGGACGAACTTTGTTAGGGACGGTACGAACTTTTTTAGAGAGGGGACAAACTTTGTTAGAGAGGGGATGAACTATGTTAGAGAGGGGACGAACTTTGTTAGAGAGGGACGAGCTTTGTTAGAGAGGGGACGAACTTATTTAGAGAGGGGAGGAACTTAGTTAGAGAGGGGACGAACTTTGTTAGAGAGGGGACGAACTTTGTTAGAGAGGGACGAACTTTGTTAGAGAAGGGACGAAATTTGTTAGAGAGGGACGAACTTTGTTAGAGAGGGGACAAACTTTGTTAGAGAGGGGACAAACTTTGTTAGAGAGGGGATGAACTTTGCTAGAGAGGGTAAGAACTTTGCTAGAGAGGGGACGAACTTTGTTAGAGACGGTACGAACTTTGTTAGAGAGGGGACAAACTTTGTTAGAGAGGGGATGAACTATGTTAGAGAGGGGACGAACTTTGTTAGAGAGGGACGAACTTTGTTAGAGAGGGGACGAACTTATTTAGAGAGGGGAGGAACTTAGTTAGAGAGGGGACGAACTTTGTTAGAGAGGGACGAACTTTGTTAGAGAGGGGACGAAATTTGTTAGAGAGGGACGAACTTTGTTAGAGAGGGGACAAACTTTGTTAGAGAGGGGACGAACTTTGCTAAAGAGGGTACGAACTTTGTTAGAGAGGGGACAAACTTTGTTAGAGAGGGGAGGAACTTTGTTAGAGTGGGTACGAACATTGTTAAAGAGGGGACGAACTTTATTAGAGTGGGTACGAACATTGTTAGAGAGGGACGAACATTGTTAGAGAGGGACGAACTTTATTAGAGTGGGTACGAACATTGTAAGAGAGGGACGAACTTCGTTAGAGAGGGGACGAACTTTGTTAAAGAGGGGACGAACTTTATTAGAGTGGGTACGAACATTGTTAGAGACGGGACGAACTTTGTTAGAGAGGGGAGGAACTTAGTTAGAGAGGGGACGAACTTTGTTAGAGAGGGACGAACTTTGTTACAGAGGGGACGAAATGTGTTAGAGAGGGACGAACTTTGTTAGAGAGGGGACAAACTTTGTTAGAGATGGGACGAACTTTGCTAGAGAGGGCACGAACTTAGTTAGAGAGGGGACGAACTTTGTTCAAGGGGAGACAAACTTATTTAGAGAGGAGAGGAACTTTGTTAGAGAGAGGACGAACTTTGTTAAAGAGGGGACGAACTTTGTTAGAGAGCGGACGAACTTTGTTAGAGAGGGACGAACTTTAGTAGAGAGGGGACGAACTGTGTTAAAGAGGGACGAACTTTGTTAGAGAGGGGACGAACTTTGCTAGATAGGGTACGAACTTTGTTAGAGAGGGGACGAACTTTCTTAGAGACGGTATGAACTTTGTTAGAGAGGGGACGAACTTTGTTAGAGAGGGGACGAACTTTGTTAGAGAGGGACGAACATTGTTAGAGAGGGGACGAACTTATTTAGAGAGGGGAGGAAATTATTTAGAGAAGAGAGGAACTTTGTTAGAGAGGGGACGAACTTTGTAAGAGAGGGACGAACTTTGTTAGAGAGGGGACGTACTTTGTTAGAGAGGGGATGAACTTTGCTAGAGAGGGTACGAACTGTGTTAGAGAGGGGACGAAATTTGTTAGAGAGGGAATGAACTTTGTTAGAGAGGGGACGAACTTTGTTAGAGAGGGTCGAACTTTGTTAGAGAGGGGACGAACTTATTTAGAGAGGGGAGGAACTTAGTTAGAGAGGGGACGAACTTTGTTAGAGACGGGACGAACTTTGTTAGAGAGGGAATGAACTTTGCTAGAGAGGGTAAGAACTTTGCTAGAGAGGGGACGAACTTTGTTAGAGACGGTACGAACTTTGTTAGAGAGGTGACAAACTTTGTTAGAGAGGGGATGAACTATGTTAGAGAGGGGACGAACTTTGTTAGAGAGGGGATGAACTATGTTAGAGAGGGGACGAACTTTGTTAGAGAGGGGATGAACTATGTTAGAGAGGGGACGAACTTTGTTAGAGAGGGACGAGCTTTGTTAGAGAGGGGACGAACTTATTTAGAGAGGGGAGGAACTTAGTTAGAGAGGGGACGAACTTTGTTAGAGAGGGGACGAACTTTGTTAGAGAGGGACGAACTTTGTTAGAGAGGGGACGAAATTTGTTAGAGAGGGACGAACTTTGTTAGAGAGGGGACAAACTTTGTTAGAGAGGGGACAAACTTTGTTAGAGAGGGGATGAACTTTGCTAGAGAGGGTAAGAACTTTGCTACAGAGGGGACGAACTTTGTTAGAGACGGTACGAACTTTGTTAGAGAGGGGACAAACTTTGTTAGAGAGGGGATGAACTATGTTAGAGAGGGGACGAACTTTGTTAAAGAGGGGACGAACTTTGTTAGAGAGCGGACGAACTTTGTTAGAGAGGGACGAACTTTAGTAGAGAGGGGACGAACTGTGTTAAAGAGGGACGAACTTTGTTAGAGAGGGGACGAACTTTGCTAGATAGGGTACGAACTTTGTTAGAGAGGGGACGAACTTTCTTAGAGACGGTATGAACTTTGTTAGAGAGGGGACGAACTTTGTTAGAGAGGGGACGAACTTTGTCAGAGAGGGACGAACATTGTTAGAGAGGGGACGAACTTATTTAGAGAGGGGAGGAAATTATTTAGAGAAGAGAGGAACTTTGTTAGAGAGGGGACGAACTTTGTAAGAGAGGGACGAACTTTGTTAGAGAGGGGACGTACTTTGTTAGAGAGGGGATGAACTTTGCTAGAGAGGGTACGAACTGTGTTAGAGAGGGGACGAAATTTGTTAGAGAGGGAATGAACTTTGTTAGAGAGGGGACGAACTTTGTTAGAGAGGGTCGAACTTTGTTAGAGAGGGGACGAACTTATTTAGAGAGGGGAGGAACTTAGTTAGAGAGGGGACGAACTTTGTTAGAGACGGGACGAACTTTGTTAGAGAGGGAATGAACTTTGCTAGAGAGGGTAAGAACTTTGCTAGAGAGGGGACGAACTTTGTTAGAGACGGTACGAACTTTGTTAGAGAGGTGACAAACTTTGTTAGAGAGGGGATGAACTATGTTAGAGAGGGGACGAACTTTGTTAGAGAGGGGATGAACTATGTTAGAGAGGGGACGAACTTTGTTAGAGAGGGGATGAACTATGTTAGAGAGGGGACGAACTTTGTTAGAGAGGGACGAGCTTTGTTAGAGAGGGGACGAACTTATTTAGAGAGGGGAGGAACTTAGTTAGAGAGGGGACGAACTTTGTTAGAGAGGGGACGAACTTTGTTAGAGAGGGACGAACTTTGTTAGAGAGGGGACGAAATTTGTTAGAGAGGGACGAACTTCGTTAGAGAGGGGACAAACTTTGTTAGAGAGGGGACAAACTTTGTTAGAGAGGGGATGAACTTTGCTAGAGAGGGTAAGAACTTTGCTACAGAGGGGACGAACTTTGTTAGAGACGGTACGAACTTTGTTAGAGAGGGGACAAACTTTGTTAGAGAGGGGATGAACTATGTTAGAGAGGGGACGAACTTTGTTAAAGAGGGGACGAACTTTGTTAGAGAGCGGACGAACTTTGTTAGAGAGGGACGAACTTTAGTAGAGAGGGGACGAACTGTGTTAAAGAGGGACGAACTTTGTTAGAGAGGGGACGAACTTTGCTAGATAGGGTACGAACTTTGTTAGAGAGGGGACGAACTTTCTTAGAGACGGTATGAACTTTGTTAGAGAGGGGACGAACTTTGTTAGAGAGGGGACGAACTTTGTCAGAGAGGGACGAACATTGTTAGAGAGGGGACGAACTTATTTAGAGAGGGGAGGAAATTATTTAGAGAGGAGAGGAACTTTGTTAGAGAGGGGACGAACTTTGTAAGAGAGGGACGAACTTTGTTAGAGAGGGGACGTACTTTGTTAGAGAGGGGATGAACTTTGCTAGAGAGGGTACGAACTGTGTTAGAGAGGGGACGAAATTTGTTAGAGAGGGAATGAACTTTGTTAGAGAGGGGACGAACTTTGTTAGAGAGGGTCGAACTTTGTTAGAGAGGGGACGAACTTATTTAGAGAGGGGAGGAACTTAGTTAGAGAGGGGACGAACTTTGTTAGAGACGGGACGAACTTTGTTAGAGAGGGAATGAACTTTGCTAGAGAGGGTAAGAACTTTGCTAGAGAGGGGACGAACTTTGTTAGAGACGGTACGAACTTTGTTAGAGAGGTGACAAACTTTGTTAGAGAGGGGATGAACTATGTTAGAGAGGGGACGAACTTTGTTAGAGAGGGGATGAACTATGTTAGAGAGGGGACGAACTTTGTTAGAGAGGGACGAGCTTTGTTAGAGAGGGGACGAACTTATTTAGAGAGGGGAGGAACTTAGTTAGAGAGGGGACGAACTTTGTTAGAGAGGGGACGAACTTTGTTAGAGAGGGACGAACTTTGTTAGAGAGGGGACGAAATTTGTTAGAGAGGGACAAACTTTGTTAGAGAGGGGACGAACTTATTTAGAGAGGGGAGGAACTTAGTTAGAGAGGGGACGAACTTTGTTAGAGAGGGGACGAACTTTGTTAGATAGGGACGAACTTTGTTAGAGAGGGGACGAAATTTGTTAGAGAGGGACGAACTTTGTTAGAGAGGGGACGAAATTTGTTAGAGAGGGACGAACTTTGTTAGAGAGGACAAACTTTGTTAGAGAGGGGACGAACTTTGCTAGAGAGGGTACGAACTTTGTTAGAGAGGGGACAAACTTTGTTGGAGAGGGGAGGAACTTTGTTTGAGAGGGGACGAACTTTCTAAGAGAGGGACGAACTTCGTTAGAGAGGGGACGAACTTTGTTAAAGAGGGGACGAACTTTATTAGAGAGGGTACGAACATTGTTAGAGACGGGACGAACTTTGTTAGAGAGGCGAGGAACTTAGTTAGAGAGGGGACGAACTTTGTTAGAGAGGGACAAACTTTGTTAGAGAGGGGACGAAATTTGTTAGAGAGGTACGAACTTTGTTAGAGAGGGGACAAACTTTGTTAGAGAGGGGACGAACTTTGCTAGAGAGGGTACGAACTTAGTTAGAGAGGGGACGAACTTTGTTAGAGAGGGACGAACTTTGTTAGAGAGGGGACGAAATTTGTTAGAGAGGGGACGAACTTTGTTAAAGAGGGGACGAACTTTGTTAGAGAGCGGACGAACTTTGTTAGAGAGGGACTAACTTTAGTAGAGAGGGGACGAACTGTGTTAAAGAGGGACGAACTTTGTTAGAGAGGGGACGAAATTTGTTAGAGAGGGACGAACTTTGTTAGAGAGGGGACAAACTTTGTTAGAGAGGGGACAAACTTTGTTAGAGAGGGGATGAACTTTGCTAGAGAGGGTAAGAACTTTGCTAGAGAGGGGACGAACTTTGTTAGAGACGGTACGAACTTTGTTAGAGAGGGGACAAACTTTGTTAGAGAGGGGATGAACTATGTTAGAGAGGGGACGAACTTTGTTAGAGAGGGACGAACTTTGTTAGAGAGGGGACGAACTTATTTAGAGAGGGGAGGAACTTAGTTAGAGAGGGGACGAACTTTGTTAGAGAGGGGACGAACTTTGTTAAAGAGGGGACGAACTTTGTTAGAGAGCGGACGAACTTTGTTAGAGAGGGACGAACTTTAGTAGAGAGGGGACGAACTGTGTTAAAGAGGGACGAACTTTGTTAGAGAGGGGACGAACTTTGCTAGATAGGGTACGAACTTTGTTAGAGAGGGGACGAACTTTCTTAAAGACGGTATGAACTTTGTTAGAGAGGGGACGAACTTTGTTAGAGAGGGGACGAACTTTGTCAGAGAGGGACGAACATTGTTAGAGAGGGGACGAACTTATTTAGAGAGGGGAGGAAATTATTTAGAGAGGAGAGGAACTTTGTTAGAGAGGGGACGAACTTTGTAAGAGAGGGACGAACTTTGTTAGAGAGGGGACGAACTTTGTTAGAGAGGGACGAACTTTGTTAGAGAGGGGACGAAATTTGTTAGAGAGGGACAAACTTTGTTAGAGAGGGGACGAACTTATTTAGAGAGGGGAGGAACTTAGTTAGAGAGGGGACGAACTTTGTTAGAGAGGGGACGAACTTTGTTAGATAGGGACGAACTTTGTTAGAGAGGGGACGAAATTTGTTAGAGAGGGACGAACTTTGTTAGAGAGGGGACGAAATTTGTTAGAGAGGGACGAACTTTGTTAGAGAGGACAAACTTTGTTAGAGAGGGGACGAACTTTGCTAGAGAGGGTACGAACTTTGTTAGAGAGGGGACAAACTTTGTTGGAGAGGGGAGGAACTTTGTTTGAGAGGGGACGAACTTTCTAAGAGAGGGACGAACTTCGTTAGAGAGGGGACGAACTTTGTTAAAGAGGGGACGAACTTTATTAGAGAGGGTACGAACATTGTTAGAGACGGGACGAACTTTGTTAGAGAGGCGAGGAACTTAGTTAGAGAGGGGACGAACTTTGTTAGAGAGGGACAAACTTTGTTAGAGAGGGACAAACTTTGTTAGAGAGGGGACGAAATTTGTTAGAGAGGTACGAACTTTGTTAGAGAGGGGACAAACTTTGTTAGAGAGGGGACGAACTTTGCTAGAGAGGGTACGAACTTAGTTAGAGAGGGGACGAACTTTGTTAGAGAGGGACGAACTTGGTTAGAGAGGGGACGAAATTTGTTAGAGAGGGGACGAACTTTGTTAAAGAGGGGACGAACTTTGTTAGAGAGCGGACGAACTTTGTTAGAGAGGGACTAACTTTAGTAGAGAGGGGACGAACTGTGTTAAACAGGGACGAACTTTGTTAGAGAGGGGACGAAATTTGTTAGAGAGGGACGAACTTTGTTAGAGAGGGGACAAACTTTGTTAGAGAGGGGACAAACTTTGTTAGAGAGGGGATGAACTTTGCTAGAGAGGGTAAGAACTTTGCTAGAGAGGGGACGAACTTTGTTAGAGACGGTACGAACTTTGTTAGAGAGGGGACAAACTTTGTTAGAGAGGGGATGAACTATGTTAGAGAGGGGACGAACTTTGTTAGAGAGGGACGAACTTTGTTAGAGAGGGGACGAACTTATTTAGAGAGGGGAGGAACTTAGTTAGAGAGGGGACGAACTTTGTTAGAGAGGGGACGAACTTTGTTAAAGAGGGGACGAACTTTGTTAGAGAGCGGACGAACTTTGTTAGAGAGGGACGAACTTTAGTAGAGAGGGGACGAACTGTGTTAAAGAGGGACGAACTTTGTTAGAGAGGGGACGAACTTTGCTAGATAGGGTACGAACTTTGTTAGAGAGGGGACGAACTTTCTTAAAGACGGTATGAACTTTGTTAGAGAGGGGACGAACTTTGTTAGAGAGGGGACGAACTTTGTCAGAGAGGGACGAACATTGTTAGAGAGGGGACGAACTTATTTAGAGAGGGGAGGAAATTATTTAGAGAGGAGAGGAACTTTGTTAGAGAGGGGACGAACTTTGTAAGAGAGGGACGAACTTTGTTAGAGAGGGGACGAACTGTGTTAGAGAGGGGATGAACTTTGCTAGAGAGGGTACGAACTGTGTTAGAGAGGGGACGAAATTTGTTAGAGAGGGAATGAACTTTGTTAGAGAGGGGACGAACTTTGTTAGAGAGGGTCGAACTTTGTTAGAGAGGGGACGAACTTATTTAGAGAGGGGAGGAACTTAGTTAGAGAGGGGACGAACTTTGTTAGAGAGGGGACGAACTTTGTTAGAGAGGGAATGAACTTTGCTAGAGAGGGTAAGAACTTTGCTAGAGAGGGGACGAACTTTGTTAGAGACGGTACGAACTTTGTTAGAAAGGTGACAAACTTTGTTAGAGAGGGGATGAACTATGTTAGAGAGGGGACGAACTTTGTTAGAGAGGGACGAACTTTGTTAGAGAGGGGACGAACTTTGTTAGAGAGGGGACGAACTTTGTTAAAGATGGGACGAACTTTGTTAGAGAGGGGACGAACTTTGTTAGAGAGGGACGAACTTTGTTAGAGAGGGGACGAAATTTGTTAGAGAGGGACGAACTTTGTTAGAGAGGACAAACTTTGTTAGAGAGGGGACGAACTTTGCTAGAGAGGGTACGAACTTTGTTAGAGAGGGGACAAACTTTGTTGGAGAGGGGAGGAACTTTGTTTGAGAGGGGACGAACTTTCTAAGAGAGGGACGAACTTCGTTAGAGAGGGGACGAACTTTGTTAAAGAGGGGACGAACTTTATTAGAGAGGGTACGAACATTGTTAGAGACGGGACGAACTTTATTAGAGAGGCGAGGAACTTAGTTAGAGAGGGGACGAACTTTGTTAGAGAGGGACAGACTTTGTTAGAGAGGGGACGAAATTTGTTAGAGAGGTACGAACTTTGTTAGAGAGGGGACAAACTTTGTTAGAGAGGGGACGAACTTTGCTAGAGAGGGTACGAACTTAGTTAGAGAGGGGACGAACTTTGTTAGAGAGGGACGAACTTTGTTAGAGAGGGGACGAAATTTGTTAGAGAGGGGACGAACTTTGTTAAAGAGGGGACGAACTTTGTTAGAGAGCGGACGAACTTTGTTAGAGAGGGACTAACTTTAGTAGAGAGGGGACGAACTGTGTTAAAGAGGGACGAACTTTGTTAGAGAGGGGACGAACTTTGCTAGAGAGGGTACGAACTCTGTTAGAGAGGGGACGAAATTTGTTAGAGAGGGAATGAACTTTGTTAGAGAGGGGACGAACTTTGTTAGAGAGGGTCGAACTTTGTTAGAGAGGGGACGAACTTATTTAGAGAGGGGAGGAACTTAGTTAGAGAGGGGACGAACTTTGTTAGAGACGGGACGAACTTTGTTAGAGAGGGAATGAACTCTGCTAGAGAGGGTAAGAACTTTGCTAGAGAGGGGACGAACTTTGTTAGAGACGGTACGAACTTTGTTAGAGAGGTGACAAACTTTGTTAGAGAGGGGATGAACTATGTTAGAGAGGGGACGAACTTTGTTAGAGAGGGGATGAACTATGTTAGAGAGGGGACGAACTTTGTTAGAGAGGGACGAGCTTTGTTAGAGAGGGGACGAACTTATTTAGAGAGGGGAGGAACTTAGTTAGAGAGGGTATGAACTTTGCTAGAGAGGGGACGAACTTTGTTAGAGACGGTACGAACTTTGTTAGAGAGGGGACAAACTTTGTTAGAGAGGGGATGAACTATGTTAGAGAGGGGACGAACTTTGTTAGAGAGGGACGAGCTTTGTTAGAGAGGGGACGAACTTATTTAGAGAGGGGAGGAACTTAGTTAGAGAGGGGACGAACTTTGTTAGAGAGGGGACGAACTTTGTTAGAGAGGGACGAACTTTGTTAGAGAGGGGACGAAATTTGTTAGAGAGGGACGAACTTTGTTAGAGAGGGGACAAACTTTGTTAGAGAGGGGACAAACTTTGTTAGAGAGGGGATGAACTTTGCTAGAGAGGGTAAGAACTTTGCTAGAGAGGGGACGAACTTTGTTAGAGACGGTACGAACTTTGTTAGAGAGGGGACAAACTTTGTTAGAGAGGGGATGAACTATGTTAGAGAGGGGACGAACTTTGTTAGAGAGGGACGAACTTTGTTAGAGAGGGGACGAACTTATTTAGAGAGGGGAGGAACTTAGTTAGAGAGGGGACGAACTTTGTTAGAGAGGGGACGAACTTTGTTAAAGAGGGGACGAACTTTGTTAGAGAGCGGACGAACTTTGTTAGAGAGGGACGAACTTTAGTAGAGAGGGGACGAACTGTGTTAAAGAGGGACGAACTTTGTTAGAGAGGGGACGAACTTTGCTAGATAGGGTACGAACTTTGTTAGAGAGGGGACGAACTTTCTTAGAGACGGTATGAACTTTGTTAGAGAGGGGACGAACTTTGTTAGAGAGGGGACGAACTTTGTCAGAGAGGGACGAACATTGTTAGAGAGGGGACGAACTTATTTAGAGAGGGGAGGAAATTATTTAGAGAGGAGAGGAACTTTGTTAGAGAGGGGACGAACTTTGTAAGAGAGGGACGAACTTTGTTAGAGAGGGGACGAACTTTGTTAGAGAGGGGATGAACTTTGCTAGAGAGGGTACGAACTGTGTTAGAGAGGGGACGAAATTTGTTAGAGAGGGAATGAACTTTGTTAGAGAGGGGACGAACTTTGTTAGAGAGGGTCGAACTTTGTTAGAGAGGGGACGAACTTAGTTAGAGAGGGGACGAACTTTGTTAGAGAGGGGACGAACTTTGTTAGAGAGGGAATGAACTTTGCTAGAGAGGGTAAGAACTTCGCTAAAGAGGGGACGAACTTTGTTAGAGACGGTACGAACTTTGTTAGAAAGGTGACAAACTTTGTTAGAGAGGGGATGAACTATGTTAGAGAGGGGACGAACTTTGTTAGAGAGGGACGAACTTTGTTAGAGAGGGGACGAACTTTGTTAGAGAGGGGACGAACTTTGTTAAAGATGGGACGAACTTTGTTAGAGAGGGGACGAACTTTGTTAGAGAGGGACGAACTTTGTTAGAGAGGGGACGAAATTTGTTAGAGAGGGACGAACTTTGTTAGAGAGGACAAACTTTGTTAGAGAGGGGACGAACTTTGCTAGAGAGGGTACGAACTTTGTTAGAGAGGGGACAAACTTTGTTGGAGAGGGGAGGAACTTTGTTTGAGAGGGGACGAACTTTCTAAGAGAGGGACGAACTTCGTTAGAGAGGGGACGAACTTTGTTAAAGAGGGGACGAACTTTATTAGAGAGGGTACGAACATTGTTAGAGACGGGACGAACTTTGTTAGAGAGGCGAGGAACTTAGTTAGAGAGGGGACGAACTTTGTTAGAGAGGGACCAACTTTGTTAGAGAGGGGACGAAATTTGTTAGAGAGGTACGAACTTTGTTAGAGAGGGGACAAACTTTGTTAGAGAGGGGACGAACTTTGCTAGAGAGGGTACGAACTTAGTTAGAGAGGGGACGAACTTTGTTAGAGAGGGACGAACTTTGTTAGAGAGGGGACGAAATTTGTTAGAGAGGGGACGAACTTTGTTAAAAGGGGACGAACTTTGTTAAAGAGCGGACGAACTTTGTTAGAGAGGGACTAACTTTAGTAGAGAGGGGACGAACTGTGTTAAAGAGGGACGAACTTTGTTAGAGAGGGGACGAACTTTGCTAGGGAGGGTACGAACTTTGTTAGAGAGGGGACGAACTTTCTTAGAGATGGTATGAACTTTGTTAGAGAGGGGACGAACTTTGTTAGAGAGGGGACGAACTTTGTCAGAGAGGGAGGAACATTGTTAGAGAGGGGACGAACTTATTTAGAGAGGGGAGGAACTTATTTAGAGAGGAGAGGAACTTTGTTAGAGAGGGGACGAACTTTGTAAGAGAGGGACGAACTTTGTTAGAGAGGGGACGAACTTATTTAGAGAGGGGAGGAACTTAGTTAGAGAGGGGACGAACTTTGTTAGAGAGGGGACGAACTTTGTTAAAGAGGGGACGAACTTTGTTAGAGAGGGACGAACTTTAGTAGAGAGGGGACGAACTGTGTTAAAGAGGGACGAACTTTGTTAGAGAGGGGACGAACTTTGCTAGATAGGGTACGAACTTTGTTAGAGAGGGGACGAACTTTCTTAGAGACGGTATGAACTTTGTTAGAGAGGGGACGAACTTTGTTAGAGAGGGGACGAACTTTGTCAGAGAGGGACGAACATTGTTAGAGAGGGGACGAACTTATTTAGAGAGGGGAGGAAATTATTTAGAGAGGAGAGGAACTTTGTTAGGGAGGGGACGAACTTTGTAAGAGAGGGACGAACTTTGTTAGAGAGGGGACGAACTTTGTTAGAGAGGGGATGAACTTTGCTAGAGAGGGTACGAACTGTGTTAGAGAGGGGACGAAATTTGTTAGAGATGGAATGAACTTTGTTAGAGAGGGGACAAACTTTGTTAGAGAGGGTCGAACTTTGTTAGAGAGGGGACGAACTTATTTAGAGAGGGGAGGAACTTAGTTAGAGAGGGGACGAACTTTGTTAGAGAGGGGACGAACTTTGTTAGAGAGGGAATGAACTTTGCTAGAGAGGGTAAGAACTTTGCTAGAGAGGGGACGAACTTTGTTAGAGACGGTACGAACTTTGTTAGAAAGGTGACAAACTTTGTTAGAGAGGGGATGAACTATGTTAGAGAGGGGACGAACTTTGTTAGAGAGGGACGAACTTTGTTAGAGAGGGGACGAACTTATTTAGAGAGGGGAGGAACTTAGTTAGAGATGGGACGAACTTTGTTAGAGAGGGGACGAACTTTGTTAGAGAGGGACGAACTTTGTTAGAGAGGGGACGAAATTTGTTAGAGAGGGACGAACTTTGTTAGAGAGGGGACAAACTTTGTTAGAGAGGGGACGAACTTTGCTGGAGAGGGTACGAACTTTGTCAGAGAGGGGACAAACTTTATTGGAGAGGGGAGGAACTTTGTTTGAGAGGGGACGAACTTTTTAAGAGAGGGACGAACTTCGTTAGAGAGGGGACGAACTTTGTTAAAGATGGGACGAACTTTATTAGAGAGGGTACGAACATTGTTAGAGACGGGACGAACTTTGTTAGAGAGGGACGAACTTTAGTAGAGAGGGGACGAACTGTGTTAAAGAGGGACGAACTTTGTTAGAGAGGGGACGAACTTTGCTAGATAGGGTACGAACTTTGTTAGAGAGGGGACGAACTTTCTTAGAGACGGTATGAACTTTGTTAGAGAGGGGACGAACTTTGTTAGAGAGGGGACGAACTTTGTCAGAGAGGGACGAACATTGTTAGAGAGGGGACGAACTTATTTAGAGAGGGGAGGAAATTATTTAGAGAGGAGAGGAACTTTGTTAAGGAGGGGACGAACTTTGTAAGAGAGGGACGAACTTTGTTAGAGAGGGGACGAACTTTGTTAGAGAGGGGATGAACTTTGCTAGAGAGGGTACGAACTGTGTTAGAGAGGGGACGAAATTTGTTAGAGATGGAATGAACTTTGTTAGAGAGGGGACAAACTTTGTTAGAGAGGGTCGAACTTTGTTAGAGAGGGGACGAACTTATTTAGAGAGGGGAGGAACTTAGTTAGAGAGGGGACGAACTTTGTTAGAGAGGGGACGAACTTTGTTAGAGAGGGAATGAACTTTGCTAGAGAGGGTAAGAACTTTGCTAGGGAGGGGACGAACTTTGTTAGAGACGGTACGAACTTTGTTAGAAAGGTGACAAACTTTGTTAGAGAGGGGATGAACTATGTTAGAGAGGGGACGAACTTTGTTAGAGAGGGACGAACTTTGTTAGAGAGGGGACGAACTTATTTAGAGAGGGGAGGAACTTAGTTAGAGATGGGACGAACTTTGTTAGAGAGGGGACGAACTTTGTTAGAGAGGGACGAACTTTGTTAGAGAGGGGACGAAATTTGTTAGAGAGGGACGAACTTTGTTAGAGAGGGGACAAACTTTGTTAGAGAGGGGACGAACTTTGCTAGAGAGGGTACGAACTTTGTTAGAGAGGGGACAAACTTTGTTGGAGAGGGGAGGAACTTTGTTTGAGAGGGGACGAACTTTCTAAGAGAGGGACGAACTTCGTTAGAGAGGGGACGAAC
>CM058169.1:18861726-18864226 GCA_030254885.1 Vitis rotundifolia
AATTCGCTGATCCAACATGAAATACTATAACCCATTTGTTCGTTAGAAATGTCGGATACAGAAGAATAACGAAAGTCAGATTTTCTGATATATACCTACCCCCATTTATTTGTATTTGCTTTACTTATTTGTTTTGTTCCTACAAATTCTGATCTTGCTAATGATCTAGATTCATATCAGGATCTGTAAGTATAAAGTCTAAGGAAAGGAAAAGAGTAAAGAAAAAAAATACTTTTTTCATTGAAAAATGGATTATCAATTGATTTGTCAATAACGAAAAGATTACTAGTAATCACTAAAGTGCATATCCGTGTGTATAATCAAGTGTATAATCAATATATCACTCGCGTCTCTCTTATAATATAAGATGGCCCTTCTAAATAGAAATGGGTTGAATTAAATCATAAGAATATGTGGGCTATGACTATACACCTTATTTCCCTGGGATTGTAGTTCAATTGGTCAGAGCACCGCCCTGTCAAGGCGGAAGCTGCGGGTTCGAGCCCCGTCAGTCCCGACGGATCCAATAAAAAAAATAAAATAGATTTATTTATCTATAGGGGGATGCTTATTCTTAATTTATATTTATATTTTATTTATATTATATATATATTTTCTTTCGAATTTCTCATCAAACAAATATGGGAATTTCCATTACTTTAACTAGTACCGATTGATGGGAGAGAGACATATGTGCATTAGTACAATTATTGGTAGCATTATATTCGGGTATCCAACCGTGCTGGGTCTGGGTCTAGCTTTTTCGATTACTCCTGATCCGTGTAATGGAATAGAGTACCATATCGTTCCCGGGAGCACATACATAAATAGAATTCGTTTTTTGTACGATACAAAAACAAAATGAATTTAACATAGTTACCCTAATAGAATACTTTTCAAATTTAACCTATCTCCTTTTCTGGCTCCGATTTTGTGTAACTTCAATTACTAATTTAAATTTGAAAGAATCGATCTCCTTCAAATTTCATACTGAACTTTTGATATATGAGTCCGAGTACTGAAAGAGGATATTAAAAAAAAAAAAGATCAAACAACGATCCCACCACTCTTACCAAGGTAATGAATAATCTTTTTTAGGGGTCCCATCGAAAAAAGAACAAACTCTAAAATAGTGAATTTTATGGAATATTAGATCTTTTATACCGGGACTCATCTTTATCACCCTTCTTTGTCTTCCAATAAAATTAGATCATTAAAAAACGTAGTTTAGAACCCCTATTCCTTTTTTCCATTTCACTTCTATTGTTTGTTTGGGTTTGTAATCAATGGAAGTGGAAAAGCGGTCAGATGATACTTTATCTGATAATTGTACAAGGAAGGCAATAGGTTATAGAAAAAAAGAGTGGATAAATAAAGGAATTCTTGAGTGGATCAGGAATAAAATTTTTGAGTCAGTATGGATAAAAGATCTTCCTATGTTATACTATTCAATTCTCGACGATGAATCAATTTGATAGCTCAGATATTGTTATTCATGATATTGATCCGATTCAATATCATCGAGATGTAATTCATCCCATTGAATTTACATTACAGGCGAAAGATTTATCATCTCTATGGGATTAAATCCCGAGTTATTGCGAAAAAAAAAAAATGAAACGATGATATTATGGAAGTAAATATTCTCGCATTTATTGCTACTGCACTGTTCATTCTAGTTCCTACTGCTTTTTTACTTATCATTTACGTAAAAACAGTTAGTCAAAATAATTAATTTGAATGAAACTGAACTTCTTAGTCCTTATCAATAATTGAAGAAATAAAATGAAAAGGATTCCATTCCAATTTAGTGTCTTAAATGAAATGAGCGGACTAGGATCAGCAGTATTAGTATTCTAATAGTATTCTAATAGATAGATAGACTGGTAGAAAGATTTATATATAAATCTTTCTACCAGTCTATCTATTATTCTATTATATTTACTATTATATTAATGTTATTTAAAGTTGTACTGTATAACATCTTAATATAGATCACTCCACGATATGTATTTTCATATATGTAGATATCAATTACATATATGTACATAGCACCCCAATTCTATTTCTTTGCTTTGATTTGTATTGATTACAATCAATTTGAAATAATCGAAAGTGAACTCTTACTCTTATGGGTCTAATTCCTAGATTTCTAATTATTTCAAATATGAATCCTGGTATCCATCGAAAGAATCAAATCAATGAAGGAAAAACAGTATGGGCATATATAAAAGAAAACCAAGTAATCTTTTTTTTAGCATTTCAAAGAAGTAATTGATTGAGCCATTGATAGATGATCCAGGGAATTATATGATAACTTCTTCGGATTTCGAAAAGAAGTATAGTAAAAGTAAAACCCACCGATTTTTAACCTTTGAACTATGATTTGAAATGAGTCGATAAAGCATAAATCCAATTTTTAAAATAATAAAACAAGTGGTAAGTCCACAATATGGGACTCGCCCAAGACAAGATCTTATTATGTGTAATATCTCGCTGG